>JAOTAY010000003.1:8509463-8528545 GCA_025629805.1 Erythroxylum baracoense | reverse complement strand
TAGAGGAATGTTAGAGCTTTTCAATGATATATAATATGCAATTTTTGGATGTAGGAAGTGAAAGATATGAATTTATATAGTTTGGATATGGGTTAAGTGCTAATGTAACAGGGAAGAAACTTTGATTGCAAATTTGGCCTAGTTAGAGGTACAATTTGTTTCTGAATGCTCCATGAGAAGTGTAGAGCATATTCTGATCTTTCCATTTCTATAAAGCATGGAATTTTTTAGTAATGGAATAGGAAGTTATAATGTTTGAAAGTTGTATTATTGTTTTGAGATGAGATTGATAGGACAGACCTGTTTGTAGTGATTTTTGACCCCTATAGAGGTGGAATTTGGTTGTGAACCTTTCATAAAAATTGTAGGTCTTTTTGTTAGCTTTCCATTGATACTAAATTTGTGAATTTTTAAGGTCTGAGTAAGAAGTTATGTGATTTGGAAGTGTATATATTTCGGATGAGGAAAGGTTAATGAGTTTCGGATGGGTATGGGTTGCGATCGCGACTCGTCGCGGCATTATCGCGATCGTAACGCAGTACGATCGTGACAAGAGACGTAGCGCTTCTCGCGAGCCTCGGTGCTCGCGAGTGCGAGGTGCATATCGCGCTGCTTGCGAGCGCAAGCATTCAGCGCTCGCCTCGCCACCGCGAGGCAGTCGCGACGGTGAGTAATAAGTGGCATTTTGGTAATTTTTGTGACATCCGAACCCTTCGACATTCAATTGCTTATAACTGGGCCATCCGACCTCCGCAGTCAGGCGGTAGTCGGGCGTTCCAGAAAAATAAAGCGAATGCTAATCTAGAGCGTACTGTGAGTAGACCTAGATGGTCTCATTTCATTGTTTGTTGTTTGAAATTTTTGTGTTTAATTGATTTCTGAATAATTACATGAATGCGATAATATGAATGTGATAAATTATATTGGGTTCCGGACAGGAGGTCCGATGATTGTGACTGTGATTGTGGATATTGAAGTGCTACTTGAATGTGAATCGGGTGAACTATGTGTTCGTTTTGTGATTGATAATGTGTTATTAATACACATTATATGAGTGATAAGTGCCGGACTACGGTCCGATGACCAATGAGGTTCTGTTTGTGAATTTGTTTGTATATGTGAATGATGCATTTCATTGCATAGTGCATGAAATATAATGGCAGTTGTGACTCGAGTAGCCACCGATCAGAGCTTATAGCTCAACGTGTGACTCAGAGCCTCAGGCTCAACGCTTAATGAGCCCTATATGGGACAGTATTAATGAGCCCTATATGGGACAGTTATCAATGAGCCCTATATGGGACAGTTTAGGCACTCGGTCACAACAAAGTAATAATTGGGAAGTGAGTCTCATGGGCATTGCATGTGCATAATAAAAATGATTAAACTGTGATAAATGTGAAATGTGAACTGTGTGATGTATGAATTCTGTGTTATGTGATTGGGTGAGCCATCGATGATGGTCACTCACTGAGTTCGCAAAACTCACCCAAAATTTGCAATTATTTTTCAGGACTCAGAAGAATACCCCGTTAGGCAACGGGAGTATATCTGTTGCATATGAGAGAAAGAAGAGGTCGGGATCAGTTCGCGTCTGCATTGTGTCTCTTTACTTTTGCACTGAATTGTATTTTCCGCAAAATTGTGTATCATTAGTAGTTGAATATTACAGTTTGTAATAATTTTGAGAAACTGGAAATGATTGTATTGTTGTAATTTGAAATGGGTCCAATCGGCTAATAAAAGTTTCTTTTGATTACATTGTTTGTATCAAATGGTTGTAAAACAAAGTGGAACATTTTGATTATTGATTTTCTGTAATTTATGTTTGTAGTTTTAAAAAAAATTATACCGACTTTTAATTGTTAAGTGATGTGGCACACCGCCCTCGTGGGGCACGGATTCGGATATCACTATTGATATCGGGTTCGGGTTCAGCGGGAGTGGGGTGTTACATTAAATGTAGCATACAACTCTCCATTGCATCGCGCTCTCCAAGTATTCTTAGATCCAAAAATTTCAATAGAAAAAAAGATGTTTGTGATGATTTTGAAACCTTTTATATTAGGTAATCTAATATCCTTATACGTGAAGATAATCAATTTAGATGTTGTGGTCGAACTCTATTATGAATTTCTGACCACATTCTTTATGTGACCCTCTTATCTATTCCTTCTTCGTGCTCAATTTATAGAAAAAAGAGAAGAAGGTATCAGCAACAACAGGATTTATTACGAGGCTCATGATGTTCATATCGATCTATTATGCGCCTCTCATATTTTAGACATTATTTCTTATATCAAAAAGTAAAAATAAACATTTAATATCATTCAAATCAATTACTAATTATATGTAAAAGTAAAGATAAAAAACAAAATTGATAATCTTATTTAATAGTATATTATATAAGAAAATTTTAATAAATTAATATATATATTATTAATCATTAATTAATCATGAAACAACAAAACAATCTCATTCTGTTGATACTATAATTATCGCCCGAAAAATTAGACATGCAACTCGTAATCTCAACGACTCAATTGCAAGAGCAAAGCTCTATCACCTGAGTTATATCCTCCTGAGCTAAGCATGAAAGATTCAGATATTTCTTTTATTTTTTTCTTTGGCGCAACTGGGTCATCCTGGACTTGAACAACAGACTTCGCCCATGAAGTAAATCGTTGCACCTATGATCTAACCAATAGGGAGAGAATCAATAGATTCCTTTTCAGGAGCGATTCATCCTTCTTAAATGCAACATACAACTCTCCATTGTACCACGCTCTCTAAGTTTCTTAGATCCAAAAATTCCAATAGGAAAAAAAGGGAGATCTGTGATAATTTTGAAACCTTTTATATTAGGTAATTTAATATTCTTATACGTGATGATAATCAATTAAGATGTTGTGGTTGGACTCTATTATAGATTTCTGATCATATTCTTCATGTGGCCCTCTTATCTATTCCTTCTTCGAGCTCGGTTTATAGAAAAAGGAGAAGAAGGTATCAACAACAATAGGATTTATTACGCTCATGATGTTCATATCAATCTATTATGTGCCTTTGCATCTGGCATTAGGTAGAACCCATACAATAATTATCCTAACTCTACCATATTTTTTGTTTCATTTCTTGTGGGACAATTACAAATACTTTTTTGATTATGGATCTACTCCTAGAAATTCAATGCGTAATCTTAGCATTTAATGTGTATTCCTAAATAATCTCATTTTCAATTATTCAATCATTTCATTTTACCAAGTTCTATGTCAGTCAGATTAGTCAACATTTAAATGTTTCAATGTAACAACAAGATGTTATTTGTAACAAGTAGTTTTGTTGGTTGGTTAATTGGTCACATTTTATTCATGAAATGGGTTTGATTGATATTAATCTGGATACAACAAAATAATTCTATTAGATCTAATGTACTTATTCGACCAAATAAGTACCTTGTGTCTATGGCTCTGAAGCAACCCTATGTTATACTCCCAGGAAAAGCTCAAACGACCTTTAACAAAAGAGTACCTGTGCCAGAAACTGACACAAGTGGGTAGGTAGAGAATACCTAAGAGTGTAAGACAACTCTTTCTAAAGAACTTAGCAAAATAGCCCTATAACTCCGGGAGAAGAGGTGCCTCCTCACAAAGTGGGTCGCAGTGACTAGGCCTGGGCAGCTGTTGACCAAAAACACAGCTCTCCGCAAAGTCATAAGATCATGTATGGAGGCTGACGCTTGCCCAGTGTCGGAAGGTTAAAGAAGTTGGTGACCTGATGATAGGGGAGTCGGTGACCGAAACCTTAGTGAACGGCAACCATAACTATAACGGTCCTGAGGTAGTGAAATTCCTTGTCTGGTAAGTTCCGACCTGCACGAAAGGTTTAATGATATGGGCACTGTCGTAGAGAGATGCTCGGTGAAATAAACATATCTGTGAAGATGCGAACCACCTGCATCTAGACAGAAAAACCTTATGAAGCTTCACTGTTCTCTAGGATTGGCTTTGGGCCTTTCCTGTGCAACTTAGGTGGAAAGCGAAGAAGGCCCCCTTCTAGGGGGTCCAAGCTATCAGTATGATACCACTCTAGAAGAGCTAGAATTCTAACCTTGTGTCAGGATTTACGGGCCAAGGGCAGTCAAGAAATAGTTAATATATTCAAGATAATTACGTATTTACAAAATACCGTCTCAATTCATCCTATTTCATCAGATCCAGGATGTAATATGGTTCTGAAGGATGAACTAGATATGAACAATTCCGATAAGATTTCTTTCTTGAACAAAAATCTAATTTTTGATTTATTTTATCTATTCCATAATTAGAATGGGATAAGTATACGTTACACTACAATTTTGAATTGGAAGAAAGATTTCAAGAAATAATATATCTATTCACTCTATCAATAACCGAACCAGATCTAATGTATAATAAAAAATTTGCCTTTTTTATTGATTCCTACGTATCGGATCAAAAACAATTTTTATCGAGGTATTGCCTGTTTTGCTGCCCTCAACATTCCTAGGCAGAGAGGCAGAATGGGCCAAATCAGTCTCAATTTTGATGACCGCACGTTGCTCATGATGCTGTATTCAGCATAGCTACAGATTGTCGATGAACTATTGTGTTGCGGATTCACATGGAAACAGAATTAAGAGCCAGAGTATCGAAGACCAAGTTCGGAAGAACAAGGATGAAGTATTTATGTCTGCCATTCTGTTGAAAGGACCACAAATGAGTAACTGTAAAGACACCACGTTTTGTAACAAGAAACCATTTCTTTAATGTTGACATTCAAAAATTTACAGTATATACACAAAGGGTGAAGAAAGAAGGAAGCGTATGATCATAGAAGAGGTTCAGAAAGTTCCATCTCGTTGGAATTCTGCGGCTGTGTTTCATGTTTATTCATGACAACAAAGTCTATTCCAAGCCATTGCCAGGGCCAGCAAGCATATCTGGTCTTGCGTGAGTCTTCTCGGGTTTCAAACTCTTCAAGCTGATGACTGAGTTCTTCTAACCTATCCCTGAACCTAGATGCTCTTAAGTCGGCTAAGCTCAATGACTTCTCTGCAGCCTCTCTGGCTGCCATTGCAGCTGCTGCTGTTTCTTCTTTGAATTTAAGCTTATTCTCTGATTCTAACAAGGCTTGCCCAGCCTCTTCAAGTTCCTGCTTAACGGTAGACAACTGCATTGCCAAAAAAGGTTAATTAGCTTCCTAGTCTTTTCTTAGATGTCAAACAGTGGCATTAACAGGGCATCATCACTATATCATGATCTAACTTGAGGGTCCTTGAGCATGCAGTTTTAAAATTCTCAGACATCATAACCCCAAAGTTTTGTTTCCAAGATCCAGAATAGCATAGCATAAACTCAATTACTTTCTCCGTTAAGGCCACCCCTTCAATAGTTTCACAGAGCCACTATATTATCGGTGGAAATTCTTTCTTACAAGAAAATAGTGTTTGCATGACCTCCAAGATGTCTGTCAAATATGCAGGCTGATATTGTGATGGAGCCCAAAACCAAATGGGTCAGCTGCTGGACCAATCCAGTGCGGGTACAAGAATGTGGAGGGTGTATACCAGGAGAAAGAGGGGGACACGTGGCAGCAATGAAGGGAGGGATTCTGTTATGCATGAGGAAGTTGTTACGAGAGAGGGGACTGATTAGTAGGGTTAGGTGGTTACGTAGGGAGGACAGAAAGGTAGTAGAGTGTGGAATCGGCCTTTGGCTTGGAACTTCATAGCTCTGGGAGTTTGATGTTATAACATATTGCTTACGGCTAACCTAGAGTGCATACCTGAGCCGCAAACTCTTGTTCAACCGCTCTGCCTGCAGCTGCTTCTTGCTCTGCTGCTATTTTCCACCTTGAAATTTCTTCTTCAGCAGCAGCAATATCCATCATCAGCCCTTCAATCTGCAATTTCACAGAAGCAACATGAATATGAGCCCAAGATAATTTTTGACGTACTCATGAGTCTCTCGAGTAAATCAATGCTGAAAACTGATTCCCAAACAAGTTCCAATGGTAAAAGCAGCGTGCAAGATAATGTTGACTTACACTTTCATTTGCCACCCTTTCTTTCTCTTCAAGTTCTTCCATCATGAGCTTTCTATGGTTTAGCTCCTTGGCTTGACTCTCCACGTGTTCTTTAAGTAACCTCGACTCTGCCCTTAATACAGTAAAGTGGGTAAGCCAGAAGACTGCACTGTAAGTTGAGAACACATAGTGCTCTCACTCTATGATAACCTTAAGGAAGCTCAAAGTACCTTAATTCCTCCACAGAATGCCGGAGCTCAATGATCTCAAGTTGAGATTCCTTGACGATATTCTCCAAAGCACCAGCCTATGATCAATATGGATTGCACGAGTAATAAGGATTTTTAAACAAACACGACTTGAAGGTGTATCAAAGATGAAACTTGAGACTAACCAAAGTGTATATTTCATCCTCCTCCTTGTCCAAAGAGCCCCGATCAGTTGAAACCTTACTATCTCCAATGATCTTACCGAATTTGAAATCTATTCCAGACTGCCTCAAACCATTCTCTGCAGCTTGAATAAATTCATTTGGTTTTGAATATTCATCAAATAAAATATTCTGAGATAAAGCCCCTCTAAGTAATGAGTTGATATGCTCTTTCTCCTTAACCAATAGACTCAATGTTTCATTCAAAGCTCTCACTTCATTACTCTTTTCCGCCATTAAATGCCCTGCTTTTTCAACAACAACTCTAGTCAACTCGTAAATTGATTCCATCCCTGCCAAAGAAGCGCGGATATTCTCCTCCATGTCCATTTGCTGCGGTAGGAAAATGGATTCTGACAACTCTGAATCAGAATGATTAGCATCAATTATCTTAATCACGTCAAAAAGATGATCATGAATTTTTGCCACCAAATTCAACTGATCAACCAACAACGGCCTTTGCAACTCAATATTCGACTCCAAATTTCTCAACTTGACATCATACTCATCAACCAATCCTCTCAACTCTAAAGTTTCCTTCTCAACCAAACTAGACTTCTCCAACAAATCATTCTCAATCTCATTCACCTTCCCCTCCTTCTCTACCATACCTTTCTCCAACTTCTCAACCAAAGAAGCTTTCTTCGCAACCTCATCTCTTAACCCACTAATCGTAGCTTCGAGCTGCGAAACCTCAATAGCAATCTCGTAATTCCTCTGCTCCATCTGCTCTCTAGCCTCATTCCTAGACTTGGTCGTTACATCAATCTGTTTCACAAGCTCCTCAACAATCTCATTCGTCCTCCTAATAACCCCGTAAGCAATTGCTTGCAATCCATTATATTTGTGCGACCTGGGTAATCCATTAGCTGAAAAATTTTTGAAGATACTAACTTTCCCGGAAATTTTCTCGATTCCACTCACAAGCATATGCCTCGAATTCTCAATTTCAATTTCCAACCATTCCCTAACCTTAACCGTCTCGTCAAGTTGCCTCGTAATTTCATTCTTCAACTTACTAATCTCGCTCAATTCAACAGAAGCCCTATCTTTAGCTCTCAAAGCCTCTTCCTTTTCTCTCAAAGCTTCGTCCCTTTGCCTCGCGAACTCATCTCTCTTCTTAATTGCGTCGTGAGCCAAAGCCTTTAACCTACTGAACGAGACTTGGAGCTCCGATTTCGAGCTCTCGGCGGCTTCGCGTAAAGCTCGCTCGCGATCAAGCTCGGCGACAAGCTCGCGAAACTTCTCTACGGAGACACCTTCGGTGCTTTCGATAGGAATGGGATCCTCTCCCTCTAGGTCGCTCAGCACCACGTCCTCGCCACCGGCGGCTTCCGACATGTGGGAAGAAACAAACGAATATTACAATGGTCGGTCAATGGAACACAAGCCGGTCAACAACGGCAACAACAAGAACAGAAACAACTTGGTTACATAAAATAGTATTGGAGAAGCGACGGAAATCGGGAACAAGACAACAGCTTTGCGATGACTTGCAAAAAACGGCAAAGTTTGGAGGCACCAAAGAATGGAACTTTGAAGACGAAACGATTTCAACTTAAATTTTATGGGATTGAGATTTTTGGGTTTTGGAGAAACCAAATAAAAATAGAGATCATCAACAAAAAACTGAACAAAGACGTAAGCTATTTACCAACCAGTCTCTGGCTTAGTCTGTGTCTCTAGTTGTTTACGTTTCTGTTTATGTTTTACGTTTCTGTTTGAGAGCAAGGAAATGAGGAAGAAGCCTATAAGCGATTGAAAAGTTTTTGAGGGAACATCAACTAACACGATACAAGCCCAACAAGATTTTGACAGAACTCCAATAGTCAGGGAGCATCCTCATTCTTGACTGGATTGGACTTCTACATCTAACAAGTTAAACTAGGGAATGGGCCTTATTGTCTTGAATATTAAAAAAGATCATAATTTTTACATGTTTTATTAAATCTCATCTCTTATATTTATAAAAGATTAATGTAAATATGTTGATAAAATTAAGTGACACAGAATTGAAATACTTTAACAAAAATAGAGTATTCCAACCCTGTTTCAAAGTGCCGATGACGTGACAATTGTCTTGTGCCTGGTTTTTTTTTAGTATCTGTCACAAACAAATCACCTATTTCTCTGTGCTTATTCTATTATACGGGCATTCATCTATCTAATAAATAGGACTCATAAAAATCAAAGAGATGGATACTCATAAAATAAAATAGACATAAAAAACAAAAACTAGTTATCTAAACCTATTTGTTAAGAAAATATAAAAGACTTGGATAATTAATTTAATTTTAATTTTAGACATTATCAAGTTTAGGAACATAGACTTTTAATTCCTTGGACTAGGTCAAGTGTATGAGTTAGCAACTTCCAACTTTTGTACAAAGCAATGCCAGTCAACCTCTAAACTCAATTACGCTACGTAGACTTTATTGCACAGTTCCCTTCTTTCCTTCCTTGCAATAACTCAAGTTCTTCCCCACTGAATTTTGTTTTTGTTAAATTGCTAACCAAAATTCAATTCTACATCTAGTATAAGAAAATATTTTATTACTAGTAAAAGATCTGATTAATAAATAAATTTAAAGTTTTATTATATAATTTACAGCTAGAATCTTGTTATTATAGGTTTAGAAAATATTTTATAATAAGAATACTTATAAAATAATAGTATAAAGTAATTATATCTTTATTCTTCCTGACCTTGAAAGTGATTAAAAAGACTTTGACCTTGAATTCCTAGCAAGGAGTTTTAAAGACGAAATACGAATTTAACGTTCATGTAAGATTCCATGCAATTTCTCACAGTGAATGACGTTGGGGATCTTACAATTGGCATGTATCAGCGGCATTGACAAAAAGGCGAGAACAGAGCCGGTCAACTGTTTGATTATGATGGAAGAAACTTGTTACGTTTCATACACCAACAATAATTGTGATTTTTTTAATTGTTTTTAATTTTTATTTTTAAAGCAAAAAACTTATTTAATTATTAATATCAATCCAATTATACTTTATTACTGATAATATTAAATTATTAAATAAGATATAAAAATTAATTAATTAAGTAAAATATTTACTACTTATTAATAAATATTTTATTAACAACGCCACATATCTTTAGTTTTTTGTTATCCCGTATGCCCTTTGACTGAGGGTTGCCCATATGGTATCAGAGTCAATAAGTTTTATTCACTGTACCTACATTATTCTTGATAAAATTAGTAAGGAGATTTTATTATATATCATGAGTGACTCTTTACCTAGTAATCTTGTTTATTTCTCGTCAACTTTTTTAATAACAAATCTTCTCTTTAATGTTAAACGTACTATTTCCAATAAAATAGAAAATCTAGTATAAAGTACTCATCTCTCGGAGGAAAATCATATCTATGATACTTCTTTACCCTATTAAGTCCTTCCAGTATATATTATCGTAACCACTCTTGGACTAGAAGTATTCGAACCATCCTTACTATAAATAGTATAAAAATAAAAGAGATCATCCAAAGTTCTCGTTTAGAACAATGTGGCTTAAAGGCTATAATAGCAAAACAGTATGTCAAATTGGAGATTTCAAAAGAAATCATCTCTATATTGGAGCCATCAGACTTTTTCTTAATCTCTACGGACGAAAAGGAATTCTAGTTATTGTTAGGATCTCTATTCTTGACACTGCTTACACTACGTACTAAAATGCACTGGTTGGTACTTTGTTAACAACTCTTAATAATGGAAGTATCATTCTTACTATAGCTCCTGATTTCAATATCAGGTTAGACGATCGTAGGAAAGACTCCAATTCTAAATCCAGATCACTGGAACAGAATAAGACCCTACAACAATCATGACTACTTTGCATCACCAAATGATCTACCACTTACTGAACTATTTTGTAGATCTTAATTTTCCAAATTATACTTCTGATGCTCTGTATATGGTAGCAGATCGAGCTCATGATCAGACTACTATCATTCAGATCTTGAAACAATTACTTCCAATGGAACTTAAAAAGTTAATGCCAATAGAATGAGTCACTAACTATCAGAAGGTGTTCTATGCGCATCACAGACATTCTTTTCACCCAACTACTCCCCCTATTCTTAGGACACCAAGAGATGGATCGGTAAAATCCATTGTACCAAACCCAATAAAGACCAGCTTGGATATTTAAACATATTTGGATCCATTTTAATGCTTCAACTAGTAGACCTCCAATCTATTATGTCAAACCTAATGGAGAACATGTGTACATCAGTCATCATCGTGAACATTTCACATGGGATGTGGATCCATCCATGTGTGAGTCGGATTGCAAAATATGTCCAACACTCGACTATGATGACATAGACAATGAAGAGAAACTATATATTTGAAAAACGAAGAAATTTTTTTGACTAAGGTAATAATTAAAAGAAATCTATCGTTGTTGACCTTCCCAAGACTTTCATCCTAGAAAAGATAATCACGATCCAAATTCAAGACCTTAGGTTGAGCTTAAAAACCCACAACCCAGACCTAAGACTCTTCAAAAACTACTCAAAGTTATTGGAAAGGAACATTTGTTCCTTAAAGAACCAATTTCCGACAAACCTCTGCCTGTTATTTCTTCCATTCTTATTACTACTCCAATACCAATTCCTTGTATGATGATGAGATCATATGATGATGAATTTCCTCCATTGAAGATTCTCATAAATGATGCACAAAGAGCTATCTCCAACCCTTATATTCATTCTACAGGAATCACCTCTCATAGTGCCCTTGTTTCCAATCCTATAGATGAAGTACTCAACTAGCACATTGATAATATTATGGCCTAAACCAAGTTTTTTGCCACATAGATACTAAGCTTGATGGAGTTAATCAACAGACTCAAGCTACTTAAAAAAGGGTAGAAACATTCTCCTCTTATATATAAAAACGATACATATCTTTGAAAGATCATATGGCTCAACTTAATGCTGATCTCAAGTGATATATTGAAACATAGTATTTTGTATCTGTTTTCACAAACAAAAAATAAGAACTTCGAAGAGTGAAAGAAGTACTTCAAAGAATGGAAGGTGACATGCAAACAGAATGGTGTAATACTATTTATGGAGCTTATTTTATGTCTTTTCCAGTTATACAACCCATATATTCATTGCCAACCTATCCTGAAGTCGTTGATTATGAGAAAGTGTTCAAGATGAATTATCCTGCAATTAGGCAACATATTTATCCTACTACCAAACTCAAACTTACCAAACCTACGAAGCCCAAAACTGACAAAATTCACGATCCATTACCTTCATATTTCAAACATGATCCATTGACAAAAACTTTTCATATTAAAACTCCACCTTTTTCACCACCAAAAGCCCAACATTCTCCGTCTACTAGAAAGATAAAGCTCCCCAATAAGAGTTTATTGTAACTCTTGCATCGATGCCCATTCCAAATAAAATTGGAGAATACACACTTGAGCATTCTGACATATCTGAACAATCCCTTGAAATGTTTGAACAATCTTCAGAAGAGAAATTTGCTAATTTATCTTAATTAGCTCAGATCATGATGATTACGCCTGAACTAACTGAAGTTGAACTAGATATCAATGAAGCTGAATGTATAGGAACTGAACCATTCAGACCCTTACCACCACCAGCACAAGTATCACCAACCAAACCTACTTAGGACTTTGATTTATTTTTAATGATCTTTCACCCAAAAAATGGAGAGAACGACTCCATAAATTTAGAGCTTTGATTGATTTACAGATGACTAGTCCAAATAATCTTTTACGGAATATTTTTCTGAGTTTACTTCTCATTTTATTGGTACTTTACCAGAATGGTCTAGATGACTATTCTAGACTTCAGTATATTTATATCACTTCTGCAAGAATTCTTCTCTGAGTCATCCATAAAGAATTCTTTGGAGATTTCTAGCTTATTGACAAAAAAATAGGGCAATAATACTTTGAAATGAATTGTTGTTCATTAGGCAGAAGAGATTTACAAATATATTTCCAACATATGACAGAGAGATATTATCTATTTAACGGTTTTAATGATGTCAATCTCAGTTATACCCTCATCTCATCTCTTCTAGAAGAATTACAACCTGAACTATAAAGAACTATTGCAGCTCTAAGAAGAGATATGAAAGAAATATCTTTTGGAGAAATCTATCAGTTTGCCTTAGCTTCTTTTGATAAACTATGTGATTAAATGGCTTTTTCAAGAAAATGATCAAAAGTGGTCCTCTATTAAAAAGGCTTGTAAAAAGCCTTATCTGAAGATCAAGTATAAGGAGAAAAAAGACTATGAATGTCATACTAAAAAGAAGTATCATCATAAGACATTCTCCTACAGAAAGTTTCCTAAATGTCACCCTAATAGTTATCATAAGCCATTCAAAGGGAGAAAATATCATTGATTTGTCCTTTTCTTTAAAAGAAGAGCTCCATAAGCAAAAAAGGCAGATCAATGTTTTATTTGTGGCAAACCAAGACATTATGCTCGTCAATGTCCTAATAAAAATAAAAGAGATTTGAAATTGTTGGAGTCCATCAAAGCCTACCAAAACAATGGTAACATTAATGACTTCAGTAAAGAACAATCTAGTGAAGAAGAGGAAACAAAGTTTGTTATTCCAATCAACTCTTCTAATTATGAGTTTTAATCCTCTGATGAACTAATTGATGAAGCAACTAAGGATGATTACTTATACATGCACAGCAAAAATGTCTGAAGGTAGATTCAACACACATCACTATTCCTCATCCTTATGTCCATATCCAATTATTACAATGGGATAAATATGATAAGCCAATCAACGCTATTGGATATATAGATATTAGATCTTGTCGAAGTATTATGAAGACCAACATCTTACGTCCTAAAGACTGGATATTCCATGACAAATATTTCACTACTGCTAATGGAAATTCTTTCAAAATTGGGCTTATCACTAAAAGGAAAATATGGATAATATTTTTCCTTGATTGTGTTATATAGACTAAAGTTTTTAGTAGTCATCTACCTGGCCTAAATATCCTAATTAGTATAGATGTCTATTGCAAAGCCTCTCCATTACAAATTGTACCCAAAGGGATTAAAGGTCGAGTCAAGTTAGTGCTTACACAAATAAACTAAATGTGTTTGAACTTACCCAAGTACCTCCTTCCTATGAGACACTAAGGGATCAATTTTTAGAGCATAGTTCTCACACTCCAATCATCTTTGAAAAACTCTACAACTTTTCATTCATCTACCATTCAAGCATAATGAAGACATCAATCCTACCGAGATTACTCACCCTATCCTGAATCTTGATGATTTGAAGTTAGCATAAGAAGAATGTATTATTCCACGAAATCATACTGGGCGTGTCAAGCTTTCTATGTAAACAAGAAAGCCGAATAAAAGAGAGGAAAAAAAGTTTGGTAATCGATTATAAACCCCTAAATGCATTCCTATAGGATGATAAATTCTCACTACCTAAGATTAATACACAAGTCTTATTTTGTAAAGAGACAACAATCTTTTCAAATTTTGATTTAAAATCAGGATTTTGGCAATTAAGTATAGATCTACACGAGAGATACAAGATTGCTTTCGACATTCCTAATGCCTAATATCAATGGACGGTAATGTCATTTGGATTCAAGGTTGCTCCATTATTATTCAAAATAACCATAACAAAAATTTATGAGTTCATTCTTTCTAGTACCTTAGTCTACAATGATGAAATTCTCTTATACTCCAAAATTCATGAAGATCATAAGGCTCTACTCTAATCATTTTTTGATCTTACAAAGTAATATAGAATCATGCTCTCATCTTAAAAAAGTCATATTGGGACAACCCAACTAGAATTTTTAGATATGAATTTCTATAATATCTTTTACCAACCTGGTTCATATATAACTAATGAGCTATTATATTTTTATGATGAAAAGCTCATCACAAAGCAAATTCAACAATTCCTTGGAATTGTAAACTACATCCAAGATTTCATCCCCCATATGGCTAATTACCCAACTCCTTTATCCAAATTGCTTAAAAAGAATCCACTATCATGGACTAAAGAACAAACTAGAGTTGTCTAGCATTTAAAATAAGTAAGTCAGAATCTACCCCCTTAAAGATTCCTAACAAAGGATAATGCATCTTACATATGCTCGTGACCATCGTTAAGGTTCCATTTTGATCAAAGAGATTGATGGGAGAAGACATTACTCTGGCCATGCGAGTGGCTAGTTCAAAGAATCATAAAAACACTACCACACTATTTATAAGGAAATCTTGGTGCTAAAAAAGGGCGTACAAAAATTAGTTTCCAACTTAGCCTTTGTCATTTTCTGATTGAAATGGACAACACTTCTTTTTCAAAGATCCTTGAGTTTACTAAGAAGATATTGCTAATAGTCAATTACTTTGTTGGCAAGATTGGTTTTCACACTATAAATTCACTGTCTGTCATATCAAAGTTCATCAAAACATCCTTGCAAATATTGTCTCACGACCAAGGAAACCATTCCAATTGCTCTCTCCTGTATTTAAAAATCAAATTCCTCTCATCCTTTCCAACGTGGGGTTCTCCAGTATGCTAGGATTCAAAAATCTTTCCCTTCTATTACCAGAACTCCTCTAGTCTCATTAGATGACATTGTTGTTCTCCTTAGGAAAAGTTTGTTTATTACCTCCATCTTGTTCTCACAACTCTAAATATTTCACCACACCCCCATCACTTTAACACCTTACCAAATACTTTACCATATTTATGACTCCCTTTTTAAGCCAACACTATGGCACCTATGGGCTTTATATCCCAATATGCAAGCCCCATTTCTCTCTCTCCTTTGCATATTTACAAGCATCTTGTCAATCCAACCAATGCTAGTTCTCTCCTATGGACATTCCTTGAATAGTTCCAACCTTTACCTAAATGACGCATTCAGATTACCCATATCCTCAACATATATCAGCTATAGGATATTCCTTTGTTTGATCAAAAAACTCAATCTATCTTCATCATCCATTGCCTATATAGCTTTACTAGGACTAGATATATTTGTACCATTAATCATTTCCAACTTTGGAGAACTTCCATTAATTGGAAAACACATTAGAAAGACTTACTACATGATTTATACCATTTCTTAGTTCACCTAAATCATCCTCCTAAAACTATCAAGCCAACTATGTATACATATTTGGGCCCATAATCAGGTGACTTTGCTCTCTAAGAACCCATTTCTCCAACTGTTGTATATTGGTCATATATTGACCAATTTGCTTATATGGGATGTAACATTATGGTAGGAGAATTGTCATGTCCACCTTGCTTTAAGCCCAAGTAATGTTTTGAAATTGGACAAAGTTTCACAGCTCGAGAGCTCAAACTACTTGAGCCCACACTCCCTGAGCATTTTCAAGATGCCTAAGTTCCATGGTCCTTAGTTTAGATTTAAAAGGAAATAGCCCATTTCCTTAAAGAGCTAGAAAAAGTAGATGATGGCATGTTTGATTCTGTTGACAGTGCTGAACCTCGATCTCTTTCTACACCTCCCTATTGATATATTCCTTCTTATCTTCTACAAATATTATTAGGACCTAGTGTTTTCAGTAATTGTCACTTTTGATATGTACTTTTGTCTTCTAGTTTCAATTATTATACTCCGTGAGAATCTTTTCTCAAAGTTTTTATCCTTATTTTCCTTACTTCATCTATAAAAGCAAGATTTCTTTTTAGTTGTAGATCATTGGAAAAATAAATAAAAATATTGTGTATTTTGTATCCTATGGCTTCTTTCTAAGTCCTCCTTCTCTTGAAAGCTTGGTTCTTAAATAATGTAGTTATATTTATACAGAAAGACAAGTATTCTTTACACTTGTCTCTTCAAGAGAATCTTGTGTATTAGAAAGTCTTGAACTATAGATCTTGTATGTGGTCTCAGTTAAATGGGGAAAGATTGGTCAATTTAGATTTGTAAAAGGTAGGCCTTGACATTGATGCCCAATAGAGAAGAAGGGCCTGTATCTCAACTAGCATATTTGAATTACAAGCTATAATCAATCTTTGTTTATCTTTGATCTCTTATGAAAATTTGTTCTATAAACCAATATAGGCTAGAAAACTACAATGCAGTTCCCTTGAGACTTACCGGTGAAATATTCCACGAGCGTAGGAGTCATAGTAAAAAAGAGCCTTTTTCGATTCATATGATCTAACAACGCTAGCCTTTTCGATTCATATGGTCTAATAATGCTACATACCTTTAGTATATGTTATCCCCATATGCCCTCCGAGTAAATAAGTAAAATTTTTGTAAAAAAATATTTTAATATATTTAATTATTAAAGTTATTGTTTATCAAATATTTAAAAATTCTTTTGAAAAATAAATATTTTAAAATATTGAAATTTAATAAAAACATATTTATTAAATAGTTATTGAATTTGAAATATTAAATTCTATATTAAATATAAAATTTAACAATTAACTAAATAATTAAAATTTACTATTCATAATTATAATTAAATAATATAATTATTTTAATTATAAATTAGATTATGACAAAAGTGAAAGTGAAGTATAAAAATTTATAAAAAATAGCAGAAGCTAAAATAAATAAAAAAGAAATAAAATTTAAAGTAAAATCAAACAGATCATAAACTTTAAAACTTTTGAAACCACTTTATACAAACATATAATTCGTGATGGATTCTTTGTAAATTTTGTGAAACAAAATAAGCTTCTTCATAATTTTAAAGTTTATTCAAGGATTTAATGTTACGATCCACCTCACAACTGAAGACACCAGACCCACACAAGACCCAGTCAAACTGCTGCTCAGATATTCTTGCTGGGTTGCTGCTGATCTACTCCTATTATTATGTGATTCCGTTCTAGCTATCTACTCCTACTTTGGTGGAGGATTTATTCAGAATAATGTCTAGCAATTAACGTTAAGTTCTGTTTCACTTCTCGATTGTAATCGGCTATAAATGCCACTGCAGTACATGAAATAAGGGAGAATAAACATTCAGAGAACTTTTCCTTCCCCTGCTATCTCTTCTACTGTCTGTCTTCTGTTCTTTGGAAAAATTACTCATCAATTTGGTATCAGAGCCAGGTTACGTTCAAGATGAATACTAGAACTCAGAGTAATGCCGAGTTTCGCAACAAAGTGCATGAGGTGTTAGGTCGCCATGAATCCAGTATAGATCAAGTTCACCAAACCCTGCAAACAATACTCTCAGAAATACAATCCATGAAAGTCACCCAAGAATCCCAACACTGCCAATTACAAGCCATCACCAATTCCCAAGAAGAAATCAACCCCTTTGCCCCACTAGAACCCAACACTTTTCACATCCTCCGCATACCACCCCACAACGCAACACCACAAACAGCACCCCACTCCTTACGGGATCTAATAATCATCACCTTAAACTTAATTTTCCCAAGTTTGATGGCGATGATCCGCAGGGCTGGATATACAAGGCGGAGCAGTATTTTGAATTTAAAGAAATAACAGAAAACCAGCGAGTACAACTTGCTTCTTTTCACTTGGATGGCATCGCTTTGCAGTGGCATCGCTGGCTCAGTAAATTCAAGGGACCAATGACTTGGGATAAATTTACCAAGGCTATTCTTCAACGATTCGGGCCCACCGATTATGAAGATCCTTCAGAAGCATTAACAAGATTAAAACAAACTACCACCGTGGTAGCATATCAAGAAGAATTTGAAAAATTATCACACAGAGTTGATAATTTACCATAATCTTTTCTTGTGGGCTGTTTTGTTGCAGGTTTGAAGGGCGAGGTGAGGCTGGATGTCAAAATCAAGCAACCTAGGACCCTGGCCAATGCCATTGGAGTTGCTCGCCTGATCGAAGAATGAAACACATTGCAAAGGAAGTCAATACCTACACCCAAAACTAGCTGGACGACAAAAGTGAGCAACACTGCTGGGGTGCTTGGATCTGCACTAACTTCCAAAACCAACACTACAGATGCTACATCAACAATGCCAGCACGCAAGATTTCACCTCAAGAAGCCAAAGAGAGGCGTGATAAAGGTTTATGTCACTATTATGATGAGAGGTTTGCCCCTGGTCATCGATGTCGCCGTCCTCAATTGTTTATGATTGAAGATGTCGGGGAGGAGGATACGGATTTGGACGACGACTTACCAAGAGAAAAAGGGGACACCACAGCTCCAGAAATTTCCTTTCATGCTATTTCTGGCGTTGAACATCCTCAAACACTACGGTTACATGGGAGAATAAAAGGGCGAGAAGTTGCGATTTTGATTGATGGCGGAAGCACCCACAATTTCATTGACCAGTCCCTAGCCAAGAAACTTGGGTTACAGGTGACGGTGGATAAACCCTTCCATGTTGTGGTTGCTAACAAAGAACAAATTGAATATGCAGGGAAATGTAATGCAATCACTTTGGATATACAGGGATTCCAAACTTTTGCCGATTTTTACATCCTTCCTGTGACAGCTTGTGCCATAGTCCTGGGTGTACAATGGTTATCAACGCTTGGGCCCGTGGAGCGGAACAACCATGGCGGGGCCGTGCTGGCGTACCTGGAGG
>JAOTAY010000003.1:8490374-8509363 GCA_025629805.1 Erythroxylum baracoense | reverse complement strand
GGCATTTTCGTCATAGGCACTGTTTTTATGTTCTGTCCCCTGCAACCAAACACATTTCTGTTCTTGAGACGGAGACATTGTTTCTGTTCTGTCCATCACAACCAAACAGTTCACTGTCTCAAATTTCCGTCTTGTTCCGTCTCTAAATTTCCGTCTCGTTCCGTCTTTGCATATTGGAGACAGTAACCAAACAGACTGTAAACATTCAGAGAAATTTTCCTTACTATGCTATCTCGTCTATTGTCTGTCTTCTGTTATTTGACAAAATTACTCATCATTTAATTGCACAAAAAGCATAATTTATACATGTCTTTTTAAAAGTGAAAGTTAAAAATTAGCTCTACAATTACATTGAAAGACAAAGTACCACTCATTTTTTCTCTCTCCCACTTGTTGAGTGGTTGAGATTGAAGGGGCACAGGAGCACACCCAAATTTGAGGACAGAGGATCTCAACCCCTAAACGTCAGGCAATTGCTGCAGAAGTGGGTGGCACTGTCTTTTCATCTTCTGAACGTTTGGTGGTGATTATTGGAACCCGTGGTCCTTAAGTTATGATGTGACTCCACTTCTTTCTCTTTATCTTCTAAAGAAGTTTTAACTTTTCGATAACTTCATAGGGGTTGGAGCTTCCTGTATTTGTATCTGTATTATATCAGATAGGGTATTTTAACATGTGTCATCTAATTTATTATTCATATTTGTATAAAATTTATATAAATAAATATGTAAATATGATTTAATAAAATAAAATAGAAAATGATTAACCGTAACAGAATATCTAATCTCTTTTTCAACATGTGATTATGAAAAGGAATCTTAAAAGCTAATAAGCCATTCGCAGAATATTCCGAAACCTTTGTTGACGTTATCAGCGTTAAGTCATTTTATACTCTCCGCAACCCGTCACACATCTCCATTTTCCTTACCTGCCATTAAATTTTCTCCACGTCAATACCAAACCCATGTTTAATCCGCTCCGCTCCAGAGGTCTTATGATCAACGTATCCTTTTTTCTTGCTTCAAAGGTGAGGAAGGACGGAGGCAGAAACTATAATAAATTGAAGTGGAAATTTGTTTATTGTTTAACGTGTCAACCACGTTTAATACAGTATAGAGACATGATTAAAATAACCATTACGACCCCGGAATTATAGATCGAAGGGATGAATTGCCATGCCAATAGGATGTCATTTTCTAAGATATAAAATTTGCGTTTGAAGGATTCCAGACAATTATTGCATGATATAGTCAATTGTAAAGGTGACCGCACATCAAGTAGCTTTACATTTTATGGTTAGCAAATGTATATGAAACTTTGACAGAGTACAGAGCCAATTAGGAGTTGACTATGAAATATTACAGTCTGGTTTTGCTTGCTCGTGACTTTACGTTCTAGATTTCTTTAGCTTTGTTAGAAAGACTTCACAAGTTCATTACTTGCGTGTTCATCTCTCATAGCCCAGTTGGCTTCCCAACTTTGTGTTCCTGTTTTGAGGTTTGACGGTCTTTTGAGTGTTTCACTTGAAGGATTACATGTAACTGCTAATTATGCATAATCAGCTATGATATTATATAGTCGACGGAAACTGTTGAACTGGTCATATCCGTAGCCGCCATCTAATTTTCTTGGTCTATGTTTCACATCGCCGACATAATTCAGAAACTTCGTTTCAATTTATGTCAGTCTCAATCGAAGACTCCAGTAATCCATAAAACCCAGTAGTTTATAGCCTCCAAAGATCAACCTTTAGATTGCCCAAGTCTTTTCTTTTGCATGTTTCAGGTATTGCATCGATAGTGGAAGAACTGGGAATGAATCTTTTCCTGAAGATTAATGGTTTATGATAATTTTGCAGGTGGAGATAGTGAAATAGGTGCCCAATTGAGATAGAAAAGGAAAGAATTGAGATTTGAAGAATCTTGTAGCTGATGGGAGGTAAGAGCTCAAAAGGATCGAGTGGGAGGGATTATTCATTCAGTGGGTCTGCAAATTCATCTTCCTCTTGGAATCAATACGGGTATCAGCAAGAATCACCATATCCATACCCATCTGGCCAACAGCACTCCTATAATACGCCTCAAAATCCATACGGTCAACCACCGGTTTCTTCTTATGGTTATGAACCAGATAGGCCACAGCCTCAGAGGAGGTTGGAGAGGAAGTACTCGAGAATAGCTGATAATTATCAGAGCTTGGATCAGGTTGGAGATTATATATTATCTATTTTCATGTGGTCTTTTCCATTTGTTTGACTTCTGTGATATAAAACGCTTGGGGCATGTAGGACAAGCTAGAAAACTTTCTTGAATTGACATGACAACTTCAATTGGTAACTAAAACGTCAACGATGTGTAAATATAAGATACGCATGCTGTCCAAAACATCTCGTCGTGTTGTCTTTAAAAGTGCTATCCAGAATGTGTGATGAATTCTTCTGGTTGGACAGTTGTCGACATTAAATGTTTAAGAAGCAATTCCAGAAGTCAAAAACATTCTTTTCTTTGAGGAGATTTATGCCGACTGTTGCAAGTATAATCAGAGCGCTCGTTACCATCATTTCAAGTGCAACCAGATTAATATGATCGATGACAGCCAAATCTTTTATGAAGACTCTTTATTTTAAGGAAAATTCTTGAAGAACATGTTCAAACAAATTTGACTGCCATCAAAATAATACCTTCTTCTGATTGAATTCTGCTGTCAATGATAAAATGTTGAATGATCATCCAAAGAACATTGAGGTTAAGCTGAACGAGGAAAATTTCGAACTTTTGGCAAAGAATTGGCTGTAGAACTTTGAACCCAAGGAATACAGGTCGTGGCATCATCTGATCAATTATGAAACTTGTCAAAATAGATTTTCCTTATTTTCTCTCTCCTGCTTATTTCTGGCTGCTTAGCAGGCTTACTTGCCACACTTGCTTTGTTTATGATACAAATGTTTGGCTAGCAGTGTCTGAACGTTATGCAATCTGAGTCTTTCATAAATATGGGAACTATTGACTACAGGTTACAGCTGCTCTTGCACAAGCTGGCCTAGAATCTTCTAACCTCATTGTTGGCATTGATTTCACAAAGAGCAATGAATGGACAGGTTTATTCTCATCTTAATCCTTGGAGTGAATTGCATCATCATCCTGCAATATGCTTAACTCTATCTAAAAATCAGGTGTAAGATCCTTCAATAGAAAAAGTTTACATCACCTTGGCAGTGGACAAAACCCATACGAGCAAGCAATTTCAATAATTGGGAGGACACTATCAGCATTTGATGAGGACAACAAGATTCCCTGTTTTGGATTTGGAGATGGTGATTTTAACTTAAGTACTCTTGTTGAATTACTACATGATTTATAATTGGGCTACAAACATGATACTCTCTCATTTTGTCTTTGCAGCATCGACACATGACCAAGAAGTCTTCAGTTTCCATCCAGATGAGGGAGTATGCAATGGATTTGAGGAAGTACTGTCACGATACAGGGAAATTGTTCCCCAACTTCGACTTGCAGGCATGGCATGCTCCATCATATCCAGTCCAAAATGGAATACCATGATTTACTAATTGATTATGTATTCTCATGACAGGACCAACATCATTTGCACCGATCATAGAGATGGCAATTACCATAGTTGAGCAAAGTGGCGGTCAGTATCATGTTTTACTGATAATTGCAGATGGGCAGGTAATTCTTTTACAAGATGGATCTCTACTGGAATTGCATTAGCGTTATGTCTGATCTGCCAGCTTTCTTACTACTTTCAGCCATCAGGAACGGCTGAATCATACATTGGATATATCATTCAATCAATATTATAATTTTTTGGGAACTATACGTCCAAACCAGCATGCCACTTCCCTCTTTTGGCTTAAATTCCGTTCTCTTTTTCCGCATAAAGTTGTTTATTTTCTAATGGTCTTGCCATGACTTATCGACATAATAGTTATACATGCAAAACATTTGGAGATAAAGCCTATAGTTAATACAGCTTTGAACATTTAACTGAGCATACATGTGCCCTGGTTAGCCAAGCTATATATTTTGTCTAAATCTTTTTATGTCAGTGTTTTTTTTTTTTTCTGAAGTCTTTGAAATTTATCATGATAGGTGACAAGAAGTGTTGATACACTGCATGGCCAG
This sequence comes from Erythroxylum baracoense, assembly GCA_025629805.1. Lineage (NCBI taxonomy): Eukaryota > Viridiplantae > Streptophyta > Magnoliopsida > Malpighiales > Erythroxylaceae > Erythroxylum > Erythroxylum baracoense. The sequence continues at coordinate 8,505,218 of JAOTAY010000003.1, read as the reverse complement.
CTCAGTACGCAGGAGAAAAAAACAATTGATGCAATTGTCAAAGCAAGGTAAACCTAAAGAGTGGAATAATATAGAAGGATGTGGATTCAAGATCTTCAACAATTCATTGGTTTATCTAAAGTTGTGTTGGTTGTTCCATTGCAGTGAATACCCTTTATCGATAGTTTTAGTTGGAGTTGGAGATGGGCCTTGGGACATGATGAGAGAGTTTGATGATAACATCCCTGCTCGAGCCTTTGACAACTTTCAAGTAAGCTACAATTCAGTCAATGGTTTGTTACATAATTCACATTTATTTCACAGTCAATTAAGCTTGAGCAACTACTTCTCTTCGTTTGTGTTAGTTTGTCAATTTTACAGATATAATGCTGAAGAATGTAAATCAATCCAGAAAGGAGACGGAATTTGCTCTGTCAGCTCTGATGGAAATACCTTCTCAGTATAAGGCAACGATTGAGCTTGGCATATTGGGGTAACTATTGCATACTTTTGAATCACTCTTTTTACTGGTGCAGCATCTCATAAATGCCATTTGCTTGCTCATTTTGGTAGAAACAATAGGCGGAGAGGGAGTTCTCCTGAAAGGGTTCCTTTACCCCCACCACTTTATGGTGTATCTTTCAGCAATATCTCAAAACCTTCCAGCAAAAACAGCTTTCAACCACATAAACCTTCCTATTCTGGATATGAAACACAATTTGGTGGATACGATACTCCTATTGCTGGATATGATACATCAGTCAGCTCGGCTCCGCCTTCAAGTTCCTATGATAATCAGGTGCTAAAATTGTAATGTAATTGTTGCAGTGTGATCAACTGGTCCATCATAATATGGATCTATTTAAAAAATTTGTTAATCCTTTCCATTTCTGTTTCTATGACAGGTTTGCCCCATATGTCTTACTAATCCAAAGGACATGGCCTTTGGTTGTGGACATCAGGTAAATGATTATTCATCTTCAGTTAGGTCATGTAGTGGTGTCTTAGCTGACAAAATGCTTTGATGACTAATTTACAGACGTGTTGCGATTGTGGGGAAGACCTCGGATCATGCCCCATTTGTCGAAGCCCAATAAACACTCGAATTAGGCTCTATTAAGACAAGCTTGGATGCAAATTTCAGACCAGCTGTCTCTTCAGGAGGTGGCTTGATCTCATTCTAGCTTGGATCGAATGTCTATTTTCCTGAAGCAGAGATTGGTCAGCCACTGACAAGCATCCCTGAAGGCCCGCAAATGATAAGAAATTGAGGTGAAGTGGTGAAGAAACAGAACCCCCCCGGCATTCGTTCCTTGTATATTGTCTTTTTTCCATGAACCATCTTATTGTTTAACAATCAGAAAATGGTTTCTAGGTTAGGTTCATGGAGAAAGAAAAAAAACAAAAAACAATTACACCATGTACAGCGTGGACATCTGCATCTTTCTGGATATCTTCATTGGCCTGAGATGTATCAAAAATCATGTTAGGCAAAGGAGGTTTTTAGAGTGCTGTAGAGACTAGGCTGCAATCCGAATGATCAAATTCATGATTTGTTTAGTTATCAAATTCATGATTTGTTTAGTTCTTCCAGGATTTCTAGACTGGGAATATGGTTGCTTACTAGAGTTTTCGATGATCAAAGATTAGGGTTCACATTTGTCAAGAAAAATAAGAATGCACAGTGGCTTTAAGAAACTAGACTTTGGCAGTTTTGTTAGTGCGTATGCTTCGTGTTTGATTAAATGACCCAAGTACTTTCATAATTTGACACATCAGGAATTGTGGTGTCTAAGCAACTCGTTTTGTGGTTAGTGGCCGCCTGACTTGCTATGTTTTCAAGGCAAGCAAGCACTAACCACAAACCCCCACGCAGTGTAGTACACGTCGCACAAGTATGCGTTAAAAGAAATTCTTCGACGCTGCATCCATAATATATGCTTGGCTGAAAGGTTTGTTCGTCGAAGTTACAGAAATTGCACCATTGAAGAAAACGGTTTCCAACAATACGTGATACAAATTGCCCTCAGTTTCTTCTGAAATATGTGGAGAAACTAAGATGACGTCTGTTTTTTATCTAGCGACCGTTAACCTACAACTAGTAGTAATAAGCTCTCCCCGAGTCTAACTCAGGCACCGCTGTGCTTGACAGCAGCTGTTCCTGCATGGTACTACCTTCAGGTTTCTGAAGGAATTTATCATCTTCTATGTAAGACTGGATCTCAATAATTATCGGATTCAGCTCTGGATCTTCACGTTCCCTTAATGCTTTCAGATATTCACTCGAGATAATGTTGAGTATCTTCCTAAACTGAGATTTGTATCTTCTGAACAGAGTATATCCTGCTGTCTGCACAACAGAATATTTTGATTCCATGTGATTTCAAGTCGTCCTAGCTTGCCATTGTCTGATAAAAATTACAGATCAACTTACCTGCAGGAATGCATTCAACGCAACAGCTGTATACATATTTGCAGGGAGACAATTCAAGAATCTAGCAAGCCATGCCCAACCTTCATTTGGACCATGAATGTTCTGAACACCAGGAACTTCTGTCTGCCAAACGAACATGTAAGGTATTTCTCTTGAATGCCTTGTAATACTTCAAAAGTTGTGCTATATAATATTTGTTCAAAGTTGGATTCTAGTCTTTTGATCTTTAAGACCACAACACAGAGGGAGACAAACCTGAACTAAAGCTCCGTAAAGTTTCATGTAGGATGCTAATCGTTTCATATAATTTTCGCCACTCTCAAATTTTCCATCATCTTCCTGGAATCCAATGGCTTTGTAATAAGCCTCCTTTGATCCAAATACCAACTGTATAAGAAAGGAAATGGTCATTGTGCAAAAGAAGCAGCAGCAACAAAATAAATATATACATATATATCACAAGCAAAGTGTATAGACTCTTGTAATCATTTCATAACATTGTCAGAATACAGATGCACCAAAAAATAGCTATTACCAACCAAATTCATGAATAACTCAAGTGAAATAAAAGAAGGATCACCTTTGAGTACATTATATGCTTTGGGACAGTGTAGATACAAGCTTTATGGAACTCAGCAAGAAGAAGATCCATTGCTTGTGGAATCTGATTCACAATTAACCATATGTCAGAAGCAGAAGAACAGAGCAACAGCAAATCAGTCATTTCTTAGAAGTTTAGACTTCAAGCCTCCAAGCGAAGCTCACACTAAAAGCCAGTCACTTCAAAATTGCATGCAAGGACTAATAGCTCTGTCAGTTCTTTTGACAACTCTGGTGCTAGATAACATCATTTAGCTGAAGTGATAACGCATCTGCCCATCGACTGCACCAATTCTTTCCTTCCCCTCCTCTCACCAAAAAAAAATGGCAAGCACAGAAATACAGATTGCATTGATGATCACAATGGGAAAACCTGTACCTGTGATGTAACTAGAACAATGACATGGGCACATGCAAAGGCAGCATTATCAGGGCTCTCACAATGAGAAACAACCTGTGATAGAAAAAGACAAAACACGAAGTATTCCATAAAAGTACACATTTTGCATTGATAAAAGCTAAAGAAGGATCATTAAAGAAATAAGGATATATAAGACAATTCACCTGTGACATCCTTCAGCATGCACGCTTGAGACTTAATACAGTTTCTCAATTCTCTTACTTGTCGTATAAAAACTAAGGAAATAGGAGAGTAAAATGTTGTGCATCTTCTAGGAAAAGTACTCACTTACCTTCTTGGCAAATGATGTAATACTGATGGATTGAGGGCATGAAGGATTTATTAAAAGTTTGAGAAGTTCGCTTGCTTTTGCTCTGCAAAGGCAGGCACAGTGAAAGGAGTTTAAAGGGGAATCGAACATTCATATGGTCATATTTCTGGACAAAACAAACGTATGACATATCTAGCTTACCTTACATTCTCTTTGGTCCCCCTTATTTGTCTGATCAACCTTGAGATATGTCTCTCATTGGAGCTAAAATCCTAATAAAAATAAAAAGATAGCAATTAACAGTATAAACTGAAAGATGTAGACTTGGATGAAGCCTCCTAACTCATTTTGAATGATAAATACAAGCTGGATTACAGATAGAAGTTCCATCAGAAGAGTAATAGCAAATAAATAACACTAGAAACAGTAAACAAACAGTCCATCATTGGGAATAACATATAAAAAGACCAAGGACAATATATCTCCTTAACTAACAGCATTACACTTAACCACCAAAGTTAAGTATTTTGCTCCAAGTGTTGTCAACTTAGAGTGGACATCAAATATGATATCTTAATTGAACCATGATAAAATTTACAGCTGTTAGCAAAGAATAAGTTGCTATTAATACCATCTTGGAACTTGCTATGATCGACTCATTTTGTCTGCTCAACTCTGTAAGCTTTAGTAGTCTTCTTTGTTCTAGACTAAGAGCACTCTGTGCAGCCCTCACAACATCACCTGCCATAAAATGCCCAGTTGAGACCATCGTGTGAAGAAGAATATTTAAACAAAACAGAAATTCATAATATATATACTTTAGCAGAAGAAAGAAGTGTAAGAGATATGAAGGTCATACTAATCTCATATGTGCCAAAGTATTAATAGAGCACCTGTTGACTGTGTTTTCTTATTAGAACTAGAAGCCCCCGAGTGAAGATTTTGAGCTCCAGAATTGGCACTTGCTTGGTGTGATACACCCTCCTCTAACGAGGCTATGGCGGTTCCCTTCTTTGAGGTTTCAATAGCTTCCTTTTCAGCAGTTTCTTTGGCTGCTTTCCTTTCTGCTTCTAAAGCAGCTCTTTTAGCTTCTTCGATTCTCATTTTAGCCTATATTCAGGAACTTAGTCATCACTAGACTTGTCACATATTTCTTAGTAAACCAGTTCTTAATAACTGTTATTGGCCTCGATGTTTCCATGAATTGACTCGAAGAAAAATATCTGTTCATAATAAATGTGACTTACAAGCCCACAAAACTTCCAATGCTTGAATGAAAGGATATTACAATATGCCCCAAGTAATGCAGGAAGAACCACAGACATAGATATAAATAACATAAATTCTTGTAGATTACATAAATTAAAGAGAATATGAAGTACATCAAGAGAATGCAAATGAATTAGAAACCATAAATCAACAAACCTCTGCTTCTGCTCTAGCTCTTTCCAGACGTAATTTTTCCTCTTGAAGAGCCTTTTTCTTTGCCTCCTCATTGGCTGCATCACTTCTTATTTTTCTTTCTTCTATCTGTGATTTGAGTTCATGATACTGTTGCACTTCAGTTAAGTGTTTATCAAGTGCTTCTGCACTACATCAAATACAAAGTGGTGTCATCAATAGTTTCATGTCTCTCTGATTGAAGGCTTAATCAATATTTGCAGACCAAAATTCTCCAAAGAAAGTCCTGTTTTAATAGCTTTAATGTTTGAATTTCAGGTTGATTACCAAGATTAGCACAATCTTAGACAGGGAACAGCACCACAAGAGCAACATTAGGGCTCCATTATTCCTTGGACTAGTAGAATTTATTAGAAGAACATAAATATATAATGCTTTTCTGGTAATCATTGCAAAAGAAAGCTAGATAAATGAAACAAAGGAATTAGCCATCTTACATCTTGCGCTGATATTGAGTATCAAGTTTCCTGTCCACCTCCCTCCTGGCTTCTTTATACTTTCCAATTCGAGCCAAAGCAGCATTGAACTTTTCATTTTCACTAATTAATTCTGACTCTAGTTCAGAGATTTTATTCCTAATCCCTTCCTGTTAATTAACCAACTTAGTATACTTTAAAAAAACAGCATAGACAGGCACAAGGCCCAGCATACATTCTTTATTAACTTGCAAAGGTAAAAATGATGGCAAGAACACAACATGACCCAAATAAAATATTAGTAGCTTAAGCAACCACAGACACAAGTTTTGCATTATGCTATATCTACAAACCTTGATCGCAAGTTGATGATTGTGACTTAACTCAAACATAGAGCCTTCAAGCAAACCCATTTCATCCATCAAGTAGGACTTAGCATTCAGACTCAATTGGCCATCAGAGTCTTCACCGTCACTGAAATATAAAACAGATGGAAATAAAATTTGAGATATCAAAAACCTAGAAAAAGAATAAACCACTCTTGATGAAGTCCAAAATAAGGAAGAAAACCAATGAAAAAAATTTCTTTACATATTGACAACCATTTAGAAACAACTAAAGCAAAACATTTATACCTTGCAGACATATCATTACAACCAAAACGTTTGGCCACCAACAATCTTACATATTTATCCTCCTCGCCCTCACTTTCAGACTCCTCCATCTCATCATCTGACACTCGCATTACAAAGGCCACTGGCCTCTTCTGCACACTCTTCCTATTCATACATTATCCAGCATAATTAGCAGTGAATTGAAAACATTCAAAGAAAATAATCGTTCGACACAAATAAAAACCAAAGCATCCTTACCAACATTGTGTTTTGGTAAATGCTAATGGGGTCTTTGATGAGGAGGCATTGAACTTCTTCTCAAGTCGATTGATCTCCGATAACAGAGTATCGAAGCTCCAATCTGGGTCTGGGTCGGCCGTGACTTCATCAATCTTCTGTGGGCATTTAAGCTCCAATTTAAGAGCTCCCATGTGATCACCAATAATTTTGAATTCAAACTGAAAGCAAAAATCCGAAGGATTTTCATGAGAATAGAGCTAAAACAACAACCTGGAGAAAAGATCAAAACTTACATTAACTGATTGTTATTCCTTGGAAATAATTGCGAGATTCGTGGATGGAAGTTTGTGGGTTTCTGGGGCTAGTGAGTTAAAGCCTGAAAAGCCAGGGCTTGACAAGGAGGGACTAAACCCTAGATGCTCCATAACTGGGAAATTGAAGAAAAAAAGATGGGGATTAACATCCCTGGAACTTGAAGAAGTAAAAGAAGCCAGGAAGAATTAAGAATAATTGAACCAATATTCAATTTCTAAATTCAAGTAGAAGAATTGCAATATTCAACTTTCACAAACAGACATCATTCTAGAAATAAAAACATACTTTCACCCCTAGATTCCAAAACAATAAAATTATACCTTTGATAGTTAAAGCTAAGCAGTTAGATCAAATAGACATAGAGTAAAACGTAAAAAAAGAGAGCAATTAGAAGAATACAGAGGGTGTTGGTGGGGACATCTGATTGAATAAGATGACGAAAATGAGCGTAATCTTTGAACCGAACCAATCGTAGTGCTTTTCACTAGAGAATCTATCAACCCTAAGCAAAACATCAAAAACAAAGTTTTATGTCTTTCTATTTATTAGTATGTTATCGTGTTGTATTGACGGTGAAATAATCAATAACGACTTGGTTAACATACTCTTTCTTTTTATCACTGTATCACACATCCCTTTATGATGTAGTCACTACCAAGTATACGAGAATAATTAAATGAGAGGGATACATTGTCATTTGCAATTCTCTTCAAAATTTTTATTTCCACTATGTTTTAAGAAATATAAAAAGCCAATAATATTGTATGTTTAATTTATCTCATTTTAAATGCTACTAAGAAGTAAAGGAGGGTTTTCATATTGGAGTAAATTGGTATAATGCTAAACCTTTTAATACGTAACACTTGCCTATTCATTTTTTAGCTTAAACATTTTCTTACTAACTCTAAATAATTTTCGTAATGGCTTATTTGATGTAATTATTTACTTACTTGTCTTTTTTCTTGTTTTTGTATTTACTTCTTCTTCTTCTTCTTCTTATTATTATTGTTATTATTATTATTATTATTATTATTATTACTACTATTCTTTATATTGTTTAATATTTATTGTATTAGTTATTTTTATATTTTTATTTATACGCATTTATTTATTACTAATAATAACGACATTCACTCCTCTTCTCGAGTATGTTTCTTGATTAAGCAATCTTTTCTATTGTAGTGTGCCCTGGGTTTTGTGCTTTCTGAAATTTCTATTCTTTATGCGTTTTTTGGTTTTTATATTAGTTTCTTTGTGTGATTTAAGGTTGAATGCTTTATGGGTTTTATTATTTTGCTCTCTTTGTATTTGATATTGTTGGGTTTATGTCAAGATTGAATTTTTATACTTAATGATCTTATAATTTTATTTTAGGAGATCTTCTCTTGTTATTTCACTTCAACATATCTCATTTCTTTGCCATGTTGCCATAGCTTTGGTAAGGCTGAGATCTGTACAATCTTATGAATGTTTACTTAGTTTATTCTCATTACACTTGGTTTTGTTATACTTATTACAATAAACTATTGCATTTTTTCTTTTTAACGGTAGATTGATGCATACAATCGGATGATTTTAAAAAATCTTCACATGTATATCTTCTTGATAATTTTTCTTTTGTTAAAGTTCTAATATTTGCTACCTAAATTGTTATGGTTTACTTTGATACACATTTTTTGTAAAGATTTTATTTTATTTATTTATTTTAGTTTGATTTATTTACTCTTTTTAACCTGCATCACTTATTTGTAGTTTTTTGTTGTATTATTACTATACTTTTTTTCATTGTCACATTTACATGTGGGTCTATCGAAAACATCTTTACTATGTAAGAGTAAGGCTGTGTATTATTAAACCTTCCTAGACTTCACATTGGTGTGAGATTCGGACTAAGTGTGATGATAATAATGATGATATTTTATATCTATGTTATTTGTAGTTATTATTACTCTATTATTTTAATATGTGTACTTGCGTGCATGCGTGTGTGTTTTACATATATGTGTGTGTGTGTATATATATATTAATTGGGTATATTAAAAACTAATTCTTTGCTAATTAGGGATAAAGTTGTTTACTATTAAATTTTTTAGACCTTGCATATAAGCAAAATTTTTGTTATTATTGATGTTGTATATGACTGATAGCTAAAGCTAAGCGGGGCACAATGTACTAGAAACCTTGCCTAAACTTGGTTAATGTCTATACATTGTGTAAGGGGAGTTACGAATCATTAGAATAAATAGACCTTCTCGTATCAAGTGAGGACGCTTATACTGACATGTGTTGCACTGTAAACAAAAACGATAACTATAAAGATTGCATGTCCTAGCTCTAATTCTCTAAGATGCCTATTGTAAAAAAACAGTGACTTTAATTGTTTTTAAATCCTAAGCGAGGGCAAATACGCTGATCAAGTCAAAGACGAAGCAATATATTAGGCGTAGGAACAATCGTTGACGAATCCTAAGCCAAAGGCATGGAATGCTCAATTAACTACATTGTGGATAATCCACTCGGTGAATCAGAGAATTCAGCTAAATAGTCCTAATAGTACAAGGATGCAATCAAGTCCCTACTCTATAAATTATTGCTTTATGAAGTATATTCGATATAAAGCAAGCATGGTTACAAAAAATCTTTCAATAATATTTCTTAATGAAAAATGTCTATAGTTAAATAATTTTTGTGGACTTTGAAGTCTTCCTCTTCTTTTATAAACTTGCAAATTATATCTCTCAATTCTGTATGGTGAAAGAAATTTAAGTATAGACTGAATCAACCAAATAGAATTTACCTAACATATAAAGAACACAATATTAACAAAAAGATAATAAAAATTAATCATAATTATTGTTTATTTAAAATAATATAATACTTTTTGGAGGCATAGGAAATTGACTCGCTGGATTTGTCATTATTTCTAAAAGTACTCAAGAGTAATTTGTAGTATCTTCTCATCCAGCCATTACAAATGTAAAACGCATGTCAAATGAACAACAACAGATAATGTTTTAGGTTGGATCAATTATTTTAACCTTGTATGGTATTTGATCATCAGCCTTAACACATGCACCAATATTGTACCATCTATTCCTCTTATACAATCCTAAAAAATAAAACTATACTATTAAAATAATTAGTAATCATAAGGACATAATTAAAATATTGATTAAATATATGAATGTACCTGAAAATATGAAAAGGATTTTGAATTATGTTGAAACTCAAGATGTGTATTGGTAAAGGATAGTGAAGTAATGACTCTTTTTATAAGATGATAACTGAATATTAAACTTTGCAGAAGTACTTCGAAATTATTTAGGTCGAATGTTGAAAGATTGACTCTAGTTGTATCACTACTCCCGATAGTCATCACTTGTTCCTCCATAGTTAAATGACTTATTGCCTTTTAAGTCTCCTAAACTCTTCAACTAATCGCATAAATTCAAGAAGATTATCTTGTTTATTCTTAATTTTTCATAAATCCTTGTAGGATTCTCATTCAAAAGGTCTAATATCCAATCATGACCTAATAGCGCAGAAGTTCTACATGATTGCTTTGATGAAAACATTTGTTCTCTCCCATAGCTAGAGAAATAATGATTACCTTCTTTAGTTCATGATCAGAATCTGATTCGAAATTTGATAAAGAATCCATGTATCTACAATGCCAACAATAAATAATTAATAAAAAAATCAATCAAAAGGTTTAATCAAATATAGACAAATATTCATAAAAAATATAGACTTTAAATATTTATACAAAACATAGACTTAACATTAAGTCAAGCATTCATACAACACAGGAACTTAAAATGTTCAAACTATGAAATAATGCTTAATATTGAATTGTCAAATTAATAAGATTTTGATATTCAATAACCTGAAATTATAACTAGAACGACATAATCTAATCTAGCTTCCTTGCATCTGCCATCTTCATAAAAATATCCCTATAAAGTGGATAATCATGTAAAGTTTTCACAACTTTTCCATATTGTACACACTTAACACCAAATTCATCTAAGGAATTCAGACATTCCTTCTTTATGTTAGACTTTGCTTAGTTGATGAAGCTTCAGATCTATTTTTTTGGCATTGGATGATGTTTTACTCAGTTTTTTTCTTAAGTAGATTATTTTTCTTTTTGATTGTTCACCAATTATAACCAAGATGTCTTTTACAATATTAGAATGTGTCCTCTTTGTCTTTTTATTTTTAGGAGATTTCTTTCTCTTCGATGGATAACTTATAACTTGATCTCCTTTTTCATTATACTAGTAATCTTCATCAACATCAATTATATGTTCCTCTTTAGTACTATTCAATGGAATTTTAGTTTATGGATGTGTATGCAAACCAGTTGCAGTAGTATCTCCAAAAATATGACATAAGTTTGAAAACTCCTTACATCATTTTTTTCTTAAATCTGAGTCATTTTAAGCACCTATAATAATGAAAAGGAAACATCAGAACAAATATTATATAATATGATATATTAGTAAAACAACGACATATTTAACCTTAGATAGGTTTTCCCAACACTCATTTGTAGCATTAACTTTACTGGTAAAGAAGTTATAATCGATTCCTGTTTCTTTAAGTAAGTTCTTGAAATTCTTCAATCTAGACCTTAATCCGTTATACTTATTCTTTAATTGAACAATAGCATACTCCCTATTAGATTTTGTTTGAAGACCTGCCTTAATATTTTTCCAACTAGATTTGGAAAAAGGTATTAGTAGTTAGATTTCCTTTTCATTTCCTCGACCATCAATGAGATTAAATACATCTCTATAATATCATTCCATACCCCATCTTTTTCATTTATTTCCACACAATTTTTGGAATTGTTCATATTTTTCAAACCTTCCATCATTAAATGTAATTACATATAAGTAACATCAGTCACAAAAATTTCTACAAAGTGTTAAATGCTAAATTTGGTTCAAAATAATCATGAGAAATCATATTAAATGTTAAACTTCATATAAGTGTATGGAAATGATAAAAGAGTTGAAGTGAGAAATTAAATGAAAGTCAATCAATCTCTATAATAATATCCACAATCATGCTTAAAACTTACCTAGGTCTTCACGCTTCTACTACGCACTATGATTCCGAAAATTACGCAAAGTTGGAAACACATACCAACTAGGTAAAATTTATATTAAAACAAATACAAAACTACATACTTTATATACTATATGCCACAAATATTTACAATTGTGCCTCTAAGGTGTAAACAATTTCTATGGAATACCTATCAAAAAAGTCATGAAAATGCAATAGTTCATAATGATCAAACCAAATGCAACTTTATGGTGCCAGGTATTGGCTTATTTGTCTTGCCAATGAACTCAGACTTTCCTAAATCTAGCTCCAACTTTTTTGCCCTGAGCAAAAGACTGGTACTTGCCTCGTTCTATAGATGTAAGAGATTAAGGTTTCACTCTTTTTATACTAAAGTCACAACATTTGCAGACTTTGGAAGTTGCCGTATGACTGGGAAGGATATCATGAAGTTGCTGCTCCACATCATTCAAGTTTTAATCTTTTTCTAAAAGAACTTGTTAGATATATATTGTATATATCGACTTATTTTATTTTGGCATATTTTTATAAATTGGCATATTTTTTATTATCCTGGATTCAAAAGAACTAATTGGATAATGTTCTAGATAGTGTAGAACTCTATCTTGCATAGATGTGGATTTGGTGAATACTTGTAGGCTTAACGTGAATGTAGCATCAAAAAGGGTATTGCTGGAAGTTTGAGGATGAATGAAATTGATTTACGTGAATGCAGCGGAAGAAGGGGTATTGCTGTAAATTTAATTAAGAATTAAGTGACTTTCTGGAAAGATACGATGGTGGGTTTTGTGTGTGAAAAATAACCTACGACTGATATGTGAGTTGAGTTGTGCGTGAGTGCCTTGGTGGAGTGCATGTTTTGTTTTTGGCTTTTGTTTTAATATTGAATGTTAGAGTAGCACATGGTTGGAAGGATCTTTGTTCATGTGTGTACGTGTGTGTGATTTTAGTCTCGGAAGAGTCACGTTTCTGCACTAATAAATTTGGAAGTCACTTATGCTGAACCTTCACCAATTGGAGTGGCTTTTGACTGGGAGGATTTGGCATTGCGTGTATGTTCTGTTGGGTGTCAATTATTAACTGAGCAGCCGTAATTTGATTGTGGAGCTGGCGCAGATTATTTTAGCTAGCCAACAATTATTCAGATATATTTCAGGAAGCTGATAATAGGTAAGATTTTTTATCTCAAGTATATTGTTGTTCTTTTCTTAGTTGATTAATAACTTGAGTTATTTTTATTAATTGTCATTCATGAAATGTAGTAGACAAAAATCCTTTGACGAGGTTAACAATAATAGGTCGTGTTGTTGGTTGTGAAAAACTTTCATGAGAAGTGAGGTTAAGAGATAGTGTTAAGAAGTGAGTAGTGTCGGCTTAGTAAAGTCTTGGATTAATCTATTGTATTTCAGTGAAAGAATTAATCTGGATGAGGCCCCCGCAGACGTAGGCAAGGAGTGCCGAACTGCGTTACCAAATTTTTAGTGTCATCTGTTATTTTTCTTTTGATTGATTTTTATTTTTATTTGTACCAAAGACGATCATGTAAAATCGGATAGTTTGCGAAACTATTAACTTATACGATTTTTCAGAACCCAATACAGAAATATCCAATAATTGAATTGTAAGAAAACAAAAATTAGAAATCAACCTTGGATACCCTTCAGCACACGCCACGTGGCATTTTATATGTTACTATTTTTTTCCCATTTCAAGTTTTTCCTTAAAAGTAAGAATTGAGTTCGCGTCTACACCAAAATCATATATAGTACTACACTTATAAATAAGGGACACACCTTCAAATAATAAGGAAGATTTTGAAGCCCAATCCAATATAACTGTAAGCATCAAACCTTATTATAATGATAACCCGAAGGAAAAAAAATTAGAAACAGTTGCTTTGGGATCCTCCATCTTTTCCTTTTAACTCTTTCTTCTTTATTCGTAAGTAAAAAACTGGCTTAACTTTAACTCCACTTTGCATAAGCTTTAAAAGGGCAAGCTTCCCTGCTCTCTCATATTAAAAAGGTACCGTTAAAATTTTCAATCTTACTGTATGAATTGAGAATCCAGTAAAAGTTCATTTTTTTGGCTCAAGGCAAGAAGACGAAGAGAGCTGCAATGAGAGAGACAAAAGTGGGTGTTGTCTAGTAATGTGAGCTGTGTCCTTCGTTGTATCTATTTACGTGGATGTATGTAAACGGTTAAGTTTAATGTGTTTTTTCAAGGTAAGGATGTTGCACTTATGATATCGTCACTTTTTAAGCATGTAAAACTAGATTTATAAAGAAACATGCCTATAATGTGGCTCAACCTTTTTCTTTTAGTAACAAAGATCAACTTCCAATATGGCAACATTTCCCTCTACTTCAATACTGAATTTCTTAAGGCATCACTCTCTGTAATATATTTGTCTCACTAGGATGTTAAAGATTCCACCAAAATTGAATCAAATGTTGAACACAATAAAGAGGAAAGAAATCATCAAAGAAGGAATTATTTTGTTAGAGAATTCAATTCTTTCTTTTAAAAGTAAAAATAGTAAATTAGTGAAAGGGCTTGACAAAGGCATTATAACAAAATATCCAGCTAAAACAACTTAAGATAACATAGGCAAAGCTAATTACAGTAGAAAAATACTGGGAATTGGAAAACTAAGAGAACATAGGAACTGAGGAACAAAACACAAAAAATTTAGTAGAACAAAACAAACTTTATACTCTGCATCTATTTGTCAAAGGCACACCTAATCCTATTCCAAGCCTTTACCCAAAATTGAGTCCTTTAATCTACCGAATATAATCCTTCACAATTTTGAGGTTTAGTGATATCGGAGCTAACCAGGTTTTGCTTGGGTCGTTCCACATCGGAAGTTCAAATCCTAAAAAAGTAATGTGAGAATGGGGCCACGGATCATATTGGATATGGTCAAACATTGCGTCAAAAATGTAACAGCCCAGACCACCCGCTTGCAGATATTGTCCGCTTTGAGCCTCGGCCTCTCGGGCCTCGCGCTCTCA
>JAOTAY010000003.1:8440196-8451646 GCA_025629805.1 Erythroxylum baracoense | reverse complement strand
GTCGCATTAAGTACTTAGTGACTATATAGTGGAATATCTAATCAAGGTATTTCCACGGTGCAAGGGGTTCATATCCGGGATAAAGCCAAATAAAGAGAAAGGAGGGACTGATGGTTGACAGCAATAAGGAAATGGAAGTAATGTCTAAAGGGGATGTATGTAACTGAATCTTATAGTAAGGTTCATCTAGGTTATTACATGACACATTCTATATATGATCTTTGGATCAATTTTGGACAAAGGAAGTTGACGTTTTGCATTTAATACTTCTGTTGTACAGTTGTAAGTAATTCACGAGCATTCAGAGCTCTGACCCGTTAAGAGCGCTCGTGTATTAAGGAAACCACAGAAAGGTCTAGATCTCAAGCCGGTGAACGTTCTCTATATAGGTCCCGAGGAGATTCGAGCTCGTTTGGCAGCTGAAAAAGGCTCATAAAAATTGGATGGAATCAAATCAGGTATTCTGCATTATCTTCATTTTTAATCCTTTCACGTCCGATCCTGAGTGCGTAATAAAGTCTGCTCTACGCGTTACAACTATACGAGTAACAATAATATCAGTTGATCCATCAGCTTGAACAAAGGCCTTTCCAATTTATTGCCACCTGCAAACAAATTAATAAAGTTTAAAACAAAGAGTACTTCTTGATTACGGAATGTAAAGACTTAGATTTGGTGCCTCATGTTTCAAATCTTTAATCAAGAACAGTTTCTTCTAGTGGTCTCCACTTAAAAGAAGGTATAATCTGACGCGTCTTTTCAGACGTTCAAGCCATCTAATGGCTGTTGCTTTTCCTTGATATCGCTTCATAAATAGCAGCAAGATATGCCAACAACCTGCAGCATGAAGTTGTCCGGAAATGAGAACTATTCCTTTGCAGTCTTTCAAGTCTTCGGAAGAAGATATAATTGTACGGAAACTCCTCCTCTCTCATGATCCAGATGGCCGACGCTTAGATTCTGAATTGGTGCTTCGCGCAATGGAGAATGTGTTATGTTCTGCTTCTACATCAGAAGTACTAGTCTCCCAATATTTTTGCCTTCATACTCGTGCTGGATGTTTATGTTTTCAGTGTCATTTTTTTTACTGGAACTATTATCAAATGAACAAAATATCTGGATATGGCTTCTCCCTCAATTTTCTCTGAGCATTGGTTGAACGAAAAATGGGAAATAAAAGGGGAAAGATCATTTTTAAAGGTTTCCAAATGTTCTGTAATTTTTGGAATGACTAAAAACTGATGCAAAGTTAGATGAAAGATAAGAATAGAGCTGTCATGAACCATATGTATTAACTGCTTCTAATCATTGCCAAATTAGTTAGTATATAGGAATGTTCAATAACTACAGCATATGAACAATAAAAATTGTGTCATGTTTTCAGGTTGGTGGTTTCTGGTTTGATGCCAATGCAAAGGATGATAAATGCGAGGTTGAGGTAGTTGGATCACAAGAAAAATTGGGACAGATCATCTCCCGAATTTCGTGTGAGGTAATTCTTTTCTCTGCTTCATGCTCTTTCTAAAGTGTGCAACTCCATACGGATATTTGGACTCATTTTGTGATTGCAGATGCTAAGTAAATGTCTGGGTAAGAGTGGATACCATGAAGGGACCATGATCTTGTTCGATTTGCTTAGGCATTATGGATGGGATGCCAAATTGGTTATAATTCTTTCAGCATTCACCACAAGTTATGGTGAGGTTTCGCTCATACTGAATCTATACTCCCGTAACCCGTTGGCAGCATCAGTTGCAAGGCTTAAACGGATACCCCCCAACGTAAGCACGTTGAGGCCTTGCTTTGAGGCATTAAGCTTGTTGCTCAGGATACTTGTAGATATAACAAAGTGCATAATAAAGTTCGAAGGAATGCGATTTGGACTTGCAGAGCTGGAAGGGAAAGTGATAGCCATCTCAAATTCTTACATGTACATAGCTGCTTACTGGGTCGCAAGAAGCACCTTGGCATGCTATTCCTTTATCTCAGACTTGACAGCAATGAGGCTGGACCAAGTGCATGTTCCTTCTCTTCTATTTGCTTATGAATCTGTCCCATCAATTACATGATCAACTGTTTTGATATGGAGCATTTTCTCATGCAACAGAACATTTCTTTTTTTTGTTTACAATATTAAACTTAAGAAAAGTTCTTGGAATTAGAAAGCTAAAATAGCTATTGAAGAGGTACATCTTTTATTTTTATCTTCAGGCCCTCAAAGTCAGTGGCAATTTCAACATGTGAGCTGTTAAGTCTAGCAAACATGTTGACCAACATTCACAACCACCTTAGACAACAATTTGATTTGTATCATCAACATATAGGTTAGTGTTCAGCTTCAGAAATTCAATCTTAACTTAGATTTCATACAATCTTGATGGCCTCGTCCATTGCATAATTTGCAGGGACAATGATGAATGAGAAGCTGCTAAAACTTTTCCAGGAGTCCCATGCTGACAATCAAAAGATAATGGGGATTCTATTAGCTTTGGAGGATAGCCTACCACTCAAGAATTCTTCCATAGAAGAAAAGGTGTGCTCTTCCTACAAGAAAATTGTTGAGAATACACCATTCGGAGTACTAAAGAAAGCAAAAGAATCTAACCTTTTCCTCTCGGTTGACTGACAGATTGGCGTGGGTGAACTGAAAGACAAGATAGTAATACTTATGGTTTCAAAGCCAGAGCTTTTCCCACCAGAGGGATTGTTCCAGCTAGTTCACCAAGCATATGAGCAATTCAGTGAAATGACATCGGAAGAAAGTTACAAAATTGTGTGGATTCCTATTTCATCTTCTGATGTATGGACTAGTGCTGAAGAGAAGAAATTCAATTTTGTATCGAACTGCTTGCCATGGTTTTCTGTGCGGCGACCATGGGCACTGAACCCAGCTGTAATAAACTTTATAAAGCAAGTATGGAACTACAAAGATGACCCTCTTATGGTAGTGTTGGATCCCCGAGGGATGGTTACAAATACAAATGCGTTTGATATGGTATTGACATGGGGTGCTAGCAGTGCATATCCCTTTTCATCTGCAAAAGAAAAACAACTTTGGGAAGAGGAGAAATGGACAATACAACTTCTGGTTGATAGTATTGATCCCTTACTAACACTTTGGGTATGGTTTCCAAGTTAGCAGTTCAATTTTATTTGTTTCAACTCTTTTACTAATTCCACGGAAGCATTTTGTGTCAGGTAAAACAAGGTAGAACCATCTGCATTTATGGAAGTGACGACCTGGATTGGATAAGAGAACTGAATGCACAACTGAAGCAAATTACGAGCCAAGGTCTTCGGTTTGAGATGGTGTATGTTGGTGATAGCAACCTGAGTGAACATATAAAGCATGTTCTAGTAACCATCAATATGGAGATGCACCATAGTTTGCTCACCTTCACAAAGTTACCTTTCTTCTGGGGTCGGCTCAAGAGTATCAGAAGATCGATTCTCAAAACAGGAAAAGAGACTAATTCTGATAAAATCCTGCTAGAGTTGTCAGCATTGCTAGATACCAAAGACAAGGGATGGGCAATAATAGGTAGAGGTAGTACACAAGACATTATAAAGCTCCAAGGAAGTGAAGCCCTGGAATGCTTGAGTAAGTACAACGAGTGGTCACAGAATGTTATAAAATTAGGATTGATTGGAGCACTAAGAGCAGCAATTAGACCAGCATCACTTGCAGGGCCTTGCTACTATTCCTATGAAACTCCTTACAAAGAAGACCTCATTGGAGAATATGTGGAATGCAGCAAATGTAAGCACCCCATGAAGAAGTATTTGTTGTATAAATAAAAGATGAACTAAGAACCTTTGTTAGTTTATTACTTTGGATTGGTGATGTAAATTCAGATTAACTGAAAATTTCCGAGTGAAGATGCCAGTATCTTGTTGGGCGGCAATCAACTTCTTGTGTTTCCTTACTGCTAAAAGCATCTAGTGTCCATCTACAGCGTACCGTTTTGCCTACAGGTTTTGGACCAACAGATTCTAACCTCTTCAACTGGGTCTGATGCATATGAGCCCACAAATACTACATATCTCTTGCAAGAATAAGTTTTTTGTAAAGAAGATATGACTTTTGCTTTTATCTTTTGAGGGGAAAAAAGGGTTAATAAGCCTGTCTTCTTTTTGTAAGAAGTGAAATAACTATTAATATTCAAGACCCCTAAGCAAGATCCTAATACATGAAAAATGAATAATTTAATACTATTTCAACAAGCAATCAATTTGAACAAAGATTAATTATTGATTTTTTTCAAATTTTAGGGATTTAGTTGAGTTCTTTTAAATGTTAAGAACATATTACATTTCAAAGTAAAGCCCTTGTTCATTTACTCTCAATAAGGATTGTAAGCTTTTACTTTCACTATTTTGGTGGATTGTCAATGAAATCCAGCTTGAATGGGATGCATTTTCTCATTCACAGGTGAATTTGAGTTCAACCATCTTCATTATAAAGTGAAAAGAATTAGTAGCCTAACAAATGATGCATTGCTGCTGCATCTCCGGTGTCCATGGAGTCATTGGAAAAGAAGAAAAAAAGTGAAAAAGCTCTATTCTGTGGGCTCATAAAATGAGTCAAAAGTTTATAAGTTTCGATATATTTTCTCAAGGAAAATTCTCTTGGTCGGATCTCAATTCATTTACCAACAAAAAGTAAGCTTGGTTGGGTCGATGATCATCATGGCATGGAAACCTAGAGAGAACATAATCAACCTTATCCTTCTTTTAGAAACTTAGCAGACTGTTACTTTTCTTCTACTGATGTATATAATTATCAAGGTTCTTTTGTAATATTTATATCAGAAGTCTGCTCATATAAAAAAAATGTTATCTGTTCATCTCAATTGCCACAAAAATATTGGTAGAAGCATTAAGATTTTCTAAAACCAAAAAACATAGAAACTCAGGAGCCTTACGATTCGATGCCTCAGTCCTTAGCTCGATCGGAAAAGATATAAAAATGGAAAAGGTATAATGTGCGTTGTAGGCAACAAGGTCTAGCCAGGTAGGTTGATGGTGTTTTGAGAATTTTTGCAAAATTTAAATTTCTTTAAGAACTAATCTAAGATTGTTTCAGGGCCACATTCCCAACAAATGAAGGGAATTACATTGTTAAAAAGGTGAAATTTGGAAAGATAGGACGAATTGCAGCCTTCACTTTTCACTTTAGTGACGCAAGGCTTGCTTGTTTCACAAAGTTCTCAGATTCTTCTGCAGCTTCTTTATCTTTTCTTTCCAATCCATCCATGTAGGAACCACTGACACTGACCTCAGATTAATTCTTGTAGAGCTGAATAAGCCAAAAGGGTTGAAATCGTATGCTTAAAAATAGTTTAGCATTGGAAAACAGAAGGTTTCGTTCCTAAACAGGTCTTTCAACAAGAAATTCATTCGCATTGTTTCACATTATTAATAGGTTTATCCGCATTTCTTGGCATATTGTTCCCAAGTTTTTACAGGCAGATTGTGTTTAGGATCCAGACACAGCATTGAAAGGGCAAAAGAAAGAAAGCAGGAAAGAAAAACTCTTGGATCATACTGAAACTGTGAAGATGTTAACTAATCATGTTCTTTATCAACGTGTTTGACATGGTTGATAATTAATAATAGAAGATGATAAGTGATTCTTATTCAAATGCCTAGAAAGTAATCAATAATCATGAACAACACAGAATATAGGCAGGTATTTATTAAATATTCGTACTTATCTCTTTTCTCGTGGTGATTTATCACTTAAACCCCAAACGAAGCAAGGTAGCAGTTTAGTGTCTTTATTCCATTTTGCGTGAGCTATATATTGCGTTCAAGAGTTGAACCGAATTGAACAACAACACACAAAGCTCTTCTTCTGTACTTACTTTTTCTCAATCCTTAGGAGTTCCTTTTCCCCTTTAACTGAAACGCCATGGCACTAGTACCTCATGGTCCTCATCCAAAGATGGCGTTATCCAATAGGGAGAGACAGATCCTCTCAGCACGGGACGACAGTGCCATAATGAATCAGGTTCATGCCACTCATGCTCCTGATGGTTTTCCATTTGTAGTGAAGCCTCTTCTTGATATTATTGAAGAAATTTTTCACAATGGAGAAATTTTTTGCAATGCCATTCTTGGCGGTGTCGCAGGCATTGTTCACCAAGAACAGGTACATGTAGTACAGGTGTAGAAGCATATTTAGCTGCTCAATTTAGCCGTTGATCACCATGTGACATTTGATGCAGGGAGCCGCACAACCTGATGCATTGGCTGAGAAATCTCTCCAAAATGGCTTCGCTGAAATGCTTGAACCTTTGTCCATCACTATCAGAAACATTTGCAGCGAGGTTAATTTGATCGTCACGAGAAAATTTATGAAAAAAGCTATTATATCTTGGCAATATCACTCTGAACTTAGTTCTTACTCCACTTACAGCCGTAAACGTTAATCGAAGTTAAAAACTTGATTGGACTAGATATTTACGTCAAATCATTTACAGTAACTCAAGTATAGGTCACCGAGCAACATTAGCTAGCTCAAGGCTCTTTAGTAGAACATAAATAATTCCAAGAGTAAGAATTCAGCCTTATTTCGCTTCTTTTTGTCTTCACTACACCAATTATGCTTCTGACAGATTACGTGCAAGTGTTCAAGCGGAGGTGATGCCGACGCCACAACTTTGGCTGTGTTCAGGATTCTTTCTAAGTACTCATGGGATGCAAAGGTAACATTGGCCTTGGCAGCACTGGCAGTGAACTATGGCGAGTTCTGGCTTGTCATGCAGTATTGCCTTACAAACCCATTGGCCAAAGGGATCGTACTATTGAAGCAATTACCTAACATAATTGAACGTTCTGATGCTTTGAAACCAAAGTTTGAGGCACTTGCCAGCCTCATTACTGCCATAATAGATGTAGCAACATGCATTGTTAAGTTCAACGACCTTCCGTCTCAATATATCACCCCTGAGACGCCAGAAATGGCAACAGCCATTGCTCTTATACCTACTGCTGCTTATTGGAGTATCAGGAGCATCATTGCTTGTGCATCCCAAATTGTTGGCCTTATTGGCATGGGCCACGAGTATGTATATATGGCTTACATGCTACGTTTTGGAACTAGTGGACAAATCCAATCGATAAGGTTTGAGTTATGAGTCTCATTTCTTCTTACAGGTGTATAGAATCAACAAGAGATGCTTGGGAGCTATCAGGTTTGGCCCATAAAGTTGGCAACATCCACAGTCATCTGATGAAGCAGCTCATTATTTGTAATCAACTCGTAGGTGAGTCCTACTGACTTCACTTAGACGAATTCTTCGTTCTGTTTGATCGATTATTCTCGCTGCAAGTGACAAATGAGCTTTATATGATTCAGATGAGAAAAGACACTTTGAAGCATATCAGACGCTCAAACGCCTGTTGCAAGGATCCCACATTGATAACTTGAAGATTATCAGGGCTTTGATTCGTGCTACGGAAGATCAACAACCACTGTATGATGGTGACTCCAAGAAAAGGGTTAGCTTCGCATCTTTATTATGAGTGTCTTACTAACGTTACTTGTAATTTAGTATATTCACAGAATTGCTCTCGAGGGCAGAATCATAATGGACAGAAATTGAAAGTTGCAGAATTCCTAGTCACCTTTTGCGCTGTTACGCTGAAAGTATACTTGGTGGTGTGGGCACCACGAGAAACCTTAAAATAACTTAATAAGATTCAGATTCTCCGGTTGTCGACTTGTAGTAATTGACGATCATTTTCTGTGACATTTGCTACAGGTTAGCCTTGACGTTTTAAAAAGAAAGAATGTACTACTACTGATTTCAGACCTTGACCTTCGACATCACTTGCTTTCAAAGCTTGTTCAAATATACTCCGAGGCAAAGCAGCATCCAGGAAGGCCAGAGAGTCAGTACGAGTTAGTATGGTTTCCAATTGTGGACAGATCGACCCCATTCGATGACACAAAGCTCAAACAGTTCGAAGACCTAAAATTGGAAATGCCATGGTTCTCAGTGCATCACCCTTCCCTGTTGGATCCAGCGGTCATCAGGTACATCAAGGAGGACTGGAACTTCAACAAAGAGCCGTTGCTTGTGGTCTTGGACACCCAAGGGAGAGTAGTGAACCGGAACGCAATCCACATGATATGGATTTGGGGAAGTGTTGCTTATCCTTTCACTCACGACAAAGAAGAAGCACTCTGGAGAGACGAAACATGGAGAACTGACTTTTTACTAGATGGCGTCAACGCACAAGTGTTAACTTCGGTATGATTTTACCACCTTTTATTTGTTCCAGTTTTATATTGTCGTATAGCTCAACCATCATGTTTCCTGATTGGTATTACAGGCAATGGAAGGGAAATTCATATGCCTGTACGGTGGAGAGGACATGGAATGGATTCGAAATTTCACCCAGAGCGCAAAAGCAGTCGCAGAAGCTGCAGGAATCCCGTTAGAGATGCTGTATGTAGGAAAGAGCAAACCGGGGGACAAAGTGCAAAGAAACAATTACAAAATTGCAGAAGAAAACCTAAGCCATTATCTACAAAACTTGACTTTAATATGGTTCTTTTGGCTTAGACTTGAAAGCATGCTGCAGTCAAAAATACAGCAAAAGAGGAACATCGAAAATGATCCCATTATGCTTGAGGTCGAGAGACTCCTAACTTTTGATGGAAGTGATCAATGCTGGGCCGTTGTGAGCAGAGGTTTAGATGAAATGGTGAAGGCAAATGGTGATTTGATGTTAAAGGCCCTCCGTGACTATGAATCATGGAGGCAGCGAGCAGAAGAGGATGGATTTGTGCCAGCACTCGACGAACAACTCCGAGGCCTCCACAGTCCTCTTCATTGCTGTCGCTTGATATTACCAGGGGCAATGGGAAGTGTCCCTGATAGGGTGACCTGTGCCGAGTGTGGGAAAACCATGGAGAAGTTCATCATGTATCGATGCTGCAATGATTAACGTCGACGTACCTTCATAACATGATCCATGATCCTAAGACCAGTGAAATGGCATTGCCTATCTATCAACGCTTTACTACTTATTTTGACATCTGTACTACAATTCCAGTCCCTCGGTTTAAGTTTCAGTTTCGTTTGGCGTGCTTCAATTTCTGCCTTTTAAGTTTCAGTTTCGTTGTGTGCGCTTAAATTTCTGCCTTTTAAGTTTCAGTTTCGTTGTGTGCGCTTAAATTTCTGCCTTTAAGTTTCAGTTTCGTTGTGTGCGCTTAAATTTCTGCCCTTCAAGTTTCAGTTTCAGGTACTGTTTGTCCCAATGTTGTTTGAGAGGTCCTACTTCTTGCATCTTTCTGCCACATATCTATCTAGTTATTTCTCCGATTAACTCTTTCAGGCACTTCTCATGTTCTTCTTAGATGTTGCAAATTAACCCAAATATACATTTATTTGTTCAATACCCATCCAATTTAATTCAGAGAAAGGCATTAAAACAAGGGAAAGATTATAAAAATAACGAAGGTTTCCCTCCTATAAAAAAAGTTACGAACATGTACCAGGAGACAGGTAACACGGTATAAGAAACACCCAAAAGGGAGAACACTACACCGTGCGGTTTAAAACTGGCCAACGTTCAATTTATGCTTCGGGAAACTTGAACAACTCCAACGAGTCATGGAAGAGTTCACCATAAGAAGCAACAATTAGTTTTCAAACAACCAACTTGGAAGAAAATCATAAAAGAATAAATTTTTACACAATTAAAGAGAAAATGGCACAAACCCATTAACCAAATAGAGACTACTACGATTCTGAAATAATCAGTAGAATCTAATAACTAGGATGGGATTGAAATTTTTGCTATACGCTTCCGTTGACGCGTCCTTTAAGGATTCGATAAAGCCTTCGAAGAACGCAACGCCTATCGAAAGCGACCCCAAACACAGATCGGTGAAAATGGCAACTAAAAGACAGAACTTTTTGAGAAATCTATTGATCCCAATTCAGGGACAAAATTGAATTAAAAGCGGCGTTAGGGTTTTCATACGTTGGGTGGAATTTATAGAGACGTCGAGGAGGTGCATCAAAATTACAGAACTGCCATATGTGTCGTTCTAATCAACCTAGGAAGAGAGAACAAAGTCGAATTCTTGCGAGATTACAAATTGGGCTCAAAAGTAGGCCTCAAGCCCTTGTGTGGGGACTATAAGGAATGTGTAATGAGGGTTCCAACTTCCAAACGAATCTTAACTCTATAACATTAAGGCTAAAAGTATAATTTACATCTTAACATGTCACAAGAGATTTGAATATATACTTAGCAATATTTCTGGTATTACTTTACACATTAATATTATTTAAATAATTAAAAATAATTTTTATATTAATTAGAAGTAAAGCTTCATATTACTAAACTCCCCTACATCTCACATAGTAGTAAGACTTTCGCTGAGTTGTTGTTGTTGTTGTTGCTTGCACCTTCAAAGTAGTAACACACCTAATAATAGGTGTTTATTTAAACTTTTTGTATAACAGTAAATTGAAAATTACACTTTAAGCTAGTATTTAAATAAATCACTTTTAAGATTATGTCAATGTCTAAATTGTCTAATTGTGATATGACAAAGACTAAATTTACAATTCTTATATCAAAAGTTACTGAAAAATTAACTCAATTAAGATTTAGAGTATTGTTATTACCATTTTGATAATATTAAAATGTAACGTGATATTATAAATAACAGTAAAGATTACTTAAATTTTTTAAGAAATGTTAAAGAGCAATTTGTAATTATTGACTAATATGAAAAAATTGTTTATGGTTTGCTCTTGCAATGCTATACTCGTAATTGAATTATTATTTTTTTTTATAAAATGGACAAATAAACTTTTAATATTATTCACAAGATTAATTAAGTCTTGAATATTCATTAAATTTATCGAATAGTTTTTATACATATTAGTAATTGATATGAAGAAAATAAAAAATGGATGAGTTTGGCACAGAATAAGTAAACAGAGGATCTAAACCTTGTTATGAGGTTTGGTTTCTAATAATCAACTTTGTACATCCTTCAACTTCCTATACGTTCGAAGACAGAGTCAGTTATTTCTTTAGTACGCGGTTGCATGCCGTGGAGGATAGAAGGAACGGAGGAAGGAGCAAGTGGGCAAGTTGGAGGAAGCAGTGCCAGTCGTATTGAAGAGTAGACATACATAATGTGAAATAACCATTTTATCACAATAGCTTAAGCTGTTGTGTGAGGACAATTTAATTAGTTTTATATATATATATATATTTTTTTTTAAAGGGAAAAGAATCAAAATTACAATGCGGGATGCACGATCTCAACCCAATCTTCTTGCTTTCTTAACCAAGACAAAAATGTGACAAGATTATACACAAAAATTGTGATCCTAGATGCGCGTGAAGCAAGACTAGAAATATGATCCATACCACCAATATCTTTTAAAATAAGATTTATACAATGAGCA
>JAOTAY010000003.1:8407524-8433619 GCA_025629805.1 Erythroxylum baracoense | reverse complement strand
GACTTGTTGAATTTGTCTTGAAAAATTCCGTAAGCATTGTTTTTGAGAAGTCAATATTTCTTAATAAATAAGAAAGATTAGCATCTTTTGCAAAGGAAACAGACTGTTGATTTGGGAGGTGAACTTGTAGTATATAAACTGATGGATTAATCTCTGCTAGTCGGAATTCATAAATGCGCCATAGAGCTTCGGGGGGTGAAATCCAACGACCTTGTTGGAAATTAGTGATTTCATCAAAATTACTTGTATTGTCTTGATCGTTGACGCTAAAACTAACAAGGTCATGGCCCTTAAATACATATTTGTATAAGTATTTAACAAGCTTGACAGTTGAACATATTTCAACATTAATGTGACAATCAAGTTGATTCGCACTGTCTTCCCTCTCCCAAACCAAAATCGAACGGTCACAAGCCCCAGAGAACAACACCGATCCGTCATCATTTAGCGCCAAAGCGTTAACCGCCGATTTATGCTTCTCCAACGTGGCAATCAATAAATGTCTCTTGTCCCTCACCGGTTTGGTCCAAACCCGAATCCTACAGTCCGATGACCCGGTGTAAACTGTACCGTCGGTGGACACAACCACGGCGTTGATCGCGTCATCGTGCGCTTTGACTGACTCCAAACACCGAAGATCCTCTACACTCCACATCTTAAAGTACTTATCCCATGAGACGGAGTAAATGAAACCGTTACTGACAGCAAGTCCAGTTATGGCGTCGGCGTGCTCAATCCAGAGAAGCTTCTTGTGACGTGGGATGGCAACGTAGTTCTTCGGGAGCAAGAACCGACGTAGACGATCGTCGACTGTGGGGAGAACAGTAGAGAGCTTGTGCCGTTTCGCTTCCGTCATCTTCCAGACGCGGATTTTACAGTCTTGGTGAGCGGTGAAGATCTTGCCGTCACAGGATGAAAGAGACTTAATATAGCCGGAGGACGACCCGGCGTCATTGACAACATCTAGAAGAGCGAAGGTGGCGCGATCATAGACGTTGATTCGATGAGCGGAGGCGACATAGAGGAGGTTATGTTGGACGGAAAGGAAGGTGACGGGGAGGGGGTGGTGGTGGAGAGAGGAGGTGGAGGTGTGAGAGACATAAAGGTTTAGGGATTGGGGAGAGAGTTTTTGGAGGGACGGAACAGAAGGGAGTGTTTGGAGAGAGAGGTTGGTCTGGAGACTGCTGATGCTGCTGGAATCCGATGATGACGGTGAGGAGGACGATTTGGAGGTTGTAGAGTCAGAAAGACTGTAGTTAGGATGAGGGACGGAGGCGGACGCGGAGGTGGAGCTGGAGCTGGAGCATGTGAAGAGCCAGGACGGAGCTCTCATGGTTGCAAGTTATAATACCAGCAGTAGAAAAAGTGTGAGACTATGAATCTGTGTATAGTTGTTTGTATCTAGTATGATTAGAGCGCCTATTGATAAATTTAAGTAGCAAGTGGCGCTTACAAGGAGAGGTTGTTTAAGGTGTATCCAGCTTTCATTCACTCGTTGCCACCGATGAAATATTCAAGATCCTGATAGGCTGATTGGTTCTCTTCTTTGTCATGGTGTACTATAAAGAAGGCAGATAATGTATTACGTATGTATACATGAGGATTATAATTGAACTGAATTGGAAGTGCGTTTGCAACAGGTAGTTAATTTATAGTTAAGTTGATAGCAATTCTTTCTACGTCAACTGAAAGTTGCTTGCTTATATTAGATTATCATTAAGCCTTTAACGTAAAAACAAAAAACGTGAAAAAAGACGTTAGGTGATAAAATTACTATGAGGTGATTGCAGTTTGGTTGGTTAAAGGTGAAGGGCAAACGCAAATTGACGTGTAAACCATGTCGTTTAGTTTAATAACTAAACTATGCCGTTTAGTTATGCTTCGTCGACATAATTTAGCTAAACTCAATTAGTTAATTTGACGCGTATTAAATAACATCATTTAGTTAAGAATTTTTAAATTGTCACTTTTTAAAGTTCAGACTATAATTAAAAAATTAAGTAAAGTTTGAGATTTTTGTAATAATTAACTCTAATAATAATTATTGGTAGAATATGTAATTTTACTTCTAAGGTTTTTGTTAAAATTTAAATAAACTCTTAATCTTTTATTTTTATATATTAACTCTTAATATTAAGAACTAATCTTATTTAAATGAACATAATTATGAAACTAAAAATTTTTCTATAATGTAAATAAAAATTAATTTTTATTGCATAAAACTTTATTAAAGATTATGTGAATGAATATTAAGTTAAAGGATCAATTCATGAATATTTAAAATTTTATTTGAATTTATGTGAAAATTTTAAGGATGAATAATCACTACTTACTTATTTTCCTATATTTTATAAAATTGACACACGTAAGTTGGCACAAAGACCAAGTATGATTGTACCAATGGCCTTGGTTGTATTTGATTTCCAAGCATTTTGGCCATACTAGAATTTTATTGGTTAAAAAGTGTGTTCACCTGAACATGCGTAAACATGGGAAGAGTAAGAACGCAAACCATTTCATACAAAGGTTCCTCCCTCAGCAGTAAGAAAACAAACCATTTCATACAAAGGTTCCTCCCTCATCAGTGACATGAAATTCGGGGACAAGTTTTATATGACAACTGCATTAAAGCCCATGTTTGAATCTGAAAGTGGTATTTTGTTCACCTGTAATTGGATTGACCTCTTTGTAAGTTAATTAGAGAGTAGTAAGCCCCCGCACGTCCAATACCCAGAAGATCATAATGTGACCCTTCTTCAACAACTTTTCCATTCTTAATCACAGCTATGGAGTCTGACTTCTGTATGGTAGACAAGCGGTGAGCAACTACCACACACGTCCTACCAACCATCAACTTCTCCAATGCTTCTTGTACTAAGCTTTCTGACACACTGTCCAGAGCACTCGTTGCCTCGTCCAGAAGAAGAATTGTTGGGTTCTTCAGAATTGCCCTTGCCAGCGCAATTCTCTGCTTTTGGCCTCCTGACAACTGTGCTCCTCTTTCACCACAGTAGGTGTCATACCCATCTTTCAAGGAGCTATAAAAAAAGAAGTTTTAGTCAGTCAAGTTTGTTTGCTTTGAATGTTTGTATTCTATTATGATTATTGAATAGTTTTACCTTATGAACTCATGAGCATTGGCCAGTGTTGCAGCTTTTCTTATTTCAGCTTCCCTCACATTCTCTTTGCCATACGCAATATTCTCCCTTATAGTTCCTGAGAAAAGGGTAGGCTCCTGACTCACTAATGCAATATGAGACCTCAAGTCTCTGAGGTTGTATCTTCTGATGTCGCGTCCATCGATCAGGATCGACCCACTCTCTGGTTCATAAAATCTCTCTATCAACCCAATAATGGTGGATTTGCCTGAACCACTTTGTCCTACAAGTGCCACTGTTTTTCCTGCTTCAATTTTGAGAGTTAGGCCTGTAAAAATCATTAGGCTAGGCCTGTTGGGGTAGGAGAAGACTACTTCATTTAGTTCAATGCAGCCCCTTGGAGTCGTATTGACTTTAATCCCTTGTGGCTCATCAGGATTGATCTCAGTTTCTTTGTCAAGAATCTCGAAAACTGATCTAAGGGCATTTGCACCTCGGGCCAAATCAGAGCTCATGCTTCCTGCATCTGCTATTGCTCTTGCTGTGCTCATAAGGAGGAAGAACACTTGAAAAAGCTGCTTTGAGGAGACGAGTCCTTGACTCATCAGCTTCCCGCCATACCAGAAACCAATAGCAGAAGACATGGTAGTCAGGAATTGAGAGCTGAACAGGACAACAGCTGTGAACCATGAAAGCTTGACAGTTTCTTTCTTGGTATCTCTCATAGTCTGTACAAAAAGACTCATCATCTTCTTTTGAGATGAAAATGCAGTGATGGTCCTATGATTAAAAATAGCTTCACTTGCTAATTGGCTTCCTTCATTTTGGGCTTTCTGAGCTTTTCCAGACATATTTTTCATCAGAACACTCCTTGAATAGAAGCTTCCTATTACAAATGGTTGGATAGCAATTATAACAATGGCCACTCTCCACGAAATCAACAGACTAAGTAGAAATGCAATTGAAGCACTAATGACAACCTGAATCATCAGGGAAATACGTTCTGCAACAACAGATCTAACCATCTGAGCGTCTGTGGCTAACCGGGAACAAATTGCTGCACTGGTGTTCTCATCTTTATCAAACCAACCAATCTCAAAAGTCAATAATTTCTCAAGCATCTGCATTCTCACCCTTTTGATTAAACGTTCTCCCATGAATGCAAAATTATGATGCTGAATGACATTACTAATGAAAGCTAGGACTCCTAAGCCTAAGAATATGAAGCCGAAGACCTTGCCTTTTCTTTTGATGGCTGATACGTCGTTGAGGAAGTAAACTGAAACGAGCACTCCTAAAGAATAGGAAGCAGCTGGTTGAATTATTCCAGAACTAGCAGCACCTATGCAACCAAGTAACACTCTCTTCCATTCAGGTCCATTCAATCTTAATAAGCGCCATTGAGAAGGGGGAGAATGAAGTGATTTTGACGAAGAATAGCTACTTCCTTCATCATAGAAATTCATTTTGGGGGAGTGTGTCACACTGATGGAGAACACCGGGGTGAAGGAGCAGGTAGGACTGCCTTGATAACTTGATATCTCATTGATATGGAGCTTGTGAGTTCCAGGACTCTGCATTCTATGGTGCTTATTGTCTCCTGTTGAAGATTTTGGAGAGAAGGATACTTCATTTTGTGTAACTGTTTGCTGCAACCGCACCAATTTTCTGTAGGCTCCACCTTCTCCACTGTTTATTTGCATCAGTTCATAATGAGAACCAGATTCAACTACTTTTCCTGCTTCTAGGACCACTATCAAATCTGCCTTCTGAATTGTTGATAGGCGGTGAGCAACAATAATTGTTGTCCTTCCTACTGAAGCTTTGTCTAGAGCTTCCTGTACTATTCTTTCAGACTCTGCATCCAGAGCGCTCGTGGCCTCGTCGAGCAAAAGAATCTTCGGATCTCTAATTAAAGCCCTTGCTATGGCAATCCTTTGCTTCTGCCCACCAGACAATTGAATTCCAAATTGCCCTACCTGAGTCATATGTGAAACTTCTCCAGGTTAAACTCTTGCACATTGTATAGTCACTGATTGGGATAGAAACAAATATAAGATCTTGGCATACCTGTGTATCATATCCATCAGGTAACTTAAGGATGAAGTCATGAGCGTTTGCAGCTTTGGCTGCATTTACAACGAATTCCATGGAAGCTCCTTCTTTACCAAACATTATGTTCTCCTTTACTGAAGTTGCAAATAGAAGAGGCTCTTGATTAACCAATCCCATTTGGGATCTCAACCAAGGAAGCTGAAGTCTCTTTAACTTCTGCCCATCAAGGAAGATGTTTCCACTCTCAGGATCATAGAATCTTTCAAGCAAAGAAATGATTGTAGACTTCCCTGAACCACTGCCTCCAACTAGACCTACTGTCTTACCTGCCTGCAGTTTAAGATTGAATCCTTGAAGTACTGGAGTATCTGGCCTTGAAGGATAGCTAAAACCAACATTCCTAAATTCAATTTCTCCTCTAACTCGTGGCAGAATCTTCCCTTTTTCACTTTCAGAATCTATAATTGGAACTTGGTCAATCTTCTTGTAAATCCTTGTGGCAGCAGTTGATGCCTCCGATAGAAAAGAAACATTTGGCAGGGCTTGCATTAGGGACCTGAAAAACAAGTATTCTACAACCGATTACACCATGCGAATTGGAAGTATAGAGAAGTGGGAAAAGCACAGAATAAAAGACGTTCGGCAGATAACTTACACTCCTCCCAACATGACCAAAACACCTGAGACAAAAATAGCACCACCTTTTTCTCCTCTTTCAGTGATCAGAACTGTTCCAACCCAGGCCTGATACCCCCAAGCTACATAAATCATTGCTGCGGTTCCTATAAGCAAACCCTTCACAAAGCCTTGCTTTATACCAAACACCATACTCTCCTGAAGTGCTTCACTGAATCTATCCAGAGTTTGAAGCTCACCTACGTATGAATAAACAGTACGAATTGATGAAATTGCTTGTTCAGCAACGCCTCCAGCTCTTCCATAGGCTTCTTTCATCTTCACGCCTAGTTTCTGCATGACTAACCCAAACCCAACAGCTGGAATCAAAAACATGATTGAGAGTGGCAAAATGGCTACGGTAAGTCGCCAAGAAAGCAGGAAGGCAGCCACAATGCTAAAGAGGAATGATGTTAATTGAGCCAAGAAGTTAGGTATCTGCAAAAGGAATGAATCCAAATCACTATAGCAATATAATGCAAGTAACAGTAGCTGAAGTCAAAAGGTATGACAGAATTCAAGACCTTCTCAGCGATGGTGTCCTGGATTGAAAGTGCATCCGAAGTAATGGCAGAAATTACTTCGAAGGTATTGCTGGAACCAGATTCATTGTCAAAGAAACCAACATCTTGCCTTAAGATTGATTTAAGGTACTCTGTTCTGATGCAGGATGTCTGTCTTTCTGCTGTTCGTGTCCAACAAACTCCTTCTGGAAGAGAGAAGATATAGGCTATGGTTTAGCAAATAAAAGCACAGACTATATAAGACGTGCCCCTAGCCCCAGTTAGCATCAAAATGACCAGATGTTGTGAGGTGATAAGACATACTCAAAAGAAAATATACCAATAAAAGCAGAAACCCCCACGAAACTGGCAACATAAATCAGCCTCAGGGTATACTGTATTAGAAAAAAAACGAGATCGCTGGTTAGCAACCATGAAAAGTAAAAGATCACCGTAAGCATTGTCATTACATGTACCTTGTTCACTGTCGCAGTGAAGGACGATAGATCAGAAACTCTTCCATATTCATTTATTACACCACTTAGAACATACATGGTAAGAGGGGTCATCAAACCATCTCCAAAGCTTCCCAAAACCCCAAAGAACATCAACAACTTGTCTACCCAATCTGTATACCTAAAAAAACTTCCTTTGGCACCCATCACAGTAGCTTCATGTAAAGCTACCTTTTTCCGAAACCAAAGCTATTTATTAATAACATCTTGAAGAGTCTTCAACCCTCTACTATTATGTCCCCAAGGTCCTCTTAGTCCCGAATTTGATTTGATACCCAAACTTCATATATTCCAAGAATAACTGAAAATACCATCTATGTCCATTTTGTATAATCATGGCCAGCGATTCCGATAACGACAGTTCCTTTCTGTGACGCCTCCTATAAACTATCTTCGGCAGTAAAAGAGAATTAGAACTCTACATAGCGCCAGTAACGAGTCACCAATTTCCTTCCAGATTCCGGGTGTCGATTGTTTTGTCAACTAGCCAATCGGCCAATGCTGTTGTTTCTAGTGTCGTTATACTTGAGTCACCGTTGGAAAATGCCTTCAAACGGTGCAATTTAATGAGAAAGTAGACCAAATAATCAGAACGTAGCAAGGCCTTACAACGACTGCCAAAGTCGCTCTCAGTTGTTGTACATGGTACAAGTATGAAAGACAAAACTGACGGCAAACTACATCGGACCTCATTCTGCGACGACTCATTACATAGTGCAGTCCTAAGCCCATATTCTTGGACGTCAAGACTCATTTTAAGAGTCCAGTCTGCCATTATATCAGGACTGAGACTTGACATACACATCTGAATTATAGATGCGCTCTGGTGAAGATATAAGATTCTCGTGCGGCGTGCATCAGATCCTCCGAAGCAGTCCCAAAATTACGTTGTTTTATGTCTGTTTATACATAAAACAATACATCTGAATTACGGAGTTATAGATGCACTCTAGTAAAAGTATAGGATTGTCGTGCGGTGTGCATCAGATCTCTGTTCTAAATACCTGTTTCAACCTTGTTGCACTTCTGATGACTTCGTTTTATGTCTGTGATGTTGTTTTAGGACGAATAAATGAGAGAGAAGATCTGAACCTGCTAATAATTTTTTTATTAATTATAGATGACATGACCATTAAAATGAACGGTGGGATAGCGAGAGTACAGGTGATGCTTGGATGTTCTCAGTTACACGCTATCATATCCTATCTCGAAGTATTTTCTCTCTCACAAGCTACTAACCTCTCAATATTATCTCCCCCGGCTCTCTCTCGATCACAATTAGAAGAAGGAGAAAGAAGAAAATGGTTAAGGTTGCGACTTACTTCGCGATGACTTTGGGAGCCTTCGTGTTCTGGCAAACCCTGGACAAGGTTCATGTTTGGATCGCCCTCCATCAAGACGAGAAGGTCTCCAATTTCTCTGTCCCCAATTTTACGAAACCCTAATGATGTACGTCTCTGTTTTAGGTTTATATCGATTTCAATTTATTGATTTATTTATTAATGGTGACAGCACGAGAGGTTGGAGAGAGAAGCAGAGATTAGGAGAGTTAGAGAAGAGCTTATCCGACAAGCCAAAGAGAAGGAGACCCTTGTTTAACATTCAAAGCTCGCGTCGCTCTTTGTTGGGTTTTCTCTAAATTTTCCATTTTGGACTTGGTGGAATTAGTTTTTTAAGTGAGCTGATTATACTCGAAGATTGTTACTTTCAATTGATGGCTTCGTGATTTGGATCAGATTCTCAATTGCTTTTTGCTTTGTTCAAATGCTGATGTTATGAGACTATACCTTTTCAATAAGCTGTGAAGCGGCATATGTTTTTATTTGCTTTTTGTCTTTCCTTAGAACTTGTTCTTATTGTTTCTGTGCGACATAATGCTTGATTGTGCTAATTTTTATTTGGTCACTAGTACATGGAAATCTCCTCTGCTAGGATTTCGTTGAGGTGCATCTGCATTTGGATTTCTGATGTTGAAGTAATGATATTTTGGGTTCACCAGCTTATGTGGTGATTTAGGAGATTCAAGTTTCAAACGGAAAGACGGCTTTCTCTTTTTTCTTTTGTGAAACTTTGATTGGGTGTGCGCAAGTTTCATTCTTTGTCGTGTAGAAACTATAATGTGGAACATGTAAGCTATTCTTGTTGTACAGTTTTGCCTGAATCCTCCTCCTTCACCTGCCCTTCTTTAGAACTGCAAAATGTTGTTAGAATAAGCTTGTAAAGTGACGGTTCTATGGTGTCTGTTTAGCTACAAATATATGGTTCAACCAATTCTTACACAACTCTTGAAAAAGATGTTTTGAATATTTACAGATACTTGTTCCGCTGCCTTGAAGTGCTACCACTTTTTGAGTTTACTGTGCTATCTTATGTTACTTGAGTTTCAAAACCTTGGCCTCTGTCTGTCTCCCATGTAAGCACATACAAAATAGAAAACTTTACATAGTAGCGAAGAGCTCCCACTTCATATTGTTTGGTCGAATTTGTACCAGCATCGGCTTGCATACCTTAATACTATTGCCCTATGCAGTGTTTACCTTATAAGTTGCTCTGACACTTTACATGGTAGTAAATTTGAAGACTTATCCACTCTGTGGACTTCTCACTTAATAGCGTGGATTTTTTAGTGGAGATACGATCATATTACTCCATGGACTTCATGCATTGTAAAGAACTATTCCATGATCTTCACTGGCAGTTCTACATGCATTGTGGTAGTATATTTTAACTTGGAACCAGAGGGATTTCAAAGTCAATACCTGTATTATGTAGCATCGTGCTTTCCAAAGTCCCTTTTGGATAGTTGCTTAATGATATGACCAGCCCTTGCAAATTATTTAACTAGAATCCTGGGAATTGTCCTGCCATGGGAATTTAGGAGATGGCATCCTAAACAATAATGAAATGATGGATAGAACTCCGTGTTAGTCCCAGGAATTCTCATTAAGTTCATTTGTTGGCAAAGAATGGTAATAGTAGAGATTATATCGTTATGAAACTTCCAATTGTATCAACGGAATCCATCCTTAGGATGACGATATTATCCGAAACCATTTTAAAGCCACTATTATATTCTACTTTTTTAGCTAAGCATTATTGGCCGGATTAGTCATCATTCTAAAACGCTTGCAAGAAAATCGTGTTCAATGACGGCGACAGATCCAACCAAAATAGTCTTCTTCTGTAAGATGGGTAAAGAAATGAACGTGATTGGGCTGATGGCCTTCTCTTAAACATACCATGTATGGCCATCTCACCTCTAAAAATAGACATACAACCACGAGAATAATGACATGTTCCCATAAACTTTTGGTTGAAGCTCTAAAAGCTCAGTGTTATCCCCCTGCTGCAACGATATTCTTGCAATACTATAACAATGAAATCAACTTTCTATCTATACCCTTTTGCCGATTTCGCTGGTTCTTTGTAGATAATTCTTCGCAGCCATTTCCTTCTTAACCTTTTCCCCACATTTTTTGGTTAAAGTTGTGAAAAGATAGTGCCCTTCTTATCAATATCGGGTATTAAAGGACATACTTGCATCACTAAACTTCGGAATTCCTTCAAGTTTTCAACCGAATATTTACAATCATTAAGGCCCAAAAGCTTGGTTTCATAACACTCTTTACTTTGTAGAATCCAAATTGTGGTCTTATGGATACCAGAAGGATTGTCTTGCTTTCTTTTTGGCTGGTTCTTGTTTTCAGGCTGGCACTGTGTTTTGATTACAAAAAGGAGGACTTGGCTTCAGAGGAAAGACTTTGGGACTTGTACGAAAGATGGAGGAGCCATCACACGATTTCTCGGAGCCTGACCGAGAAACAACAATGTTTCAATGTGTTTAAGGCGAATTTGGAGCATATTCACAAAGTGAACCAGATGGACAAACCATACAAGTTGGAACTAAACGGGTTTGCTGATATGACCAACTATAAGTTCATGCAACACTATGGAGGCTCAAAGGTTAGTCACCACAGGATGCTCCACGGCCCTCTCCAAGAAACCCCTTTCACGCATGGGAAAATACAAAATCTTCCTGCTTCAGTTGATTGGAGGAAGAATGGAGCCGTCAATGATATTAAGAAACAAGGAAAATGTGGTAAGTATGATTTCTCTTAACCTAATGACAAGCTCGATTATCTTCATTTAGATTGTTGCTATTTCCATATTCCTTCGTCTAGGAAGAATATAGTTCTTGAAATCATATATATGTAGCTATTTGCTTCACTTACGTGCAGTCATAACCATACTAATTATTAATATTGATATTGTTGCAAGTAGCTGTTGGGCATTTTCAACTGTTGTTGCAGTAGAAAGTATCAATAAAATTAAAACGGGTCAGCTGGTCTCTTTATCTGAGCAACAGTTGGTGAACTGCAACTCTGTCAATAGTGGCTGTAATGGAGGATTGATGGAAGAAGAATTCACGTTCATTGAGCAAACTGGTAGATTGACAACAGAGAGTAACTATCCTTATTTAGCCAAAGATGGTTCCTGCGACTCTGCCAAGGTAATTTAATTAATCACCAGGAGATTTCATGTTATGTACTTGTCAAATTTATATTTCTCTTCCTACTGCAGATGAATGCTCTCACCGTGACTATCAATGGAAATGAAATGGTTCCCGAGAATGATGAGAATGCACTCATGAAAGCTATTGCAAACCAACCCATATGAATTGCAATAGATGCTGGTGGCAAGGACCTGCAATTCTATTCAGAGGTAAAGTGAAATCAAGTTGAATAAAAATAAGTGGTCAAAATTTAAGGAGTGCAAGGACTGAAATATTGTGGTTTAGTGGAAACTTTCAGTTCCTTGCACATTTTGATTAGAAGCCTCTGGGTCACAAATCGCATTCCTTTTAATGTAGTGAATGATGACGACTTGTGCATGAGTTGGCCTTTGTAAGAAGAACTAAGAAGAACTAACCCATCAATGTTTCCAAAATGACTATCATTGCAGGGAGTGTTTACTGGAGACTGTGGCACAGAACTGAACCATGGGATGACACTTATAGGCTATGGAGCTGCGTTAGATGGGACCAAATACTGGATTGTAAGGAATTCATGGGGAGTTGATTGGGAGGAGAAGGGCTACATAAGAATGGAACGTGAGGTTAGCGCAATAGAGGGACTTTGTGGTATAACTTTAGAGGCTTCCTATCCCATCAAGACAAGCTTGGACAATAAAACCGAATTTTTGCTCAGGAACGAGCTTTAGTGGAGCATTATCATCACTAGTAGATTAGATTAAGAACTAATAATAATCAACTTTGA
Source organism: Erythroxylum baracoense (assembly GCA_025629805.1). NCBI lineage: Eukaryota > Viridiplantae > Streptophyta > Magnoliopsida > Malpighiales > Erythroxylaceae > Erythroxylum > Erythroxylum baracoense. Next base: position 8,421,497 of record JAOTAY010000003.1, on the reverse strand, counting down.
TGCCTAGTTCTTCAAGGTTGTATACCACTTTATTAGTAACTATAATAACTATAATACGGTTGAAAATGCATGTGCTTCCACTGAATCAATATTTGGATGCCAGAAGTTACATGCATTGAACAAAGTTCATCCGGGCTTTACAAATTGGAGGCCTCAAAGGAATTATCTTGTTGTTGAACTTGGGAATCCATTATCATGGTTACTTATCTAGACGATGGGCCCAAGACTAAAGATCTTATAAGATATCATTTTTCCTCTCTATATTTATTTGATATATTTGCCAACTGAAGTGAAGATAATGATAACGTGGTGAAAACTGGCCAGCACATGCATCCGTGCAAATGTATTTTTCCAAAGCTTTATCCTAACCAAGAAAGCAATCAATAATCGAAGGTTAATATTTTAATGGGGTTTAGAGCAAGAATTGATAACTAAAATAAACAGAGAGTCCAAAATGGCCAACCGTGTGGCCTTGATTATCTCAAAAAGAGGCTTGGCCATGCACGCATGCCACAGTTTCCATGGCCACCTCCAAATCTTTGACCATCGCATTTTTATCACTGCCTACAATTGACAAGAAGACAACAAGCACACCTATATTAGGAGGAGCCAAAATGGGTATTCATTTATAATGTATAACACTCTTGCCTCCGCATAAATGCTTTGGAGATGATAACGAGTCCTATTTTTTTAATCTGACACCTTAAACCACACTTTAAAGCTTGTCTTAATGAACCAACGCTCGCATCTTTGTCCTCTCAAACAACATGCGTGTCTTTTCTCCTTTTGTTACCGAGCCATAGAACACAAGCTCGTAAGAGAAGGAATCCAATGTTGCGTCCTTTAAACAGGTCTTCCACTACTCCTAACATCTATCGTAAAACTTAAAAGTGATGTTTTCCTTTCCGTTCATTAGATTCATTATATGCAAAATAGAAAAAGTCAAAAGAAAAAAACAGCCAAGAAGAGAACACAGTTAAGTAGAGAAGGTGACGAGAGAGGGAGAGAAACTTCTGGTTTACCATGGCAAACGCTTGGTTTTGTTTATATTTATGCGTGTTACACTGAAGGAATCCTTTTTTTCCTGTTTAACGTAACAACCTTCCTGATGTTAGAAACGCGCGCAGCTATAGAAATCTCCTAGTTTTACATAGATTCATGATAAGTATGCATTCAGAGAAGAACCTACTTTACACCAAATCCAATTCGTGAAAAAAGATCAAACGGGTACTTCTAGTATAAGTTGGTCAAACCAAAAGAAATCACTTGCTTCGATCTGGTGCTGGTTCGTTACTGATGGAAATAGATCAAGTTTTCCATGGAACAAGTCAAGAAGTACCATAAATATTCATCATAAGGGGACAACTGGAATCGGAGTTTGACAGCAAAGGAGGAGGTATATGCCAATAAACTTAAATAATACATGTATAGTAGCAACAGTGACACCAACTGTGGCAGCACAGCAAATTGACACACCAATGTCTAGACATGTATAAATACGAGGTTAAAGACAAGACAATCTTTGGGGGATCAAAACGGCACCACAGGAAAGTAACCTGGAGAGCACCATGGGATATGTGGCAGGAATCAGGTGGTCCACGTGTCAGAACCCCAGGACCTCAGACCATGATCTAAGACAGGTAAGAGTATAGGCAACTACTATTAATAGGTACGAAGAAAGTGTCGGGAACTGTGAAACCATGGATAGAGATTAGGGGAAACTCTGAGTCTACTATTTCAGTTTAATGCTAATACCTGTAGTTAATTTTGTTATAATAAAATCATTATTTTAAAAATGAATAAAATATTTGATATAAGTATCTATTTTTGTCTTATCCACGTAAACGACAGAGAGATACAGGCACTTAGGGTTTAGGATTTAGGAAGATAGAGGTTAGGGTTACGTCAGCGATCTGCCAATGTGGTACGGAGGAAACGCTTAAATGACTCTTTTACCCTCCAAAATAACGCCACGTCACCGCTTTCTCCTTCACACGTGACTTAAGTCCTGACCTGTCTGCTATATCACGTGACCCTCTCCTTATCCCTCGCTCCGCCGATCATCCTTCACCTACCATCACCCGCCCAGCTTAGTACACAACGATTTGGGTTTTGTGTATTTTGCTACTTTTCTAAAATCATGTAATATTCATTTAATGACTTAAGCACAGAATTAATGAACCTCTTCGACCTCTTAACACTCACAAATCGAACAATCACAAATCGGATCAAATGTATTCTATTACTAATTTCTTTTCAAAAAGGGAACGATAAATTATAGTTTAGTTGTGAACTCCATTTACACACTAGGATTTCGATTTATATGAGACATCTCTACTAGACACTTCATAAAGATAACATAAAATGTTCCATTTTAAGTTAATGAAAAACAACATTTTCTACTTCCAAGAAAAAAATTCACATAATAGTAACATTTTAAGGTGATTCGAAATGATTACTTGGTAGTCCCAAAACACATTATGTTCTTTGGAAAATCGACAAGTCCTAGAAAGTCTCAAGTGAACAAGTACTGTTGCGTCGGTGAAAAAGAAATAAACAACTACTTCGCAAGGGAGGGCCGAGGAGGAAAGTTGAAGGGTCGGGTAAAAGTAAGTTGGCACAAGTTGCCAGATAGCCATCAGTTGGCTGCCCACCATTAAAGAATGGTCGAGAGGTTGCTTCCTTTTGCCCGCTGGTCTCTCCTCTTCCCCTCCTCCTGTGTCCTTTGAGCGTTCAAGTTATACAGACACCCGAGACAAATTTCTCGATCTTCCCATGCCCAGATGTATGCGTGGCATTATATCATAACTTATAACAGAATTAACCAGAAAGAGAAGAAATAATCATAACCTAATCTCAAATACCTTCTAAAAAAGGCTAAACTTTTCATGTTAACAAAGCCTCCATGCATGGTTGCTGATATCTGAGTCAGAAAGATATCATTTTTATACAGAAGAACAAAACCCAAAAAAGAAGACACAAAAAAGAGAGCTAAAAATTACAGAAAAAAGATGGAATTAATGGAGGTGATGGTGGTCAGTCTCATGCTTCTGCGCCTAAAGCTATAAACTGATCAGAGTTTTGTCAGGAAAAAGGTTATTAGGTTGAAGAGATACAGCATAGACGGTTTTTAGAAGCACTAGGGAGGAGGTGAAACCGTGAAAGGGCTTGGGGCTCGGTGCTGAACGACCGCCGTCGCTGGATGGTGTTATAAATAGCTGTTATATAGCTCGTATAGGCCATGAACACGCATAGCTTTGGCTGGCAATAAATATTTGATTTGACGACAAGCAAATATGTACCCTTTAGCCTCCGTTTGACTTTTTAACTTCCAGACACCATTCTGCCACCGCTGTTGCTTCTGTCTAATTTGTCATCGTCATCAGTTGAATCGCCGCCGTTTCTGCCATGGTTCAGGTTTCTCTCTTCTTCTTGGTGGTCGTCGTCGTTTTTGAGGATATCTCCACCGTCCATTTCGTTTCGGTCTGGTGTGCAGTTCATGGGATGATCAAGAATAATCATGTGTTGTTTGTGGCCAACAATGGGGAGTGGCTCAGACATTATCCTCCCGTCTCGAGGAGGTTCAAAAACCACGGGCAGATAGTGGTCCATTTCACACGGGAACTTGGAGTTCTTGAAGTGATCTTTCAGTGCTTCCAATCCCTGGATTCAACTACATATGCTAAGACGTAAAAGGAATTACCACAAAAAAGCGTTGAAGTTGAGGTTATTAAAATGAAAACCTGAACTCTGGCATATGTGACTTCACAGATTTTCCTTGAGTTGAAGACCTCCCAATGTTGATGGTGAAAAGCCTTGTAGAGCCGCCATGCTGCTTGAGGCGAGGTCATGTTTACGAATCCATAACCAACATTGCACTTGTTGCTGTGAACCAAGAGGAAATGGACGCCATGTTCAATAGTGATGAAGATTAAGTTATTCTGTCTGGCTATTACCTGTTCGATAGCGGAGATTCAAAGAAGAAAACCACGGCAAAAAGGGAAAGGAATGGGAATAGTAATGAAGAAGTATAGGAAAGATAATTACTTGAAATCAATGGGAAGATAGACAAAGTCGTAGGAAGACAATAGCTGGTCATCTCCGTTGGCTATCTGCTCGTTGCAGTGAATACAGTGGTTGTCCAGCATATTTAACAGCAACTTCTGGCTGCAAAAACCAATGGATTAGGGAACTGTTAATCAACCATAAGTTGACAACACACTACTACCCCAATTCTCTAAAAGCAAAAGCAAAAAGGATTGGGAAAGCTTTTGGAGTAGCAGGCCGCCTAGCATACCTGTACTTATTGGGAATGTTCTTGATCATAAGAGTGGTCCTGGAATCACTGCGACTGGATTCAAATTGCACATCTTCATTAATCAGAAACCGACTATCAAGCTTCCTCGACTGTTTACCTTTCCATGGCCTATTCCTAGGTTGCTGCGGCTTTGCATTTCCTGTTGACGAGTTATTTTGGCTTTTTCTCACACTTCTCTTTGAAGCCCCATCGGTTATTTTCTCAGGGCTATCTTCGCCAACCACACCACGCAAGGACAAACAGTCCATGGATGCATCTATTGAACCCTTCTCGTGGACACTCTCTTTAGGGCTAACATTTCTTGAATTCGATGCTTTCTTTGAGGTAGAGAATTGGGATTGAGTCATCAGTGAGCGGGAAGGAATCTTAAACGGTGAGTGGACAGAAATTCTACTGGACAACGGGGATTGCTGTGGAGGATGTTGTGTCATGTATTTGGAAGTTTTCTTGTGGCTAGTGTTAATGGAGTTGATGATTGCATTATCGTTAGCGCAGAAACTTTTGGCAGTGGCGTTGAAGAATTTCCTACCATAGCCACCAGGTCGACTAAATTCAATAACAACCTGCTTGCCATGAATTTCTTTTCCATTCATCTCTCTGAGAGCCTTGGCTGCGTCTCTTACATCATAGAACTCTACAAACCTTTGTTGCTTCTTTAAAGGTGTCTCTCTCAGTTCTTTAACAGCACCTGCAATAACACTCAAAACCAATAAAGATCGGATTTTTACCAATCCAAGCACTCAAACTATTGCTCCTTTGGCTGGTGTAACATGTCAATTGTGCTACAGCAAAAGAAAACATATTGAAACAAAGTAAATAGCTATAAGAAATTATGGAACATACCATAAGCTTTGAAGAGTTCTTTAAGTGAACTACTAGAAACATTGGGGTCCAAATTGAAAACTACAATAGTCCCTTGGTTATGGCCATCAGGGACGGCGTTACACGCAGGGATAATGAACTGTGCCCACACAGCACAACCGGCTATAAGTCCACGAGCCGCCGTAGGCGGCGGTGCAACCATGCTTCTTCCGTCAAAACCCTCAATTTGCACCCAAGCACTAAAAACATTCCTAACCCTACTCTGCTCTTGCATGTGTTGTTCTCTTATCTCCTTCAAAGCTCTTTCTGCATGTCTCAAGTCATAAAAATGAACAGTCACCGCCCCATCACAAACTTTCTCCATTTGAATACCTCTAACCTCTCCAAAAACCTCCAATTCACGTCTAATCACCGTCTCGCTCACGTCTCTCGGCACAGAAATCAGCAGAAGAGTCCTCGTTGGGGCAACTGAAGAAGGAGGCAACGGTGGAACGGTGTTGACGTACGGTGAAGGGGGAACCGCCGGTAACGAATAGTTGGGGTACAACCCAACTGCACCGCCTTCAAAGGACATAGGTTCACAGGCGTATGGCTGGTAGTAGACATGTTGCGGTGGTGGTCCAAAGAAGTAAATTTGATTAGCAGATGACAAGTTAACGTCGTTATTAGTACAGCTTGGCCTGAACTCTCGGGCTTGTGGGTCCAAATAACTCTCCGGAACCCGGATGACGCCTGTTTCTCCCATGGTAGTCGCCGGGTTGCAGTTAGTTCCGGCGGATCAACGGTGGGGAAGGTTTGAGAGTTTTCAACAGTACATATCTGTGTCTGTCTTTGTAAGTGTCTATCAATGGACAAGAGAGCATAAATGAGTTTCTTTTTACTCCACTTTCTTATCAAGCCAAAGTTGCCAGAAAAGAGCAGTCCTTTACCATCTAATTAATTGAAAATGACCTCAATGCCCTTTCAGGAGGACCTTGGAAACAGAAAGACTCCAGCCTTTTCCATACCATCTTCTTTATAGCCCAATTGTTTTGCTGTTTCCAGTCTTCTTGTAACTGGGGTGTATTGGGTTAATGATGATCTGATTTGATGTGGGTCCAGAAATGAGCCTGGACCGTACACTTGGTGATGGGGACTGGTGTGATGAGGATTAGGGGAACAATAGTAGATGAAGGGGAACGAGCCACAGAGTTGGCGGAAAAAACTGAAGGGTAATAACTTTGTCCTTGTGGGCATTTTGACCACTTGTAGTGTAGTTGTCTTTGTATTAATTCCACTGGCTCTGACTCCTCGATACTCCTTTTGTTTTCTTTTGCTTCATAGCATTCGTTAATTAATTGCCTCCTCTATTTGGCTTGTACGTAATTGGCTTTCATGAATTTTGATTTTTTAAAACAAGAAATACACTTTACTAAATTTACTAAGACTTAAAAGTCTCTTATTTTTAATAAAAAAATTTAAATAAACATAATAATCTACAAAATTATATATTTTTAAAATTTTTTGATTAAATTACCTTTCTAATATATAGCAAACTTTGAAATAAGGGTAATTCTTTATTTAGTTACTTTTAAATTATTTCCTCTGAAGGCAGGTAAAATTGGATACAGAAGAGTCAACTCAAGAAAGTGTCCTTTTCCAAATACGGTATTATCACTGGGAATTCTGAATTTTGCTTGGACTCTCTGAATTTGGCATGAGTTCAGAAAGGGAATGCAGTTGGTATGATGGGCTGGATTGACTCAAGTAAACTTGCAAGTTTTAAGCTATTTGCAAACTCAAACTTGAAGATTGGAATTATTATAAATCTTTATCCACCGTTGCTTTTCCTAAAAGTAACTTCACCTTTGCCAATGAAAGCCTAAAAGCTACCTATAAACTCTACGACGTAGTTCACCTTCAATCAACAGATATCAACAAGTAGGAGATGTTAATTTCATAAACCAAACTTAATTGGTGTGAGTGGTTCAGCACTCTCATTCTTTAATCAGAAGTCTTAAGTTCGAGCTACGAGAATGGAGAAACTTAATTGACCAATACTTTACTCCTTACAGGCTGACCCTGTGCGAGTGGGGACTAGTTTAAGTGTGGATAATTTAAAAGCGTCTTCCTATAATTACAGCCCTCTTAAAACACTTTGTAGATTAAAAAAAAAATGTCATAACCTAGTGGTATTGAGTCAAGTGATAATGATGTTTGATGTGCACACCTAGTTTAAATTTCATGAAAATTAGAGATGAATCATGTTTTTGAATTGCTAATACATCCTAGATTATAACCAAGCAGGTGCATAATAACACAAATAAAAATTAGTGCCCAACATCTGGACATGGTCACAATCTTTAACAATATCGTATTAAGAGCCAATGTGCATGGGCAAGTTGCATGGATTCCATCAAACCAACTTCATCAGGAGGTGAGAGTTCAGTTGAGGTTTATATGTCTGTCCTCAACATGAGATTTCCAATGTCATAACCACCACCTCAAACCAAGTGAGGCTTAAATAGAGTTTGCCTCTGTTAGTTGTCCCACTTTGTGTTGTCTCCCACTCCATGTCCTTTCTCGGCTTAAATAAAACATGTTCATATAGTGAAAATGAAGTAATGGAAAACTATTGTCTTGCTGTTGTATCCATAAGCACCTTAGCATTGGATTCCCAATTCTGCAAATGATGTATACTCACCAGGTGCCTATCTCAACTGGAAGTCCCGCAAGATTTTCTTGTCCTGAACTGTTGCTAAACCTCACACGGACGGTATATCAGTTAAACCAACTGCAAAATTTGCATAAGTTAAAGACTGGGAAGTTTTTTTGTTTTATCAATCTATTCTAAAACTTGAACTATGATAGAGGTAAGCTTCCAGCTTCATAATTACTAGGAAATGACATTCAATGCGTGTCATGTCCACAAGGATAACTTTTTACGGAGTAACCAGCATATTAGCTTGTTTTCCTGTGTTCCCCACTTCCTCCACAAGAGTTGATGGGCTCTCTCTTTCCATTTAGTGAAAAAGAACCTCCTTTTCCAGGCCACAAAAAGCAATTGACAGGGATGTTTGTGTTCTCACCGCACCACATAGTCTTGAAAATAGCATATACTAATATTTAGGTGACATTCTATTTGCTGTGCCTTCCTCAGGCCCACACCAACCTTTTCAAAAGTTCTACTGTTTATCAAGGCGAAAGAGCATAAAAATCAAATCTGTGTTTCCCACTTTCCGTTTGGAGTTGAAAATTCCTTTTCCATGAAGCTACAGGTCTTATGAGGAAGTGCCTTGATGTGTGCAATTGTGGAGCCATGCAAAGTATGGGATTGTCTTGTGTGCAAAATAATTGCATCACTCCTTCGCTTTTCCAACGGAAATCCTTAGAACATATTATAGTTTTTATATCCGATCATCGGCAACTTGAAACGAATAATACTCTCGTCAACCTAAGGTTTCATGAAAATAATTCCTCGTACATGTCACTAGAAAGAAAGAAAGGGACACACATGCTGTCTTAAACCATCATAGTTTTGAAACCATTGGCCAAGTTTTTAGTATATACATAAAAGAAGCATTTGGGGTTGTATTAACAAAAAATACAATGGTCCTGGTCCCATGACACTTGCTTTCCTTGTTACCCGGAATGTTGCCTAGCTACTTGGCTTTCTTTAAATGGCCTACTACTGTTATTAATGTAGTCGTTTTTAGCTTATTTTAATGAGAGACACCTAATGGAGTCCTTGGACATGTGTGCGCAATCCGGAATATGTCGCGTCTTGTTACTGTGGCGAACCATAACTTTGTCACGATGTAGTGTTGAGAGGATGGTTAATTGGTAGGAAGATGCCTTTGTTCTTATTTTTCTTATATAATTCAAGTACTTAGATTCTACGCAGCGTTATGACTCAATTTAATCCATAAAAAAAGGAACATCAACACTGCCACCAAGAATGTTCAGAAATAAAAATAATGTCAAGTGAAGTGGCCAATGCAATAAATAAATAATATCCACTTCTCTACTTTCTAAGAGTTACAGACATGGATAAAGGAACTTGTCATTTTTTATTCAAATTACTACTATTAACAAGCATTTTATTTTTATTGTACACATAAGGATGCATGTATGAAAACCCATTACGACTTATATCAGGATTATTTAATGTTAGGCCTGTTGCCTGCTGTCTGCCATGGATTAGAATTAGAATATATATATTTCAATCCGTACCAGTTACCCTAGTCTTGAAAGAGTTAAAACTTATAAATTGAGAAGATCATTCCCTCACAGACCAGATGCATAGTCCATGGTGAATGATATTTCGGGCTATGATTTGAAGTCTTAGGCCCCCAAAGTAACCTTCCAGATCGTATACTTCCAAAACTATAGTCATTTATGACATTTTTAGGTTCTTTTAAGCATAAGTCTTTATAATACTATTTTTTAATGATTAAAAAATTTAACTAGTTCGATTGATTAAACCATAAAAATATTAAACCATTCAACTTTTAGGTTTAGTTTTCAACTTTTTGGTTTGATTTATTTTAATAATTCTTATTATTAAAAATCGAATAATTTATTAATTAATCGGTCTACTTTTACAGATTAATAAGTTTTTATAAATCAAACTAAATCAAGTAGCAAGCGTTCATTTAATAACCCCTTTTTTAGGTAGGTTAAAAATAAAAAAATGTCCTTTAAATATGAGTCCATATTCAAAGATAAGAGGGACTAAAATATTATTAAATAGGTTTAAATTCTTACTTATGTTGGAATCAAGGTATCATGCAAATGTTATTATGTAAGCAATAGTATCATTTGCAATTGCAATGTAAGCAATAATATCGTAAATAATTATAACATAAGGAATGCTATTAATTATTTAGTGTAATTAGTGATGTCATTATGAACAATACATCTATCTAACTTGTGACCCATCCTCCCCTGTAAACAGAGGATTGAGGTTATTTTTGTATTTAGAGTTTTAGAAGAAACAAAAGAGTGTATTCGCTTCCTACAATGTTAAAAAAAAACTCTTCTTTCTCTTAAATTTTCATTTTGTTAATATTCACTTTAGAGTTATTCGCTTAGGCCTTACATTATAGGCTTGAAAAGTCTTACCTATAAATCTATAATTGCTCGAATAGCTCTATTTAATTCTCTACTAAAACAATATCAACATGCTTGTATAGGTATTGTTCAAGCTGCTTTAAATGTTAAAAAAATATTACTTACACTGCTTCCCAATTTTATTGTTTCTCTTTATGATCTCATACTCTTAAAAACTTTAAAAGGCACATATTCAAATTGTTGATCTCATACTCTTCGTAACAAAGAGGTGCATGTCAAAGTATCTTAATAAGAGATAGCTAAAACGTGATCCATAGGTTAACCTATTAGGAGAATCATCTGGTAAATTTTACTATCATGTCATGTATCTAAGATTTAAAGTCTATAAAAGATATACCTTTACAATATAATCCACTGAAAAAATCATTCTCATCTCGATATAGATTAACCATCTAAATTTAGATCCCTAAAATATTTTGTCAATAAAGATGCCAACCATTATGATGATTTCTAGTTTCAAAAAAGATTTTTCACCACTCTATACTTGTATTAAAGAACTTGTCAATATTAGCCTAAAACTTTTACATCAACCACTATCTCTTCTTATAGTATAATCAAAGTGTCAAGCAACACTCAGAGAATTCCGAATTGGAAAACAAATAATGTTATTGCTTAGAATATAATACTTGTGAAATCCCTTTTCACATAAATAATTTGGAAGGCCAAGTCTGTTAGAGAATCTTAAGCCTACAAAATATCATTCAAATTCTAGAAACTCATATTAAACTTATTCATCATAAATTACTCTCACTTTTATAAGCAAACAAACAAAATCTAGCATCTTCATAACAAACAAGTTGGAATGAGACACCTACAAGGACAAATCAAGTCATTATAGAGATATGTAGATGAAGAAATGCGAAGAATAAGAACTTACCCATCCCCTAATCTTTTTTAAGTTTTACATGTGTTTCCCTTATGGAAGTTACGTTTTTCATATTTGATCCTATACTTTCAAATTCATTATTTACAACACTTACTACAAATCCATTTAAGTTCTCCCATTTATATCTTGCTAATCCATTTACATAAAAGTCAAAGTTGAACACGGTTTCTCTCCTTAACTATCCAAAAAAAAAATTAACATCATTTCCACCTAATTAATAAGGTTCTCTACCTTTGATACAATCATCTTCTTCTACCAAATTCAAGGCTTTAAAGATTAGCCACTTTTCAAATGATCCACCCAATTTGTGATAAATCAATCATTACAATTTAAAGTTATAAAAAGAAGAAAAAAGGTGTGGATTATCCCCTAATGTTTCTTAAAAAGTCTAAGCTAGTCTCTACCATTATCTATGATACCACATCATATCTTATTATTTTCAAAATGGTACTGATAACATTATAAATGTTGGCATTTTCTAGTATATAGGTCATCAATTTGGCCTCTATAATGTCACATGTGATGGATCAACTAGATGTTGATGTAATCTTAAAAATAATTTCTTTTAAACATTTGTTAAAGATGTGATTTTGACCTTAACATTTCACAAAAATTCTAAATAAGGCCATACTATTATCTCTATCACCACTTTTGCTTATCTTAGTAATGTTATGATGCAAAATGGTACCAGAGATAATGTTAGGGGCTTACTTAGAACTTTTGTGAAATGTTGAGGTGCAAATAACATATTTGGCCTAAAAAGAGCTTTTGATTTTTAATACTCCATCTTTTTTTATGCGTTCATTTAAAGAGTTAATGGCAAAGCACATATGGAAAACATGAGCACATATAGACCAATAAGAAGTTGTTTTGACTTAATCTAACCTCTTATGAAGTATGAAAACCCATTTAATAAAAAATAAGCCCGATGGAAAAAAATTAATAAGAAATAAACAGTTATATGCATTGAAGTCGTAATGAGAAGGTATTCATCAATCTATAGCTAACTTTAAGTTTAAAGTTGGTGGATTATTTTGGATATGTGAATGACATACTGCTCAACATTTGAATTGAATGTTAGTGGTTAGCTTTTTATTGAGAGGTTAGGGGATGGAGTCTTTTAAACCTAAAGTACAAAGGTGATAAAAAGGCATAGATGATTTTAGTTTTTATATAAAGTACGGTAGATTGAGACATGATTTTAGGTATATTGTGTTTTAACTACAAGAAATTTCAGTAGTTTTATGTTAGGTCCTTGGAAATTATTTAGGAATTATAGATTTTAGGTTATTCTTTAAAACATTTAGAGACTTCTTGTGTTAAAGCTAAATGACAAATCGTGAGTTTAATGAAGTAAGGGTTACTAATGTACTTTAAGAGACTTTTAATATTGATTATTGGTCTAAATGCAATTAAAAATATGTTCCTGATCATATAGGATGTTGTTAGAATTGAGAATATAGAATTGTGAAAATAGTTTTTTATATGCTTATAATAAGACATAAGATAATATAAGGATCACAACTGGATTTTCATTTTTTATCAACAAAAGGTATATTTCCTTTTCTCCATTTTCTTATTAACTTGTATAATCATTTGTTTAAAAGTAATTCCATACATCCATTTTTTAGTTTTGTGGCTTCTTTGTTTAATAGAATCAATATGTAGTTGCATATAGTAAAAGATATTATCTAGTCATTCACTAAGTGACTATTTTAGAACACTTCTAGCAAGCAATAACCATATGTTCTTTTATGTAATCACATGTTAATATATATTTTTAAATTGGGATAATGCTACAGTTAAACTATTCCCAATACCTTTTGATTTTATAATTGCATTTTAAAAAATATTGCTTCTTTATAATAAGGTTTAGAACATGTCTTTAATTTTTGACATGACAGGTGTTGAATATAGATATTAAAGCAAACATATAAATGCAAACATTCAAAGATAATTTGTGAAAATTAAAGCTATAAAGGAGATTGTGTGAAATGTGACAAGATCATATACCTTTAATGATTTTGACTAGTATATGATTGTTTTATTATTTATTGCATATATCTTAACATCAATATTTAACGTATTTGGAAAATTAGTTAAATGTTTAGTTTTTATTTCTAGTGTAATTTATTTTCTAGCTTTTTATATGCCTTTAGGATAGGTTTGAGACTATTTTAATTTATTAGATCTTCATAATTATCAAGGCATGCTTAATCTTCATAATTATCAAGGCATGCTTAATTTTTCTTTGGGAGTTTCTAATTGTTTTCTATGGTTTAATTTGTTTTTAGATCATTATATGCCTTTGGGGTTTACCGATTATGAATTTGTTCAAGGCATGCTTATTTTCTTTTGTCTAGTAAATCAAAATTTTTTAAGGCATGCCTTTTGAGTTTGTAACTTGATAGGTACATGAAACAATTAAAAAGTATTGATAAAACAAACCATGACTAAATGTGATATGTTGTTGAACAATCATTATGAGAGCTTCAATGCATGCATAAAGGAGGCTGTGACAAGCTAGTTCTTATAATGATTGAGATGAATATAAGAGAAATGATGAAGATATTTAACAAGAAAATAAAGGGAATAGAGAATTATGATGGGTCCATTTTTCCCAAGATTTAGAAATATTTAAATAAGTACAAACCACATGCCATTAACTGGATTCCATACCTTAATGGTAAGAGATTATCTGAAGTTAACCATATGTATTTCAGCAATGTGTAGTTGGTTTTTTGTAACATCCCCTCATCTATGGGAGGGGTAATTTGGTAATTTGGAATGGGTTAGGAATGTTTAAAGTGCATTGACATATTCATGCATTCATAT
>JAOTAY010000003.1:8389105-8403683 GCA_025629805.1 Erythroxylum baracoense | reverse complement strand
TGTGTATGTTTCAATGTTTTGGTCATAACTTTTTATATGGTTATGCAATTGAGATGAGATTTAGCTTGAATTAAACTAGAGAAGTTTGACTACATTCCTTGTGAAGGAAGTGATGTCCAATTTTGGCTTGAAGAGTTCCAAATTTTGACTTGAATGTGAGATTATGCACAGGGATGAACAGTAGCTCCAGAAAATTGAGTTTAGTGATTTGAAACTTTGTGAATTTATCTGGGTTGACTGAGACAGATTTTGCGAAATTGGTCTTCATGAAAGTTATAGATTTTCTTGTTATCTTTCTATCGCCATAAAGTATGACATTTTTCGATATAAGGATTGGAATGGGATGTTACACAATGCATCGTCTTTTTCTTTAGTTTGGTTTCTTGGATTTGATATGATATTTTTTATTCTAATTGTACCTATATAACCTAAGTTTTTTATTTGTTATTTGGGTTGCTAACTCAAAGGTAGAGTACTCGGCTTTTTAAGTGCAACTAACATCTTTTACACATTTTAGATCAATATATATAATTAGATGAAGAACGATCCAATAATGTAAATAAATGGGAAATTTAAAATAACGGGGATGGAAATACGGGAATGTCTACGGATTTATTCAGATAAAATCTGAAGGTGGGATAGTACGTTCATTGATCGGGGTTTAATAGAAGAGCTTTATAAGTTTCCAAAAATTGAAGATACATATCAACAAATTGAATTGCAATTATTTGTGGAAACATATCAATTAGTAAAATTGTTGATAAAATAAAGGGATGTTGTAAATGAATAGCATATCTATTCTTCTAAATTATATGTCTCAGCGGGATTAATTTGGAAAACCAGTAGGGATATGCAAGAACAAGACCATACATATTGATAAATAGAATTGCCACTTATTTGTTGACTAGTCAGATCCTGCTCCTATTAACACAGGGACTGGAAGTGTAACAAAAGGTATAACCCATAAAAAATTATATGTATGTTCTATAATTTTTTTATTTTATGTCTTGTTTCTAATTTATCTACTTTCTTTTGAGGAAGAAGACTAGGAAAGATCACATAACTAAGTTAAAACAAGCAAACCCAAATAGCCAAATTCTTGTAACCTAGAAAAATGAGGAGGACAGATGTGCCAGGTATTGATAATGTTGACTGTTAATGTTACTTCTACTAGATTGTAGTACTAGCATAGCATACATATCTATAGAGATATGATACAGTTTCCTTTCAGTGGGTTCATTCGAAAAAGAAAAATATTAAACAAACAATTAATTCATTCTTTTCTTCTTGTTGCATTGCAAGGCTCTCTTATCGCTCTTTGCCCCTTTTCAGTTCATCACCTATCTCATCACTATGTGTGCGATGCAAATGCAGCCTTTCTGATTTCTTCCTTTTTAGCCAAAACAGGGCCAACCTAAATTCCATTGTTATGGGATGCCAAGCTATATGCCTTCTTTGCTTCATCTTTCTCTGTCACCGTGGATTCCCTTTTATCTTTAGTTGAATTAGATTCGATTTTTGAACGGGGATACCACACTATCAATTTCCCATAGTCACCCGTGACTGGGGGACTTGGGGAGTAACAGATGTGACTCCATAACTCCTGAAGTCCCCCAGTCACGGGTGACTATGGGAAATTGATAGTAACCTGAATTTCATTGTTATGGGGCGCCAAGCTATGTGCTTTCTTTGCTTTATCTTTCTCTGTCACCGTGGATTCCCTTTTGTCTTTAGTTGAATTATATTTGATTTTTAAACGGGGATACCACACTATCAATTTCCCATAGTAACCCATGACTAGGGGATGACACCCGTGACTGGGAGAAGTCCCTCCCCAGTTAGGGTGTAATTGGGGGCAATCACACCCGTGACTTCTCCTAATTATGGCCGTAATGACTGGGCAGTCATGCTCGTGCTCCCAATCACTAACTCCCCAATTATGCCGATTGGGGAGTCATGGGAGTCACAGATTTGACTCCCCATTCACCTTTAAATGTATAAATACCCATCTCTACTCATCTTTGCATTATTTTGCTTTGCTTGTTCTCCACCTGTAGACCCAATCTCCATCCCTCACTAACGCACGACCATAATAATCTCTTGGTGACAACCACATAATTGTGCCACAGTAGCCTCTCCAGTTAACGCTACAAGCCTGTGCATCCACCAAACCAACCTAGTAGGAGCACAAACATCACCTCTACCTACATAACTAGTTATTCCTCTAAGAATAAAACAACTTAGAGTTCCCTCTTCTCTACCACAAGAGCCTATTTTAGGTATTTCGTGCCTTAACTTTCAAAGTAGAGAACACCAACAAAGGTACACTTTTTTTAAGGATCGTAAAATTATTCCGAATAAAGTTTTAGATTCTTAAGCACTTAATGAATTAGGAATATTTGACCAAATCCACGAGTTGCTACGAAATATAGGCTAGGAATAATTTTCTGAATTTAGGAAAAATTCATATGTAGAATTGACATTAGAGTTTCTGACCACTTAGAATTAGTTCGTGAAACTAATAATAGGGACACTATGTTAAATCTTAAATTTCAATTAATGAATGCATATTATGTGATCATTTTAGAAGTACCTAATGCTATTTTTGGCTTTCCAAATATTGATTTCTATGAATATCCTAACGATTTTGTGGCTAGAGACTTTTGGTCACAATTGGCCAGTTCTAATAAATTGTTTTCCCCCAATCAGTCTAGATCATCTACTATCGTGGACCCTTCCTTTTTCTATCTCCATCAGTTTTTAACTTTTACACTATTCGGTAGAGGAGATAGTAATAGGGTAGTTTCTAAAACTAAATTATTTATTTTATGGTGTATAGTACATGTCAGGCCCTTTGATGCTAGTAGTTGGTTAAGTCTGCATTTACATGAAGTGGCTCAATCTAGTGGAAGTAAAATAGTAGTTAAGGCATTTGTGACATAAATTGCAGAACATCTTGGCTTGCTAACCGAGAGAACACCCATACTGATGCAGCTAGTTTTGAGCAACTCGACTCTTGACTTTAAATCTTTATTATCGATGAAGGTTATCAAGTGACAAGGTGATCACTATATTCTCATTCATGATGACATGGGGAAGCTTCCACCTCCCCAACTCCAACATATGCATCAGCCATCTTCATATAGTTCCGTGGAGTATAAATTACGAATAAATTAATTGATAGCATTTGAACAGAAAACAAATAACAGGCTCCATAATAACGAAGTTAATATGGCGGAGATCGGAACCTTTATGGCCAATTTGAATGCTTGCTTCAGACAGCCTCCACCCCCATCTTAGTATTGTGTTTCTAACATTTCCCTTTTTATTGGTTGCTGTTTTAATTTCTTTTCATTTTCATCTTTGTCCTTACTTTCGTTCTTTTTCCTCTTAAATCACCCTTTCATTTTCTTATCACATCGAGGGCAAAGTGATGTTCAAGTGCTGCGTAGTTTAGAAGAAAAGAAAAAATTGATTATTTGTGTCATGTGTTTGTTTTCCCATTTACTAGTTAGAGATGCATGATTGTCAAATGACCTCAATCTGGATTAGAAATGCATAATATGAGTGAATGAGTATACTTGCTTGTTTAGACTAATTGACTTGGATTTTGGTTAAATGGACATTGGCATGTTGTGTAGATGAATGACATCTTTCATTTGGTAAGATTTTAAGCCTTTTTGAAATATTAAACACCAAATTCTATAATACTTTGTCAAGAGTGTTCTTTCATGATTAAGGAACTCCATAACTTGCTTGCAAATACTAATTGAGATCACACATTCTTATGAAAATATTGAAATGATGAAGGCAATTAGGATTTAGCCCTTTTGTTTAAAAGGCCACCATGATTTTATCCCTAGTAAACCCCCTTTGAGGTTAACATGACACCTTTTCTTTCTTTAAACCCAAATATGAGCCTTGACTTTCATTATTTATCATCTTCATTGTACCTACCATAAGGCAAGTTGAGCATTTGAATGTGTATAATTGGGTTTACGAAATAAGTGTGGGGAATCATAACGTATAGTTCACTATTTTATTAGGGATGGGTATGGTTGTGGAGATTTTCACTTCTCCTTTATATTTCTCTTTGCTTAATTTCCTTATTTTAGAATCATAAATACAAAAAAATGATAAATATAGAAAAAATAAGAAGAAAAAGTGAAAAAAGAGAGAAAAAGAAAAAAAGAAAAAAAAGGAAGGAAGAGAAGATGAGCATAAAATGAATAGAAGAGGAGAGAAAAGAAAAAACGAAAAGTGTTAACTTTGTTAAGTGAGAGGAAAGAATTGAGTGTTTTATTGTCATTCTTTTATAAATGTTTAAATGTTCAATTTATGTTGTAGTTCTAAACTACAATTTTACTTTTTCCTACCCTTAGCTCTGCTCCATTACAACTTAAATAAAGAACTTTGAATAGATGCTTATGTTTGATATGAGTGGTTGAGATTGGATTGGCAAGCAAGCTTATGGTAGATGTCTTACATGAAATGAACGATGACTGAATACATATCCTACCTTTAAATGCTTGTTGTCTATTTTCTAGTATTGTTTGTTTTGCTTGAGTAAAATCGAGGGAAATGTTGGGAAAATTGTTGTTTACATTATTTATTTTCATATTCTAGTATTGTTTATTTTGCTTGAGTAAAAGCAAGAAAATGTTGTATTGAATTTAGTTTGATTGTACTCCAATTCATATGGTAAAATCGGTTGGCATTTGAATAAATATGAATTGAGTGAAATCGGATCAAAGTTATATGAATATTAATTAGATTAATTTGTAAATACAGCGGATTAATTTACGAATGTGGTTTTAAGTTAAACCATATCAAAATTAAACCATATCAAAACCTACCTGCATGGCCGTGCAATTTAATGCATGGTTGTGACTTTTATGCATGATGGTGTAAGTTAAGTCACATCCATGCATGAAGAAATTTATCCTCCAAAATCCCAAAATTACAATGCCAGAATTACATGTTGTTTTCTTAACAATTTTGTAGTAGATGAATTACATTGCAGTAACATATAAAAACATGTTGTTTTCTTAACATTTTGTTGTAATTGAATTATATTGCAGTAAATGATTGAACTTCAGTCTGCTAACAGCAAGATTCAGGTTTGAGCTAAATTTGCATCAAACTCTTCTTTTACAAATACCAAACTTTTCACCAGAAAGAGAACACCCACAATTCTCATTGGAAATACCAACTCCCAAATTGTTTACTTCTCCGAAAATTTCAAAGCCAAATGTTTGTTGTGCCTAGCAATCAAAATGCATTTTAATTAATTAATACAATTATAAACATGAAATGCAATTATTAATAAAATTTGAAATTAAGATAAAAGCTTTCTTCAAATTACCATAAATAAATTAGTCATGCGAATTGAAGGTAGGATAATAGCACTAATACTTTGTTTACTTGTTTCTACTTCAAGGACCTAACATGATAAATCATTAGAAGATTAATAACATATTACAAAAAGAAAATATTACAAATAATAAAAAAAGAAAATATTACAAATAATACCTGAGAATTTGTTTTAGAATGATGATGAGTGTAAAACATAGTTGTATTATCTATACAAACACTAATTGGCTGCATTTCGTATTTGTCATAACCAAATGGTCCATAAATACAAAATTGAAATCACTAAACGATTATGCCCAAAAGACAATATTAGAAATAGAACTTGAGAATGTGGTCTACAATTTCCATTATTGTAAACCATACTTGTAAAATCCATCGAAACAAAAAGTGGCTGCATTTGCTATTTGTCATAACAAAAAAGGAAATTTTGTTCAAAACAAGAAAAGCAACAATGCAACATTATTAATTATTGAAAGCTAACCTGATCTTGATGTAATATGGGATGTTGTATGCTGGAGATAATATTGGTATGTTGGGAATTTTCTTCAAAATCTTGAATAGAGTAGTTAAACTAAAAAATACTTAAAATTATCATAAAATAAATTATATACATTAAAGGTTTGAAAATATAAAATCAACAAAAATTTAACCTGAGTATTGGAAAGGGGCATGGGTGTCAAATCTGCCATATTTGTTGAAGTCTTGCATTTTTTTACGTTCTTTCT
Organism: Erythroxylum baracoense; assembly: GCA_025629805.1. NCBI lineage: Eukaryota > Viridiplantae > Streptophyta > Magnoliopsida > Malpighiales > Erythroxylaceae > Erythroxylum > Erythroxylum baracoense. The sequence goes on along the minus strand of JAOTAY010000003.1, from coordinate 8,397,585 downwards.
ATTCCTTGATCTTTTCTCTAATCAACCCTTCAATCTCCTACTTGATGTAGGTTTTGTCTTTATTTTGGCACCTCTTATGTTAATCCTTTGACCAAAATTAATGTCAGGTTGATTGATCAGATTCATTTCAGTATTTGACCGTTGGGTAAACTCTTCATCTTGTGATATTAGGTTCAATTAATCAACTATTTCTTCACCTTGCAATATCTCATTAACCATCTTCAACATGTTGATAAGCTGATCTTTCACAATTTTACAAGTATTTGTCCTTTATGCTGCTCTTGTAACCAATCACATGCCTAATATAGACAATTCTTTGTACCTTATACTTGACAACATTTAGGATCCATTTCACTTTCATTGATAGCGGAGTTTTTACTATCAAGGTACCATAATTTTGCTTCTCATGTCCATCTTTTCAAAATATACTTACTCAGTATTCTCAAAACATTTTTCAAATTAAAAACCTTTAAAACATAAGAACATAAAAAGCCAGCAAACTTAAACTTCTGACAACTACAATGGACTTCATCATTTGATGAATCATAAGTGACCATATTAGAGCAGCTCTTCCCTACAAGAGTGATCTCATATTTTGTAACTGTGCCATCTTCATCGCAAAGATGAAAACTAGAATCATGAGAATGATTCCATTGATCTTGAAAATATTTAAACACTTTTAGCATGTAGACAGTAGTCGTATGCTTTAAATTTTAAACAGGTGCTGACAATGTTGGAGTGCGTACATTACTTCTAAAATCATCTTTTAACTCATCAAATCGACGATCATCAATAAGCCTCTGGAAGTGATTAAAAGATTGTAAAAAATTATGCCAATAACTCACGTACCTTTTTACAATGCTATTCATGCTCTCACTTCATTGGGTGGTGATCATGTCTGCATAAAACATTTTGTGTCCATAAACCAGAGCCCATTTTTCCTTTATGTGAAACATAGATTTCAACCAATCATTATATTGATGTTCGTACTTTTGTAGCATCTTATTCCATGCATTGGAAAAATCTTCTTCTTCTTCAAAGTCATATATCCATGAGCTGAAATCCCACGAAAAATATTTAAACTGAGAAAAAACACCACTCAAATGGATTACATCATTTTGATAAATGTGCCAAATACAAATTCGATGATAAGTTTCAAGCCATCTTGAAGCTAATGTCTTTGCCATCGTCGCATCCTGATCAATAAGAATAGTTGTAGGTTTTTTCTTAGACATGGCTCTAGCAAATATGTCGAACAACTACTCAAATGTAGTCTCATCATATAGGAGTGTTACACCAAAAACTGTTGTTTGCTTACGATGGTTCACACTGATAAACAAAGCAAGTGGACAACCCTCACCATTCTTCTTGTAAGTAGTATCGAAACAAACAACATGACCAAAGTCTAAGTAATCATTCCTCATCTTTCCGTATAACCAAAATATATTAGTTATGAAATCATCTTCATCCACTTGAATGGCATAAAAGAAATTAGGATCTTGAACCTGCATTTTATACAAATATTCTAACACACCACCTGTATCTCGCTTTTTCATGTCTCTTGTTCTTTTAGATTTTAAATAATTCTAGTAATCCTCCGGAATAAAGCCAAGATTATTTCTCCCACCTGCTTGTCTCACCGTAAGATCATGGGATGCTTTTGGTGGAATTCCCACATCATTAGCCATTTCAATTTGCATTGCTGCAGCTGAAGATATCTTTTTGTGACTTCTACGCAAATGTGTTTTGTTAGGACTTAAAAGGTAGTGATTGTGATCCTCAACAAATTGAATCACTTGAAAATTTCCAGTTTTCACATTGTTAACTTTCATTCTTGCCTCACAACCAAATCTTGTTTCTGAACGTGGAGCTCTTACATACAAATCTTTTTTATCAGGCATCCTTTTACCTTCAACACTATAACAAACAAGCCTACAAATCAATTTACTAGATTTATCTTTGTGACTTTTGCTTCTTCTTGTTCCAAAGCTGACATGTTTGGCATAAATTAATAAAATTGATAAGCTTTTTCTTCTGTCTTGAACTCCATGCCAAATTTTAGTATCAACTCTCTTGAAACAAATGAGTGGACTTTGTTCAAATTCTCCTCAGAATTTGAATTTACCAAATTAGTTTAATTCATATTACGAGTCTCCTTGGTAGCCAAATTAGTCGAATTATATTATGAGTCTCATTGCTAACCAAATCAGTTGAATTCATATTACTACTCTCATTACCAATGCCAATATCATTCTTATGCTGCTCCTTCTCGATTTCATCATCTCATAAATGATATGGAGTAGATCTACCTTCCATTTCTACATATGTTAAGTTCACAAACGAAGTACCATTATTGCTTTGTTTTCAGATAAAATTATTAACACAATGAAAAATAAGTACTCAGAAAATATTGGGAGGTATTTTAATTTGCCTTGCATATGTTATTTAATCCCTATAACAAAAATAATGATTAGAGAATTAAAGTTTCACGGTAAATTCTTCCCATAAAATGAATAATATGCTTTAGAAGGTTGTAATCAGAAGTCAATATTAAGCAACTCAACCTTTACAATATACATTAATTATCACTCACGTATATGTATAAACAGAAATTATAAACAAAAACAAAAAAGTTAGATACGAATGACTTCCATGCATCAAAACAATTAAAATATCTTCAAAACTTACTTTAAGGAAAACATAAAGAACAAATTCAATTTAAGAACCACTAGAGGCAAACAATAAGGTACCTTATATCTCTCCACATTAAATTTATAAAAAAGTAAATTAACAAAATAATGTATTATCAGCAATAGAGTCATATTATAAAGACTTCAAAAGAGGCAAAGATGAAATGGCACATTAATAAAAAGTTGGGTCTGCTTAGCCATTCCTCAAGAATTACTTAGAGATACAGAGAGAGGAATGGAAATAAAAAACAAGCAAGCTTAAGAATTGCTTAAAGACAGAGATATAGTGAGAGGGAATGATAATAAAAACAAGTAAGAAAATCTACTGATGAAAAAACAAAAGAAACTCACACTTGAAATTTGTCAAAATATTATCTTTCTTCCCCTCCCCTGGTGTGATCTTCTACTTCTTTATCAACAAAGTTTATTTTCTTTGTGAGAAGGAAAAAAAAGCTTTCAAATATATGAAAATCTGATAACAAACAATCAGTAAAAAGAAACAATTTAAATGGCGGGAAATCTTAGTTAAAGATTGCTTCGGAAATGACACACAATTATCGTTTACAATATCATCATTATGGTACTCTTATTTGTAATCAATATATTAATATTGTACTTTTTTAATTTATCAAATTTCATTTTAATTTATTACTGCAGAAATAAATAAATATAAAAAATTTATTGCTAATATCCACTCTTTTTTACATTTATTTCTTAACGTTATGTTAGTAGTATAATTGTATTAATTAATTCAAAATGTAATGGTTGTTCTTCCATATTAATTGAAAACTCACGACTGTGAGTTAGCTATCATGGTCGTGCAAGTGCTGCACGGCCGTGAGTTAGCTAGCACAGCCATACAAGTGTTACACAACTGTGAGTTCTAGAGCCGTGCAAGTGCTCCATAACCATGAGTTCTACGGTCGTGCCTTTTATAAATTTAGTCTTATTATATGCTACAAATGATAAAGGATGTCATTCCTGCTCCATCTTTATCCCAAATTTGTGATAAATTTACAGTAGGAACTAAATGTCGCATAATTTGATATGGTTGAGATTAGGAGATCTAGGTTGGGTTTTACAAGGTGTAGGAAGGGGGGCGAAGAGACTCGTAGTGAGATAGTGAGAGAGCAACTTCTGTAGTGTTATAAAGAAAATGACAGAGGACGATGAGAGGGCGACTTCATCGTCATTCATGTTCCATCCTTATCCCTAATTATATGACAAATTTACAGAAGGAAATCATACGAAAATGTCACATAATTTGATTTGGTATGGGTTAGATCTTACAGGAAGGTGGCGAAGAGAAGAGAGGGCGACTTCAGATACAAAGAAGAGGACATCAATTGGGTTGACTTGGCTCTTAAGCCACAAATTTTGGGAACATTAACATAATGTTTAAATTTTAAGAAGAATGACGATGTTTTTTAGTTAGACAGAATAAGACAGGATTATATTAGACAAAGGATCTGGACTCTCCGTGAAATGGGCGATGGATGAGGGAAGATTAGTTTTATTATGTTAGCTTTAACTTAATGATTAAATAGGTGGGTCTGTAGGTTAAAAATTAATATTTTTTATGTTTTTTTAAAAGTGGGCTTTTTATTACCAAATTAACTTTGACATGAAATCACAAAAATAATAAAATAAAATTAAAAAATGTCATGTCATTATTGATTTAACAGAAAATCGATGGTGTCATATAACTTTAAGTTTTTCTATTATTTTGATGTTATATTTAATCGTTTTTTCAATCGTTAAGATTTTATGTAGAGATTCTAAAACTTTATAGTTAAACTTACTGATCGGTGAAAATGTTAAGGTCAAAAGTGATCCTTTTGTCTAAGAAGTATTTATACATATTGTATGACTACAAATTAGGTAATTATGACCCTTTATAATTATTCATAAATCTAATCAACTAATGTCAAGGATGTGTGATTGAAAGGTAAAAAGTATGGTCATAAGTGTTGACTTTAGATCTTGTCAATACTTTAATATAAAAGTTAGTTAGATAGTAACTCTAAAGTTGCTTTCTTATAATTAAAATCGATGCCTTTGACATTTTTCATTACCAACACCAGTTAGAATTTATTTATGATGTAAGAATAATGTTGTGTACCTTCATGTAGCACTAGTAGTGGCTTTTTCCATTTTACTTCTTTTTAAAATTTATTAATGAATACTTTTGTCTTCCAAAAGAAAGACATAAGTGATATTGACCATAAAGAAACCAATAAATCATATTTTGGATTTTGCTATTCTTGGACAAAACATGACACCTCTTATATTTATGATATTAAGATTGAAAGATATATCTTTAATGTTATAAGGAGAGATAAGCTAAGGAGAAAGATATGATAACCTTTAAAATCAAAAGAGTACTTAGAGGATTAATAACTTAATTACACTAATGTTGCTTGATATTATGAGCCAATACCATGATAATACGTATGCATAATGGAAGGTAATTAGTTTTGTATTGAAAGTTATCCCATGTTCCTCATGAGAACATCCTGAGAACCCTTAATAATTCTTTTGAGAAATAAGTAATGAATTAAGCCTTGGAAGATAGGCAAAAGTATCCAAGGGAATCATCTATCTAACAATTCAAATGCCTCCATAAATGGAGATCACATATTACCATTTAGTAGATTATTACAAAACAAAGGCCTCTATCCTCTCTCTATAAATAAGGATTACATTTTCTATGTATTGTTAAGATAATAAAGGTGGTGAAATTTGTGCTTGAATATGTTTATGTGGATTATGATCTTCTATACAAGGTTCAAGTTGAATTGCTCCTTACTGAGGCTTCTATCATGGAAAATTAATGTGTTCCTTTAATCATATGTAGTTACGTCCCGATATTAAAGTGCTAAGCAAAAACACCATTTTACGGTGATGTTTGGATGATTAATTGAGGAGCACAAATCTATTATGTCATTCCATTCCTTTGGAGCATCATAAACGTAGCATTTGTTCAGCATTGCTCTCCAAGTATTTATAACAAAATCACGTTTAAAAACTAGGTGCCTTATGCTCTCTTCTGCATTTTTTCATAATATGCACTAGATAATGAGATTTAGAAACATTGCCAACCTATCAAATGTTGGCAGTTTGTGGTTTATATGTAACCATAATATAGTGAAAGCAAGAGGAAGTTGATGTTAAACCAAACAATCTTAGTCCATGGGTTTTGTTCAGGTTGCCTTGAAGGACTTTCCTGAAATTGCCATTGTTAGTGTGCTTCCATACGATGGTGTTTTCCTCATCATTAATGTAGGTTTGGATGATCTCAAAGCTTATAAAATTAGGAATAGGAATTTTCCTAAAGATGTCCTTGTTGAATAAAGCTACAATGATTGTCATCTCTTGTTATCCAAAGGTCTTACTAATGGCCATTTGTCTTACCAAAATCTTATTAATCTTCCTTTTACAACTAGATAAATAATATCAGACCTAAAATTGTCTCTCATTTTCAATATAGTTTTTTTTGTAAATGAGGCAGAGGATTTGAATTTGATATTCTATATGCACTTGGCTTTGATGTAGATGTCATAAATCCTTTCACACCATAAAGTCTGCTTATCCTTCAATGGTCTCTATAATCTCTTAGTGAGCATCACTATGTTCATTGTCTTGAGAGGGATTATGCTGAGGCCCCCTTTGTCTTTTAGGATACAACCATCACTCCATTTTATGTAGCTTTGTTTGAGGTCTCTTTGTTGCCTAACCATAAGAAGTTGTTGCATATCCTATGAATGGATTTGATACTAGCAGCAGAGAATGCAATATAGGTTGTCCAGGAAACATTGATAGATTTTAAAACACATGTAATGAGTTGAGTTTTGCCTTCAGTGGATAGATTTTTAGTACCCCATGACGATATTCGATTATTAATCTTATCAACCAAAAAGTTGCAGTCTCTTATTGTTAGGTTGGATGCAGCCACTAGAATACCAAGATAAGGCATAGGAAAATGATGAAGATTAAAGCCAATAATAGTCTTTAAGTTTTGTTTTTGGTTTATAGCACTTTTTAATAGGTAGATACCACTCTTAGTGGAATTGAATTCTAGACCAGATAGTTTGTTGAACACCTTAAGTGCTTTTATGAGGGATGAAACTAATTTAGAATCAGCTTAAAAAGGAGTATGAGATCATAAGTAAAACTCATATTTGTGATTTACATTCTCATACATTTGGAATGGAATTTAAAGTTCTTTGTTCTTTCCACTACTCTTTTGAGAAATCTGTTGAATACTTCTATTAACAGAGTAAATAAATAGGGTGATATGGGGTCACCCTGATGAATTCCTTTGTAGCTTTTGAAAGTTTTAGTGAGCTATCCATTAAGCATAATGTTAAAGGAAGGAGTGGTTATGCACTATTTGATCTATTAAGTGAAAGATTCTAGAAAATCCATTACATTGAGGATGTTAAAATGAAATCCTAATCTACACTATCATATGCTTTCTTCAAATCAATTTTGAGTAAGCAATTCAAGTTGCCTCTTATTTTGGAATAGGGTTTCCTAACTCTTATAGCAACATAATGCTTTCACCAATGATTCTTCAAGGGATTTATGCACCTTATTCCGAATCAATATGAAACTAAAGCACTTTCTTTAATATGTGACCTATGATTTTAGCAATGATATTGTATATTGAATTGTAAGAGGCTATAGATCAAAAATATGAAAAATATTTCTTCTCAACACCTTTGGGAATGATGGTTTTAAAAGTTTTGTTTGAGTTTAATGAGTAAGGAGCCCTTATTAAAGAATTTTAGTACAACATCCATTTTAGAGGCCATATTTCTGTAAAAAAAATAGATTGAAAACATCATAGCCAAGAGCCTTATGAGGGTTCATGTAACGCCGAACTCTCTGAGCTTTTTGTATTGTGCTATATTTGGAGATACTACTGTATATTAATATGTACATGGTTGTGATGAGTTCAAAGATGTATTTGAACCCTTTTGGTACGTATGTCAGTGATGTAAAATGTTATATGCCCTTACATGAACTGAGAGTTCATCGGTATGTGAAATCTTGGAGATTTCTGACATATAAGCTTTTAAATGTGAAAAACCGAGTCCATTGGATGGATATGACCATGGTGGTTGAATTAAATGTGTTCTAATGCCTTAGAAGTGATTAGACATGATTTATAGACTTATTGGACACTTAAAAAGATTAATTGGAAAAGTTGATGCATATAAGGGCCTATTTGCAAATTGTTAAAAGTTAAAGGATTTAAATGAAAAATTTCAATTCTTGGAGGACCAATATGTAATTTTATAAAGTTAAGGGGCTTATTTATAATTTGCAAAAGTCTAAGGACTAAAATAAAAATAAAAGTTTTGGTCATTCTCAAATTTTGGGCTTAATTGCAAATTTAGGAAAGTTTGAAGGGTATAATGGTAATTTCACATAAACTAAGGGCAAAAAGTTAAATTCATCATGTTTGGTCAAAGAAGAGTCAAATTCTAGACTCTTCTTCATGGTGTGGCCGTGCACCTCTTCATTAAACATTTAAATACTTTGTTTTAATTAAAAGAAAGGAGAAGAGAGGAGAAGAAGATGAAGCATTCAGCCATCACCTATCTTTCACTATTTTTTTATTCTTTAACCCAAACCTAGATGTTCTAAGGTAATTTGGGGTCAAGGAACTCAAATCTATGATTAGATTTGAGAAATTCTCAAAGGCTTTGAAGATATCACCAAAGGAAAGTATAGGTAAATTTTGTCTCATCTCTCTCTACATTAGGATTTTGAGTTTGGTGT
>JAOTAY010000003.1:8375298-8388912 GCA_025629805.1 Erythroxylum baracoense | reverse complement strand
AACTAATTTATTTTAATTTAACTAAATTAATTAATTTGTTTAAATTAGAAAACTCATTTCTAATTTTGTTGGTTTTTTTTTTGAAACTTATTTATAAGTTTATTTTATAAATAAGTTTATTTTAACTAAATATATTAGTTTATCTAAGACAAAAACTATCTTAAAATGGAGTTAATGGGCTAATTTTCAGCCCAGGCCATGTGAGCACAAAACACAGATATGTGTGCAAAAAGGCCACGTGCTTTTGCTGGAAAATGGATACTTATTGATGGCAAGGATAGAAAACAAGTGTCCTTGTCTCTGTGATTCCTCTTATCATTTTACATTCTTCGTTGCTCTCATCCTTATTTCATCTGTTGCATTTTGCCTCCAAAAAAAAATAGATCTCAGCCCTTAAATCGTCACTCACCAGCGGCGATGTCTACTGCTAGTGAAGGCTCACTGCAGGAGACATTCTCCTGCCCTTTTTTTTTGTTTTAAGCATACAAACACAATCGCAGCGGTCCATCATCATCGATTCTCGTCATCGATTCTCAGCCGTCGCTCATCAACGACGGGGAGCAGGATCTCGCTGGTCACCGGTGAGTCTCTCTCCATCACTCCGACAGAAAAGAGTCACCTTTTTGTGTTGTTTCTTAAGAAGAGATATATATGCATGCTTTTTATATATATGCATGCTTGCAATTTCAGAAAAACCCATTGCAAGTTTCTTTTTAGTTTAAAATTAGATCTGGAGTATTTGTTTATAAAAAATTCTGTATGTTTCTGGAATGCAACAGATGAAATAAGGATGAGAGCAACGAAGAAATATATCTTTATGGCGACAAATAAGGGCCTGAGAACTAATGATTTGCTTTCTTGTATTTGAGTTTCAAACGATTCTTGTTTCTAGAAGTTTTGGTTAATCTACTGATGTGGTTATGTACGTGCGATGCGTTGAAACATACAGAATTTTTCATAAACACCCATTCCAGAAACATACAGAATTTTTCATAAACAAATACTCCAGATCTAATTTTAAACCAAAGGGAAACATGCAATGGGTTTTTCTGAAATTGCAAGCATGCATATATATAAAAACAAACCTGCTCTGAAACCAATGTTAGATTATGATGAAACAACATAATTACGTAAATCATGTTAATCACAGGATCATTTCCATATGCATAAATAACAAATAATCACGTACTTGGATTATTGTTTATTTCCACCGGTTAAAGAATCACTTTTCTGCAGATCTTTGTTTTTCTGTTTTTTCTCTTGTTCTTCGTATGAACAATCACGTAGTAGGAATCACAACACACACGCAGCCGTTTCTACGTATTGTTCTATTGTTTTAAACATACGAAAACATTAACTACCTTATGTAGTTATTTGAAGAACATTTACTATTATACCCCTCATGGTGTATATGTGTCATTAAATTTTGAGAAGAGTAACAAAGTTTTTAAATTTTAAAAAGAATGACGATGTTTTTTAATTAGATAAAATAAGATAGGGTTATATTAGACAGAAGATCTAGACATGGATTGCACTAGTCACTAATCCAAGGTAAGACAGAAGAGGAAAGGCAAATAAGTAAAAGGAAGAAAGAAAAACACCCGACGGCGGTCAGAAGAGGAAAGCGAAGCAATAGGTGTACTTGTTTACATTAGAATACAAGGGGAAATGGAAATTGCGATCCTCCTCTGTTAATCAATTGCTTATCAAACACTATACTGGGAACTCTGTCAATTGTTTATGCCATGTACTTCAGAGAAATTCTTTATGATACGATTAGTTGCCCCGCAGTAATAACAGAGGCTACCTCGACCACTATATTTATATGGTTATATGGTTCCTGTAAAATTCCATACCATGAATACACAAGCTGTTAACTTTATCGGTATTAGTAAAAAGAATAGACTGAAGTAGGTTTAAAGACCACTATTTGTTTTTTTCAAATTTATTATTCTTTTTGCAAAGGAATTTTATAAGAACAAATAACATAGGATTCCAAGCATTTTGATTAATCCATCATAATACTTGAAATTGATTATGTCCAAAAACTAGTAGACAAATTGAGTTCCTTCAGTTGGATTCATCTCCAGGGGAAGAAAACAGAAAACAGAACCTTAGGGCGGCTTCTTCTTCATATTTTAAGAAATAATTTTCTAAAAGGCGATGGCAGGAATTGCAGAGACATTATGATATGGTACGATGTGATAAGCTACCAGGTGATTTTCTAGGTCCCAAATGATCAGAAAAAGAAAAAAGTAAAAAAGAAATTGATCTCGCAAGCTCGAGTGCACCGACATGTAGGCAAAAGCGATACAAACAAACGGCAAGTCGCACGTTGGGCGAAAACGAAACGCCACTCCATTGAATCTGTGGTCGACTGTGAGAAATATTCACATATAAACCCCACCATTCTATCAGTACCACTCGATTTGAACAATCAAGTGGGTCCCGCTTAAATTAGCAATCGGATGGATAAGAACCCTCCGGTTACTGACAAAAGTAAACATTTGAAAACAAACCCACGAATAAGAAGAAAGATACGGGACAGAGACGGTGTTGGATTTTCTGGGTGAAGCGTTGATTGCCAATAAAGTTATCCATCGAGAGCGAGAGATAAGAGGAAAATATGGAAACTTTGATGAGAAGAAGAAGAAGAAGAAGTGATGATCTTATGGGTTGTTGTTGTTGTTGATGATGATGAGATGGTTAAATTATACACCAACTACTTGAAACTACCATCATCGTTGTTATTGTTGTTAGGTCGCTGTTTTCACTTAGGATCCAAGTCTCTCGCACCATGAACCTATTGCTTAAACCCTCTCTTTTATCGTCGTCGTAGATCCACTACCGTCGTTTTTTCCGTCTTCCTCTGTCTCCCGCTTCCCATGGACGCGACCTCTCGGCCCGCCGTCGTTATTGACAATGGCACTGGGTGATTACTCCAAACCTGTTTGTTGAAATGGGTTAAGGAAATTCTGCTTCTTTGTTTGTGTTAATTTTTGTTGGGTTTTACAGGTACTCCAAAATGGGATTTGCGGGAAATGTAGAGCCTTGTTTTATTTTGCCCACAGTAGTAGCTGTTAACGAGTCTTTTGTGAACCAATCTCGGAGCTCTTCTAAAGCCAATTGGTTGGCTCAGCACAGTGCCGGTGTTATGGCCGATCTGGATTTTTTTATAGGAGAGGAGGCGCTTGCTAAATCGAGATCCAGTAATGTATACAATCTCAGTTACCCAATTAAGCACGGTCAAGTTTACAATTGGGATGCAATGGAAAGGTATTGGCAACAGTGTATATTCAATTACTTGCGGTGCGATCCGGAAGATCATTACTTTCTTTTAACTGAAAGTCCGCTCACTGCACCGGAGAGTCGGGAGTACACTGGTGAGATTATGTTTGAGACGTTTAATGTTCCTGGGCTTTACATCGCTGTCAATTCTGTGCTCGCTCTTGCGGCTGGGTACACCACATCGAAGGTTGGTTTTCACAAATGGGTTGTTTGATATAGGCAGTTTTAATCAACTTAAGTTTGACTTCTCGTGATTAGTTAGGATCTTCTCTTGAAGGTTGTTATTTTAGCTTTTAATCCTGCAATTGAATTGGCTTTACTGTAGAAACGAGAATCCCTTGTAAATTGCAGATTGCCGATAACTTTCCTATACATATCTTTGTATTTGTGTGTGGGTGAAGCAGTTGAATTGAGTGAACTGTTTGCTCTCTAATCTGTTTCTTTATTTACTTCAACTTGTCCTGAGGAATGTCTTATTGAACAATGTTCCACATCAATCAAAACAGGTTTGGAATTGGCATTTTGAGTAAAGAGGGGATTGAATTATGTGGATGACAGTTTGAGGAGTGTGGTTGTAATGAAAATTATAATATTTAGTATCTTTTATGAATTTATTTGAGTTTGGAATCGTTCAGTGCATTTTGGAAGTATGCCCTTACAAGTTTGTATTGGTAGGATGTTTCATGAAAGTTGTGACGAGTTATGAGCTGGGGATCTACTCTCAAATTTTGTCGATATGACTTCTTATCTTCTACTTTATGTCACTGAGGACATTGTATGTGAGGTGCTATGATTAAAAATCCATCAAGTACTGTCGATCTTTTAATAGACCCTCGCCTTTTCTAAGACTGCAGACCATTTTATCTTATGCTTATTGTTAACAATATAATATTTTTCCTTTGGTTGACATATCTCTATCTTTATCATTAGTGTGAGATGACAGGGGTTGTTGTAGATGTTGGAGATGGAGCTACTCATATTGTACCTGTTGCAGAAGGTTATGTCATTGGGAGCAGCATCAAGTCAGTTCCTGTTGCGGGGAGAGATGTTACTCTCTTTATCCAGCAGCTTATGCGGGTATGTCATACACTCTTTAGAAATTCTGTAGCAACAGGCGCTATTACCTGTGCTTCCTGTTTGTTGGTATCCTGCATATTTTGAGTTTAAATTTTTATGTTAACAATAAAGCATGGGGATGACACAGATTAGATGCTATGTCCATTGATGTTGTTTGCAAGCTTGTGCTCTGGTTATAGACACAAATTTTGTATTGGATTATTCTTCTTGTTGAATCCTTTGGAAGATTTCTCATAGAAGTCATTAATGGTCCAAAAATAGTGTGCTTATTTAATTTTTGATTACTTGTAGGAAAGGGGAGAAAATATACCACCAGAAGATTCATTTGAAGTAGCTCGGAAAGTGAAAGAAACATATTGTTACACTAGTTCTGACATTGTCAAGGTCAATTTCCTTTCCTTCAAATAACAATCTAAAGATTAGCAGCATCCCAGTTCTTGAATAGAATGGCTTAAAATTTTTGATGTTTTTCTGCCGTTCTATTGTATGCTTGCTATTATATAGAATATAATCGTAACTCTTAGTCTCAAATGATTCCAGGAGTTTAATAAGCATGACAAAGAACCAACAAAATTCATAAAGCAATGGAAGGGTATTAAACCAAAAACAGGGGCGCCATACTCCTGTGATGTTGGCTATGAGCGCTTTCTTGGCCCTGAGGTCCGTTCTTTGCTTTGTTTATGTGTTTCTTTTAAGTGGGGGCCATTATATTAAAAGTAGAGCTGGAATTATATATGCAAGGCAGATAACTTGTTATTAGATGATAAAGTGACTGCCTTACTTTTTCTTATTGGATTCCCATTTGAATTGCTTTTAAAGCTCTTCTAATCTGATGTACAAAATTTGAAGTATCTCTTGATACTTTCTATTTGACAGCGCACAAGAAACAGTATGTTCTTTAATTAGTTCATTTGGTGACATTCCTTTCGGTTGTTATTATGTCCACTTCTAGACTACAAACTCTATTTCTCATCTAGTTTTCTTGCACTTAACCTATGAAGTATGTCTTGGTCACAGTCTTGTGAAACAACTTCTTGGTGTTTGCAGACACGTCTTCTTCTGTAACTAGAATTATTCACCCATACTTCCCCATTTTCTCCATGACCAATTACCAAACAATCCTCAACTTTATGCCTTAAGTAGTGTGTGAGTTTATACTCTCAGAACCACATAGATAACTCTGGATATTTCTTCTTTGCATTCAAAATATATGTCACAGCTCCCTTTTTTTTTTTTTTACTGTTTCTTAATTTTTACCAGGTTTTCTTCAATCCTGAGATCTATAGCAGTGACTTCACCACTCCGTTGCCAGCTGTAATAGACAAGTGTATTCAGTCAGCACCAATTGACACAAGAAGGGCTTTGTATAAGGTAGTGTATGTGTATGATATGACAATTGTTTGAACCATACCAATAGACGTGATACATTTTAATGAAACAGCAATCGTTTACTTTTGTCGTCCCATGTTTAGATTGTCAATAATTAAAGGTTAATGAAATTTCTTCCACTGAAAGGGGAGTTGAATTATTTTGTGATCCTGAGAATTTTGTAGATTTGCTCATTGCTGCTGTTTAACACATCATCTAATCACCTTCTGACGTGGGTTTTTAACTTAAACATGGGTTCTTGTTTTTGTTCAAACATTTCCATGAAATATTTTTTCATAAAGTCCATCATTTTGTAAGCTGAATCATTTGACTGCAATTGTCTGGTCATTTTGCTTTTCTTCTGTGATGTAGGACAAATAGAAGCATTAAATAGTAGTTAAAACTCACAAAATTAGGAAACATGGCTGATTTTAGGCTAATGGAATATCAAGTTTCAGGTTTAGATTTTACCTTGGAATGCTGACATTTCAGATTTAGTATAGCTGGAAATTTTAGGCTAGGATTTTAAGGTTTAAAATGGCTGGAAATTAGGTTTGATATGGCTTGAATTTAGTGTTTTGATTGCTGGAACTTTAGGTTAGAATTGCTGGAATTTATTGAAGAACACAAATAATAGAGGGTAAGAAACTAAATCACTCCTAGAGTCTAAGAGTTGCTCTTAGAAGCAAGTATCACACTTTCTAATTGAAAACTCAAATTTGTAAAAAAAATTTAGGATATGTTGTTATTGATGGGTTGATTACGTACATATTTATAGAAGTTCTTAGAATCCTTATTCTAGTACGAAAGGGTTTCTAGCTAAAATATCAAAATTGAATCTTATTCTAATAAGGATTCTTTATTCTTAAATAAGCGTTAATTCCTAAACAAATTAAGACAATATATCTAATTATTATTCCCTATCTACCAAAGACAACTTAGTATAAAACAACTTCCTCAGCTCTTGTTGACCTTGCTGTCACTTCAATTCCCATTCTTCATTCCCGCAAATTAAAGCTCGTGGTTGACTAATTTGCCCCCTTTTTATTTTGTTTATAAACTCTGAGCCCTTTTGCATCATTCTCTGCATGTGTATTTAAGTTTTCCTAACAACTCCAGTTGGTGTTCATTTTGTTTCAGAATATAGTGTTGTCTGGAGGATCAACCATGTTCAAAGACTTTGGCAGAAGGTTGCAGAGGGATCTGAAGAAGATTGTTGATGCACGTGTTCTTGCATCTGAAGCCAGACATGGGGGGGAAATCAAAGTAAGTTTTTAAGTTTGTCAACTGTCTTGTAAAGTATGGATGCATTAATTAAGATGCCTGAACTTTTTGTTTATTTGGGTCCTCAGGCTCACCCTGTTGAGGTAAATGTAGTCAGCCATCCCATCCAGAGATTTGCAGTTTGGTTTGGCGGTTCAGTACTTGCATCAACACCTGAATTTTTTGCGGTATATGGTTCCTTTCTTAGCTCAAAATTCGTTGTTTGTGATCTGCTTTTTCACATGATGGTGCTAGAATGAGTCTATTGCATTCCTAGTGTATTCATCACTTACCTTCCTTTTGGTAACTTTTATATCTCCAATCTGCTCGTGTCTATGTCCTCATGATCCAAACCAAGGTTAAATTTAAGAAAACTTTTTAGATGTGACTTTTTATGTCAAATCTCAGAGTATCTTTATATTGGGGTGATGCCTCTTGATGTCTCTTATTAGTCAACAATTGATTGACCTGCAAGATTTTACCATCTCTTGTGCCTTACATTAGAGAAATAGCGCATACCATATGCTGTAATTGTATGACCGTGTTTGGGCCTTAAGACTGAAACATCATTTTTACGTGCAGGCTTGCCATACAAAAGCAGAATACGAGGAACATGGGGCAAGCATTTGCCGCTCAAATCCTGTTTTCAAGGGAATGTTTTAGGTGCAAATGCCAAACTGTGAATACATCGTACGTAAACTGTTTTCCACCGCTACTGTTTGCATTTTCAGATGGCCATGTCTGTGTGCAATGCCTCTTCGTCACGGGATCTCTTCTGCACCTTTATATACCTCCTTCATCCAACCCTTGGATGGTGTTCATGGGTATTGGTTGGATGTGTACAATATGGACACTGGAAATAACTGTAAGAAGCCCGGCTATGGTATTTAATTCTTTCATTGGTTAGATGCAGATTTTGTTTAGAGGTAAATGGGGAGCACTTAGTTGTCTTAGTATTAGGTCCTTTGGCACAAAAGGATCAGATAGAAACTGTCGTTAGATTAACATCATTTGAGCCGAATTTTTAGTTTACAGCTCTATAGAATAGGATAAAAAGATTACTTACATTTTTCCTTGTTCATTATAAGTCAGTAATTGTATCCTTTTGTTTGCCAGAGGATGCTTGGAGCAACTTACTAGTTACAGACATTTCATTTTTCTTTTGCTACAACATTTGTTATCTTGATCGAAGGTTTTGCTTCGTGTTTCTGTAACAATGGAAAGGTCAAAGTGAACTGCTTTGATGAATCTTCTATCATGTTTTTCGGAATTCATAATTTCCTGTTCTATATGGTTTCACGAGATCTCATTCATAAATATGTGGGATCTAGAAAAATGTATGGATGAGATCACGTGGAACAGGGTTAGTACAGGTTAGTAAATTACAGACGATTTGATCCCCTTGCGAAGATTTCCTGTGGTCATGATCCCACATAGAATGATTTATGCTAAGCCACAACCGAAAAGGGTTTTAAAGCTTAGTTGTTGTTTTGTTTTTCAATGCACCAAAAAAATTTCTATACCTTCACTTGTTTTTCCTTGAAAAATCCCAATAAAAATTTCTTAAGTAAGAAAGCATGTGCAAATGAAGCATGACACTTTGATAACTTTTCTTATATTGGTTGAATTCGTAATTTAATATTAAATAAATCAAATTTTATTAGGTAATATTGAATGTTAAACTTGTTAATCCAAAAGTAAAGAATTATCATAGAACAAGTCAACACAAAGTGATCAAACATGATCGATGTTATCAATTAATTAAAATAATAAAGTTTATACACAAAGGTTAAAGTAATTTGTTTTATTTTCTTCATTATTGAAATTATATTGGCTAAACATATATAAATTAACTAACTTATCTACTCCTGTAAATTAAGTCACAAAATTAAATAATTTAAAATTTAATAAATAATTTGAATAATTCGTTTGAGTATATGACAAACTTTTATCTAATAATGAATCTCAGATCATTAAACTTTAATATCAAGCTATTGTTAATAATATATCTGATGTTTTGATGTAATTATTATTTATTATATGATGAAATTATAATATTTTAAATACTATATTGTTCTTAATTTTATATTTGTATGATGATTAAATGATCTTTTTTATATTAATTGTGACTATTATTTGTATGTGAAATATTTGAAAATTGATGTTAATAAAAATAAATAAATTGTTGTTATTTAAAATTTTTATTATTATGATAGTTGGAGACATAGTTGATGTAAATTTATAAGTATACACTAGAATATACTAATAGACTATTTTGTAATTTTTAAAAAATTCAAAGACTATTTCATAAATTTAAAAAATTTTCCGAAATAGTACCCGGCATTGATCGATACAGATATAATACATTACTAAAACTTAATCTGGTACCAAAGTCAGTATGGTATTCATAACATTGATCAAATCTTTTAAAAGATCAAATATTCTGATTTTCTTGCACTTTCCCTCAAAGCTAGAAGATAAATGTTTTCCATTCCCAGCTTGCAAGTAATGTTTTGGAAAGTTAAGTTGTCCAATCTTTTTGTGAGCATGTCTACCATTTGACCATTCATACGAATATAAGGTGTACAGATTAGTTCACTTTCAATTTTTTTTAGATGAAGTGTCAATCTATCTCAACATGTTTTGTTTTGTCATATTGAACTAGATTATTTGCAATGCTTATAGCAGATTTATCGTCGCAACACAAAATTATAAGTCCATGCCATTTAACTTGTAAGTCTTTTAAAACTTTCTTTATCCATAAGAGTTCACAAATTCCTTAAGCCATTGTATGAAACTCAGATTCTACACTTGATGTACATACTACTGTTTGTCTTTTGCTTCTCTAGGTCACTAAATTTCCTCCAATGTACGTTAACCAGTTGTTGAGCATCGATCTAATAGTGAACCAGCATAGTTTGCATTTGTGTAGGATTCAATAGTTAATTATGCTCCTATTCTAAACATGATTCCTTTTCCAAAATTAGCTTTCAGGTATCGAATTACTCTATAGACAACTTGTAAATGAACTTTATTAGGATTATGCATACATTGACTTATCACGCTCACTGCATATGCAATATTGGGACGTGTATGAAACAAGCATATTAGTTTCCCAACTAGCTTTTGATACCTTCCTTTATCAACCTCTTCATCATCTCTTGCTTCACTCAACTGATGATTCTTTTCGATTGGTGTATCAATGGGCTTACATCTCATCATTCCTATCTCTCGTAGAAGATCTAAAATATACTTTTTTTAGGAAATAAATATGCCTTTTAGACCTAGCCACTTCAATTCCTTGAAAATAGTTGAGTTTCCTAAGCTCTTTAATTTCAAATTCTTTTGCAAGTCTAGCCTCAATCTTTATAATTTCCTCATTATCATCACCCGTCACAGTGATATCATCAATATATATTATTAAAACTGTAACTTTCCGTACTGCCAAGTGTTTTAAGCAGAGAGTATGCTCCTCTTGGCTTTGTTTGTAGCCAATATCAAGCATTACTTTTCTAGATTAGGCCCGTGGTGAATGCTTAAACTCATAGAGTGCTTTTATCAACCTGCATATTTAGTTATCTTTAAAATATTTCTCAAAACACTGTTTAGGCTCCATATATACCTCTTCTTCAAGATCGACATGTAAAAAATTATTTTTGACACCAAATTGCTGCAAACACCAATTGAAATTAGTGATTAAAGATAAAAGAATTCGGACTCTGTTCATCTCCTACTTAAATCCTACTAATTTCTTGTCCTTTGGATGATCAACAATTTCCATGTATTATTTTTATTGAGTGCACTCATTTCCTCATTCATGGCAAGTTTCTAATTCTCATTTCTAAGTGTCTTATTGAAGTTTTAAGGAATAAGAATTGTATCTAAATTAGTGAGAAAACAACAGTGTTTATGTAAGATTTTATTCAAAGAAACAAAGTGAGAAATAGGGTATTGAGTGCAATTTCTAATTCCTTTCTTAATAACTATAAGAACATCTA
Organism: Erythroxylum baracoense; assembly: GCA_025629805.1. Lineage (NCBI taxonomy): Eukaryota > Viridiplantae > Streptophyta > Magnoliopsida > Malpighiales > Erythroxylaceae > Erythroxylum > Erythroxylum baracoense. Next base: position 8,377,918 of record JAOTAY010000003.1, on the reverse strand, counting down.
AATCATCAATTAATAAAGGGTATTTTTGACTGCGTACCTAATTTAGGAGTCAAATCTTGAACTTGAAATTGAGTAGAATTTGACTCTTTTCTCCTTGAGTAGATTAGGATAGGTTTTTTGACTGCTGATTGTATAATTCGGGTTGATTATGATGTGTTAAGAGGTTGTTCATGTGATTGATCAAGGGACAGTGTAAGTGGTGAGTTTGAATTTTTAAGCTAAACAATTTGAGATTGACCAGTTTTAGGTTGATTAACCTGCAAATCAGGGAAACATAGCTCATGCTTTTTATCTTCCTTCACACTTTCCCCGTAAAGATGAGAATCTGAATAAAATAGTTGTTTTCCAACAAAAGTGACATCCATTGAAATGAAAAATTTACAAGAAGTAGGATGATAACACTTGTAACCCCTTTTTGTGGAAGAGTAGCCAACAAAGATACATTTTAATGCTCTTGGATCGAGTTTTTCATGGTTAATGTCACGAATATGAACAAAAACTACACAACCAAAGACTTTTGAGGGTAATTTGGAATCTATTTATGAATTTGGATCATCCTTTGAAATGGACTTATTGGACTTTTGAAACCAAAAACTTTATAGGGCATCCTATTTATCAAGTGGGCTGCAGTAAGCGCAATTCCCCCTAATAAGATTAGGGAACATCATTTTGAAAGAACAATGTTCGTGTAATTTCTATGAAGTGTCTATTTTCTTCTCGACTACCCTATTCTATTTTGATGTGTTAATTCAAGATGAATAATGAACAATTTCTTTTTTTTAAGGAAAGATGATAGATTTTGGTTAAAGTAATCTCTTGCATTATCACTTTGTAAGTTTTTTATTCTTACTCCAAGTTAGATTTTGATCATTTGGAAAAATCTTGGAAAAATTTCCCCAACTTTAGAATTGTTTTTCATTAAATATACCCAGGTTACTCTTGTTTAATCATCTATAAAGGTAACAAACCACCTTACCCCCGTAATGTTTAATATTCTAGAAGGACACCATCTATCAAAACAGATTAGTGAAAAGGGAACGAAACTTCTAGTATTACTAAATGGATAAGAAACACACTTGGTCACTGTTGTTATTCAAAAATGTGTAGTTTTGAGCAAACTAAGTGGTGGATGACCAAGAAGATAATGGTGGAGCCAAATGTCCTCTTTATTGATAGGATAACTAAATAAATAAGACTTTGAATGGGAGTAGTTTTTGTCTTCCTTAGTTTCAAGGATAATCATCTTCCCCAAGACCAGATCCTTAAAAATACAATGTGTGAGATAGAAAATCACTTTGCAATTTAGGTCACGTGTAATTTGTTTTATGGACAAAAGATTGACAACTAATTTAGGAATATGCAAAACATTTTTTACATAATTATGGAACTAAGAGAAATAGTTTCCTGACCTGCGTTAGTAATAAAAGTTTCATTTGCAATTTCAAATTTTGTGTTGCCATGACAAGGTTTATATGATGTAAAATGTTGATGTGAGAAAACCTTATGGTTGGTAGCACCTGAATCTATTATCAAAGTACTATTTTGGACTAGAAAATAGGCATTAAGAGCATAAGAATTAGAGGACTTACCTAAATAGCTAAAGAGCAAGAGCATTCAGGTTTTTTAGTTCATTTCCACTTAGATTTTAGCTTTTCTGGCTCTCCCATGAATCATCTTGATTTGGCTGTTCACTAGGAACATTTTCAGCATTTGTCATGTGCACTTGTCCTCTAGACTATCTACCCCGATTACCTCCCTTTCCCCCAACATTGGCAGGCTTTCCGTGGAGTTTCCAACAAGTATTTTTGGTGTGACAGGCCTTCTTATAGTAAATGCACTAGACCCCTTCTTGGTTAGGATGTTTCTCCCTTTTGTTGGACTCCGTATTATATTCATCCTTTGTGGAATTCATAGTTGATCTTTCATTTATTGGATTGTCAATCATCACTCCTCGATGACCCTCCTTAGCCCATATTATAGAAAAAACACCCTTAAGAGATGGGAGAACTTCTTTCCTGAGAACCTAAACTCGAACTTGATCAAACTCTAGGTTGAGGCTTGAAAGAAATACAAAGATTCTCTCTCTTTCCACAAGTTTTTATAGCATTGTAACATCTTCTTCACATTTCACTTTAACCTCTTGATAGTAATCCAATTCAAGCCATAAGTTTTTCATAGTACTATAATACTCAGTGACCAAGAGGTTACCTTACTTTGTGACGTTGATTTTGTTTCGAATCTCATAAATTACTGCAAAATCTTGCATTTTTTAATAGGTTTGATGAACGATTTTTCAAATTTCTCTTGTAATTGTTAAAAACATATAGGTTCGGCTGACTTTAGATGTCATAGAATTCTATAACCATGACATGATCATGGATTCTTCTTCATTCCATCTTGCAAACGTGCCATCTTTAACGGAAGGTCTAGTTCTCATAAGATGGCTCGTACCCTTTCCTTTGAGAAAGATTTCAACCACTTGAGACATATGAAGATAATTTTGGCCATTGAGCATATAAGAATATTGTTAAAAAAAAAACAACTCAACGATACTCAAATTCTCGCCTAAGCAGGGTATGAGGAGGGTAAGATGTACGCAGTCATGCCCGCATCTCCTAAG
>JAOTAY010000003.1:8360495-8375198 GCA_025629805.1 Erythroxylum baracoense | reverse complement strand
GACCCAGGTAAAGTTTCGATAATACTTCTATCTCGGTTTGTTCTTCTCTCTTGTTTTTGAGGCAAATTGAAGTGATGGAGGAGCTCACTACTTCACCAAACTAAGCGTGAATGATCGTACGTTTTAACTTGTTTAGTTTGGTTGGGTTGAAATTTAAGAGATGGAAAAGAGAAGCAAGGTTTTGATTCTAACTTTTTAAGCTTTCAAATTTCAAAAAACAGTGTCTGAACGTTAGGTGGAGCTTATTGGGTTGAAGATTTTAGCAGTTTTGGACTTGAGTTACTCTCCAATTTTGAAATCTGAATTATGTCTGAATCCTTATATGTTATCATCAGACCACAAGAGGGACGTGAGCTTCTTGACAAGCCTACCGGGAGCGTCCGAGAAGCTCCGCATTTTTGAGGCAGATCTTAGCGACCCTGAAAGTTTCGGTGAGGCTGTGAAGGGCTGCATCGGCGTTTTCCACGTAGCTACTCCAGTGGATTTCGAAAACAGAGAACCCGAGGAATTGGTTACCAAAAGAGCGATCGAGGGGATGTTAGGTATATTAAAAGCATGCTTGAAAGCCAAGACTGTGAAACGAGTTGTGTACACTTCTAGTGCCTCAGCTGTTGTTTTCAATGACAAAGATTTGGACGTAATGGACGAGACTTGCTGGACCGACGTCGAGTACGTTAGAGCTCATAATTATAAGACATTTGGAGCTTCTTACTTCATCTCCAAGACCATGACTGAGAAGACAGCTCTTGAGTTTGCAGAGGAACATAAGCTGGACCTTGTGACAATAGTCCCTACTTTCGTGATTGGTCCCTTCATATGTCCCAAATTCCCTGGCTCTTTACACACTTCACTGGCTATGTTATTCGGTAAGTGACGTAAAGTCACTAAGAAAAGCTTTGTGTTAGAAATTTTCATTTGTCTTCTTCTCCGAATTTGTTTAGCGGATAAAAGATATAGCTTCTTCTAAATTAATAGATTACGTTAAATTAAATTAAATTATTATATTAATAACATTTAATTGATTCATGTATATTAAATATCACTTATATTTTATTGTTATTTAAAAAATAAGAAAATATTTTTAAAATAATTATAAATAATTGTTTTTATCATTTTAAAGATTAATTTTAAATTTATCAAACTATAAAAATTGAGACTTTTATTTGATTACCCAATAAACTAAAATTTGAAAGGTTTTGTTTGTTTTAGGTGAGGAGGAGCAGTATGGTTCTCTTCTCAACCTGTCTATGGTGCATGTGGATGATGTGGCCAGAGCACATATCTTCCTCTTTGAGCTTCCTGGAGCGAAAGGGAGGTATAATTGTTCTTCACACACCATCACAATTCAGGAGCTGGCCAAGTTCCTCTCTGCCAAGTACCCTGAGTTCCCAATACCAACAGTGGAGTGAGTGATTTTTGGACCTTCTTCTTATAAATCTTGAAATTCATAGTATATATTAATGTGATTATTAAACGCGTAATTTACATTTTAAAAAATTAAATATTTTTTTATTGTTGCATCTTATTAATAATACTCATTACACTCTTTATAGAGTCTAAAAGTGATAATGGAGATAAAAATTATTTTTATAAAATATTATTTTTATTTAATATTTTAAAAAATAATTTTTAAAATATGATAAATTATCTAATTATATAAATTAATGATCCATATGTTAAAAATTATTAAAAATATAACTAGTATTTATTGAAAAATATTAAAAGAACAATTTATACTTTTCAACTAGTAAATATTTGTTTACTTGGCAGATCTTTAAAGGATATAAAAGGCAATAAAGTGGCTGGTCTGTCATCGGAGAAGTTGTTGAGAAGTGGATTTAGGTACAAGTATGGGCTCGATGAAATGTTTGATGGAGCAATACAGTGCTGTAAAGAAAAGGGTTATCTTTAATTTTATTCGTTCTTACTCTTTGTATGACTGTGAAAACCTGTTAAGTTACTTTAATAAGTCATGGCCACTATGTATTGTCCATGCAGTGCTGTATTAATGCTCTGATTTCACAAATAAAAATTTCTTATTTTGGGTAAGGAATTTGAAGATAGGAATTTTAATAGGTCAGGTCATGTCTGGACTACTCATGCCCTGGTTCGGCCCGACTCTGAGTCGTAGTGATTTGTGACCCAACTCGTCATTTATTTTTTTAAGAAAATTTTTTCAAAACGACGTTGTTTTAGAAATAAAAAGTAAATCCGACCTTAGCCTGCAACTTGTTCGGGCCAACCATAATTAACCCGTGGTATGCTCATGACCCAGTTAATTCAGGCCTAAAGCGAGCTATGCCAGTTTTGGGACCAATTGAAGCATGAATGTTTTTTAGTCTATACTTGACTAATCAAAACAAGATCAAGCCTAAACTTTATCAGTTTTCTATTAAACTAATTGTTAATTAAAGAATATAAACCCTAGAAAATAATTTTAATTTAAAATTAATTGCATAAAATTTTTGATAACTCTTATAATTATTTATTTTTATTACTAAAACTACAATTGAAAATCGTGCACAATAATTTCAGTTTGCAGTCAATTATATTGTTTTTTAATGACTCTTATAATTATCATTATTTATATAATTTAATTATTTATTAATATAAAATAGTCATTATTTATAATAATTGTTAACAATTAACATTTCCAATAATTATCCTCTCGATTGTGAAGAAGAGAAAGGCCACCTAAATTCCTCAAATGCATTGCTAGTAAAAAGTTTACGTATCGAAGAAGTTCCTGTTTTATTTTTATTTTTAATTTTTGTTTTCAAATTTAGTAAAAAATTCTGTTTATTTAAATTTTTATTTTTCGTTTTTCATTTTGGTTTTTTCAATTTTCAAAATTACGAAAAGTATAAAAGTAATTTTTATTTTTGGTTTTTTATAATTTGATTTACTATCATTTAATATATTATTTAATTATTTAAATTTACATTATAAAAAACTCAACGATACTCAAATTCCCGCCTAAGCAGGGTATGAGGAGGGTAAGATGTACGCAGTCATGCCCGCATCTCCTAAGAGATACAGAGACTGTTTCCTTATAGACCCCCGGCTGTTTTGGTGACTCGAACTCAAGACCTCTTTAGTCTTTAAGTGAAGAGTTAACCAACTAGGCTACTCCTTCTTGTCGCATATAAGAATATTGTATGTTTTGCAATTCTTCTTCTGACTGTACTAATGTTTCAGCCTCATTATTGGTACTAATAATAGTAGATTGACTCTCGGATAATATAACATTATCAAAAGCCAAAAAGTAATTAAGTATAGAAGAATTGAAAGAAGTTCGCAACTTGTACCCAATATTTAGAGGAGGGTTTTTGGATTTAAAAGTGACTTAAAGAAGCTCTGATATCATGAATAGAAACTAAAATTCTTCTCTAATTTCTCCATATACTGAATACACTAATATATACTGTCATTTATCATATTTTTGGAAATAAAATAATTCCTACACATTAGTCATTTACAATAAGCCTAAATTAGTAAACCAAAATCATAATTATTAATCAGCTATTTACAACCATATCAAATCTTTTAGAAGATCAAATATTATGATTTTTAACACTCTGAATCGGGAATTATTTGCAATTCTTGAATAAAGCTCTCAAAATACACCTAGAAAGGGACAAATTAGAATAAGAACCAAATATAAGAATTGATTGAAAGTTAGTGGGTGCATTTATGCTTACCATAAGACTAAATTAAATATTTACAACTTAAAACTACTTTTGGATTTAAGATTCACGCTCTAAATTAGTTGTCTCATCATCAAATTTTATTTCTTTTAAAGTTATTAATAGTTTTATACATTATTCGTGTCATTTTGTCATCAGACTTGCATGAAATGCATGTGCCCGTACCACAAAAAGAAAGACATGCAGTAAATGTGTTATACAGCTTCAGAAAATTTTATTTATTAGAACAAAAGAATATACAGTTTTTTGCCAAAATTAAGGACTCCATTAATACCTCCTGCATAAGGTTTTTCGCTTCGTGAAAATTAGAAGAGACTCGTTATTATACGCAGCCTAAACTTCCTCCGTGTATAAGATTTTTCGCTTTATTAGGACCAAAAAAGAATTATTAATATACACAGTCTTTTCTTTATAATTTTTACAAAAAGCTTATTCATATAATTCGACCATGTGAACTTATATCACAAAAGACTGGCCGGTAATTTCTTAAATAGTATCCGGTCAAGTTGAGGAAATTAAAAATAGATTAATGACGAATTAGTTTTAAAATAAGTCCCAAAATTAAAATAAGATAGTAAACAAAAAAGGGCAAAAGATACAATACAGCACTTTAAAATAAGAATGGAAAACGACGAGAAGGTGTAGTTGGGATAGAGACTAGAGAAAGAAAAGAAGATAGAGACCTGAGAGAAGAGGATAGAAGAGAAGAGAAGAGAAGAGAAGAGAAGAGGGGATTAGCTAACCCAAAGCAGGAGAAGAAGTAAGCGTGCCTCTGTTTGTTCTAATCTGTATATCCATGTCGATGCAGTTTCTACTGATGCGTTCAACGACCATGGCTTTGTTATTTAGGCAATACCTTTTTTAGGGTTTCATTTTTTGATATCTAAATTCTTAAAATTTTAAAGTTGTTCTGTTTTATGTATGAGATGTTCAGATGTTTATTTGATTCTAGAAAGCGGGATGCGATATTTAAACGTTTTCTCCTTCTTTTTAAGTAATTTTGTGACATGGGCTTGTGCTACCTCCAACGTTCTCGACGATTTTACGGAGTAAAGAATGAAGAGATTTCGTTTTTTCTCTTTTCAGGATGTGGGTTACTGGCTTTTTCATGATTCATATGCTGGATGAAATGGGGCATGGTAAATGTTAGAGATTTGTTTGCTTTTTAGGGTTTCAGCAACACATGTTACTTTCTCGTTTTTCCACAAGATTCATAGTTGATCATAATCTGGTTTATGCTGTTATGTCGTAGAGTGACTCATGTCAAAGCCAGTACTGGCTGTGAACTGAATATTTGGTACTGAAAAGATTTTTAATTCTTCTTGCTTGTTGTGCAAATCTTAGTTTCTCCCTTTCTGTAACACAGACGTGTAAATGAATTCATAGACATTAGGTATTCTGATAGCAGTACACTTTTCTGGGTCTATATCTCTGAAGTTATTTTACAGTTTGTTTTCATAGATTGATCTGGTTCATTATTTACTTATGGGGATATGGATGTTCTACGCTAGGCACTTTTCTGTAGCTATCTTTAGTTTCAAAGTGGCGAGATACCTCTTTTGAGTATTTTTGTTGTGCCATAATTTTTGGTTCTGATAAAGATGTTGCGCTTTTTTTGTTTAGTTGGCTTAAACGGGTGTTTATCTTACTCTTTTAAATGGATCCAATGGCTGATGAGCAAATTGACTTTGGTGACGAGGAGTATGGAGGAGCTCAAAAGATTCAATACCAGGGAAGTGGTGCCATATCTGCATTGGCAGAAGAAGAAATGGGGGAAGATGATGAATATGATGATCTTTATAATGATGTAAATGTTGGAGAGAATTTCATGCAGATGCACCGGTCTGAGGCGCCACATCCTCCAGCTAATGTGGGTGGTGGAGGAGGTGTCCAAGCTCGGAATACTCATGAATCTAGAGTTGAGCAATCTAGAGTTGAGCCTGCGGGTTCACAAGGACTAAACACCCTTGGGGTAGCAGCTGAAAGGAAGTATGCTAATGCAGGGGAACAATTTCATGAGCAGAAAGATGTGGCCATGGGTGTTAAGGGACAGGGAATAGAATCTGTTGGGTACTCAGACAGATCTTCTATTGCTCAAAAAGGGAGGCCCATGGTGAACAGTCATGAAACTCAAGTCCAAAACATGGACTTTCAAGGATCAACTTCTGTAGCTCCTAATGTGGGGGTTGATTCTTCTGATTTGGGCAGAAAAAATGTAAATGAACCTGCACCATTGTCAAATAGTAGCAATGGTGATCCTCGAAATGTTCCACAGGTACCAACCAATCAAGTAAGTATGAATAATGATGTCAACCGTCCGGTAACGAGTGAAAGTCAGATCCGGCCAGCTGTGGAGAATGGTTCAACCATGCTCTTTGTGGGAGAATTACATTGGTGGACCACTGATGCAGAGCTTGAGAGTGTTTTGTCTCAATATGGAAAGGTTAAAGAGATTAAGTTCTTTGATGAAAGAGCTAGTGGTAAATCTAAAGGGTATTGTCAAGTTGAATTCTATGATCCTACTGCTGCAGCTGCATGCAAAGAGGGAATGAATGGACATATTTTTAATGGACGAGCTTGTGTTGTGGCTTTCGCTTCACCGCAGACAATAAAACAGATGGGGGCTTCGTACATGAACAAGTCTCAAGCTCAGCCTCAGTCTCAGAATCAGGGAAGGAGGCCTGGGGATGATGGTATGGGGAGAGGTGGGAATATGAATTATCAAAGTGGAGATGGGGGAAGGAACTATGGAAGAGGTGGGTGGGGACGGGGTGCACAGGGAGTTCTGAACAGAGGTCCTGGGGGTGGTGGCCAAATGAGAGGAAGGGGAGGAATGGGTGCCAAGAACATGGTTGGAAATGCTGGTGGAATTGGAAATGGTGCCAATGGTGGGGGCTATGGGCAAGGCCTTGCAGGTCCTGCATTTGGGGGACCTGCTGGTGGCATGATGCCTCCACAGGGTATGATGGGAGCTGGATTTGATCCGGCGTTTATGGGTCGAGGGGGTCCCTATGGAGCTTTTGCAGGTCCAGGTTTTCCTGGCATGCTTCCTTCATTTCCAGCTGTTAATGCCATGGGACTTCCCGGGGTGGCTCCACATGTTAACCCAGCTTTCTTTGGTCGGGGGATAGCACCTAATGCAATGGGAATGATGGGATCCTCTGGAATGGATGTACCCAATTCTGGAATGTGGTCTGACCCAAGCATGGGTGGTTGGGGAGAAGAGCATGGGAGAAGGACAAGGGAATCAAGTTATGGGGGTGAAGATGGTGCTTCTGAATATGGCTATGGAGAGGTGAATCATGAAAAGGGAGCACGATCTAGTGCTGCTTCGCGGGAGAAGGAAAGGGTTTCTGAGCGTGATTGGCCTGGGAATTCTGATCGCAGGCATCGTGATGAGAGGGGGCAGGACTGGGATAGGTCAGAACGGGAACACAGAGAACACCGTTACAGGGAAGAGAAAGATAGCTACCGAGAATATCGGCAAAGAGACCGTGATTCAGGTTATGAGGATGATTGGGATAGAGGGAAAACTTCTTCAAAATCACGGAGCAGGTCTGGTGCAGCAACGGAAGAAGATCACAGGTCTCGATCAAGGGATGTTGATTATGGAAAAAGGAGGCGGTTGCCATCTGAGTGATTAGTTTGCTGCTCATCCATCTTGGAATCTTATAAGAGGCCATAAAATTTTATATTAGCAGCTTAAGCCTTATGACATGCGCTAATCTAAAATGCAGGTGGAGACTTCTTCAGGGAAGGAGTAAGTTCTCATACGGATAGGAGGGAAAAATAGTTATCCTATTACTTTCTTTTGCATTCTGAAGAACATACTTAAGTGGTGCTTAACATTTGTGTGCTTGAAAACAGTAGTAACTAAGGAGCACGCCAATGTGGAGAGATTCTATGTGGGGTTGCAGTTTAAAACTGCCAACATACCCCTGGATATTTATTTTATCTTGAACCTTTTGACAGTGGCTTGTGATCTTGACGTGCTTGAAATCTTTTTATTTTAGATAATACTTGTTCTGTTTCATCAATTCTTTATTATTTCAAAGCTTCAGCTACTGTTAGAAGCATATTATAAAGTACACACAGCATCGTAGCTTTACTTGCAACACTTGTTTGTAATCAAGGATATGGTACAGGGGCTTCAACCCCGTTGGTCTTTGTTGACGTCTTTAGACAATTCCTTGCATGCACAATATTTACTTTTTACTATTGTTTTCTTGCAAGATTTGGTGATTTCTAGGTATATACATGCTTCAGAATTATTAATCCTCAGATTTTGTACCCGGATCCTTTTCCAAGTCCTTATCTTTGAGATTCATGATTGTGGATATTTCCTCAGTTCTTGTGTCCCTAGCCATGATACAGATATCTGTGTGATAAATGTTTGAAGTTGCATCAATTTTTTCTCACCACCTCGTTGTGTTGATTCTTCTGCTGACTTCTTTTTTTAATTATTATTTGGGTCTTAAACGATGTTTAATGGAACATTTCCATAAGTTGGTTTCCTACAGATTATTATCTGATGTTCACTTTCTTCCAATTTGGGAAAACAACTAAACGTCAAAATTTGCGGCCTTTTGTTTATTTGGAGATGATTTTATGGTATATTCTAGTCCCAAAAATGCTGAAAACTTATTAATAGGCTGGTAATCCTAGATGATAGTCAAGGTCGTAGTCTTTAGTTTTAATAGAATGGAGGATTCTATTTCTCTGTCATGAATCTTTATGCTAATGAGTCAACATAAAAGATCTATGTTGGCTCTACGAAATTTTTATCAATGGTTCTCATTTCCTCTTCTGCAAATTTTAGTAAGCTGGTTAAAGTCTTTGAAGAAGACAGATGGTGGGTCCATTTGTTTGATTCAGTTCTTTCTGTTAGAGCTCATTATTTGAATCTTAGATTAGGTTATATGACCAAGGTGGAGTTTGCTGATCATCACTTGTTACAGGCTAGATTACGGTAATTTCTTGTTTGAAACTTCTTACTGAGCTTGAAAATATTAGGTAGGTATAGTGTCACTCTAGTGTGTCTAGAAATAAAGTTTGGACATCATCAGTCTGCAGAAAACTTTTACTTCTATGAATGTAGGATTACAGGTTTTTTTTCTGGATTTTAAACTTTGTTTTCATTACTTGTAATGATTGATTACCATTTTTCCAGTGAAATGCCTGGAAGTTGTCACTTGTTGTGGTTGTTATAGACGATGATTGAACACTTCTTATATCAACAAAAAGTTCTTATTGAAGCTCTTAGAACTAAAGAGTCCTTTTTTCTGACTCTTGTCTTTTCTTTGTACTATTATGTTTCTCTGTCTTCCCCAACTTTCTCTTGTTAACCGTTTCAGTTGAACCATAACTTTAACCCTTGAAAATGGTCTTCTCGCAACTCTCATACCATCATTGCTTTTAGATATTGTTCTTGGTGTCTGACCTGGTTGCTTTTAGGGGCTATATGCTCCTTGATTTATACGAGTAAAATTGACTTAGTCTGCAGATGATGCAATTGCCTAGAAACTATTACACGCATAGTTTCTTAGAATTTAAATTTCCATGTGAAGTGTGAAAAGAAGGACAATGGAACAATTGGCTTTGAATTACCATTAGTGTATGACGAGATTCTTTTTCGAATTTACAGGCTGTTAGATGTTTATTCTGGGGTGGTGTCTTTGACAAATAACTATTTTCATGTCTATTGACATGGAGGTTTTTCTTTTATCAGGGAGTGGAGTGGGGCAACTCTTTGTTTTCATGGTTGCATCAATTTGTGTTAGTTGCCTGGAGGAAGATATGTAAAATGGGCTGCATTCACTGAATTCATTCCCTAAATGGTTTTGGTCTGCCAAGTATGCAGGAGCTCTAACTATCTTGGTTTCCGCCTTTTTTTTTGTCATAAACAACTTGAGACTGTAATTAAACCTCCTCCAACAATATTCTAGGAAGAATGTTGATGTAAGTATTGAAAGTGCCAAGTTTTTGGGGCATTACCTGATTGTTTAGTTCCTATAGTTATTTTCATGTAAATTAATACGTGTATGAGGTCCAGAAGTTGTAATGTCTTTTTATTACTTTGTTTTCTGTTTGAGTTGGCTCATCAGCAGCATTGTAAATGCTTCCTGCAGATGAAGCCTATACTTGTGTAAATTTGAGTCTTGTAATTTTTTGTATCGATTAGTTCTAGTTCAAGGAGAAGGAGAGCTGATAAGGTTGTAATAGTTAGCCGTTCCTGCTGTAATTTGGCCACTGTAACAAATGTGCAAGTCAACTTGTCTGTAAGGATATACATTTTGGAGGCTTAAAGAATTCAGAATTATGCTTTAAGGCGTGAATGGCTGCAAAGTTATGGATGCCTGCTATCTAAAGATTTAGAGTAATATGTTTTTAATTTACTTCCCCTGATCTTTTGTTGCCGTGGCCTTATTTTTTTCGCCTGGTGTGCTCCTTTATTTATTTATTTTTCTCTTGATCTTCTGGAGGAGTATGGGGAAGTTACTTATGTAACTCTTGTTTGTTGCTTTATTGTGTATAATCATGTTGTCTAGTATGTACCATGTGGACTTTCTCATACAATGTAAGTTTTATTTTGGAGTTACAGTCTGTATGAAATATAATTTTCTTATTTCTGGTGGATTGTTGGCGTGTTTCTTGAAGATGACAGCTTTTTACTGGCTTGACTTTTCCACTGGGGGAAAAGCTGTAATTAATGTTTTACAGCTAGTCTGTTGTTAGCCTCACTGTATGTTCCCTTTACATTCATGCATCTCTTTGTGTTTAGTTAAAGATAGGATGACATGATGATGATGTATTTCAACTGCCTGTTGCCTTCGATTTGTTATTTTTTGATAACAATACAGTTTCAGGCGCCAGTTTGTTGTATTTTCTTATCCTTTTTTGTTTTGTTGTATTCCATGGAATTCCTGTTTTTGCAGTCCAAGCTTTAAAGATAGGATGAACATTATGATGGTATATTTCAACTGCCTGTTGCCTTGGATTTGTTATTATTTGATAATATTACAGTTTTAGGCGCTGGTGGTTGTATTTCTTATCCTTTTTTGTTTTGTTGTATTCCATGGAATTCCTGTTTTTGGCAGTCCAAGTTAAGTAGCGGGAACTGTTGTTCTACTGGGAATTGTGAACCAGTAACCTTGTTAGTTTCAGGTTATTGTTCTTCTGAATCTCGAAGATTTTTGTTTTTGGGTATGATCCGTAGTATGGTATGCCTGGTTAGTCTGGTCTGAGACTAAACGGAAGTTGTCTGCAGACTGTAGAGCTAAATTCAGCCAATCATGGGATGAGGGTATCAAGCTCAGTTTTCATTATCGTCAGTTAGCTTCATGCATTGTAGTTCTGTATACTCTGTTGGTTGCTGATGCCTGATGTGTAGGAATTTTACTTGTTAGTTCAGTGACTGCTGGACAGTTTCCGGTATGTTGGGAATACTTCTCTTTAGGCTGCTAGTCATTAGCAAACCGCAAACTATCTCTACTTATTTTCTAGGCAAAGCCAGGGCTCCTGAATTCGGCTAACGCAACCGGACCTGATACGAATTTTGTTCTTCTAGGCTTTATTCATACTTTTGTTGGCCTTTTTTCAGGGCCTTTCATGTGAGTAAGGTTGTGGATGTTTTGTGTTCCTCGTTACCATCCACAGGCTGAACTGTGTTAGAGGTGGTAATGGGCTCAGCTTGCCTCATCCCGAGGTAATGAGCCAGGCTTGGGCTGATCGGACCTTGGATCCCATTTTTTTTAAAAGGTTGGGCCTTGGGCAAAGGAATTTTCTTCTTCTAGGCTTCGTGCATCCTTTTGTAGGCCTTTGTCATGATCTTTCGTGTGTGGATGTTGTGTTCCTCGTTAATATCTACAGGCTGAACTGTATTAGAGTTGGTAATGGGCTTGACTTGTCTCGTCCCAAGATTAATGAGTCAGGCCTTAGTTCACTGATCTTTGGGTCCCTTTTTACAAAATAGAAGGGCCTTGGACTCAGGTTGTTTGGGCCTAATTAGCCTAAAGTTTAACATATGTTAGCAAAATGATGCGGTTTTGACATTTAAATTAAAAATTAATTTGAGCTTGCTGTAAGATTTGATACAGTACATTTTCATCTCTGACTTTATATGTAGGTGAGCATTTTTTTGTGGGATTATTTGTAATCAAACAAAGTTTCAATAACATGCAACCATATCGTTATAACCAGATCTCATATGGTCACGCATTTATAGCTTTCAAGTTTACGTAAAACGCCCCTCTCGATGGATTTATGCAATGCTGTAATGAATAAGAGATGCTTGGAGTTTTAGATAGATACCTTTTTCTTAATTAGCCAAAGCTAATTTTGTTAACTATAGGTTCCTTTCAAATCAGTGAACAAATTATTTAAATTAATATTGATTAGTCAATCCTTGTTTTGAAGATCTGCTTTTCAAGCACATAAGTAAGCTTTTCTAAGTAGAGATGATTGTAAATTGAATTTTAGTCAGCTTTCTTGAGCTGATATGATTAGTTGATTGAATGTTGGGTTGGACTTAAAATTTACAAGATCCGGAGGTTGGATTCGAGTTTGAACATAAGTTTTCGGCTCCTAGGCCTGACTTAATATAAATCTATTTGCACCAAAAATTTGAGACCATGGTTAAAACTCGTAGAACATAAAAGAGTCAAAGATATATAATTTTGTAAATTTGACTAGATTTTTTAATTTTTAAAATTTTATTTTTTAGTTTTAAATGTTTATATTTGGTTAAAAATAATGATAAAATATATTTGTTATGAATATTATAATTGAACATAATTAATTGAATTTGATCTAAATTAATAGTTTATTTATAATTATTAAATTAAATTAATTCATATTAATTTTAAGAGATAATATGAATATGTGTTACCATATTTATAATATTTGATAAATATACATATAGTATTCATATCGTGTGTATGTTATCGTCACGATATTGCTATTTTATAATCAAAATTTCAAAGATGCTATAAAAAATTAGAAATAAAAAATAATTTTTTGAGAATTCTAAAAAGAAAATTTTAAAAAACTTTTGTGAGATTTTAATTTCTAAACGATTTTAGCTAAATAGCCTCAACCCTTCAAGTTGAAAATCTCACAAGTGTTATGTTCGTGGGTGACGTGACGTTCCAGGTGTACCTTCTCTGGTAACTATATGCACTTATATGTGGCTCTTTTTTTTTTCTTCTGCTGGAGGGGTTGAACCCAAGAAACTAGCTCCTTCTCACATGCATCACACCTATGTGGCTCTTTTAATTCATTTCTATGAGACATGGACCCAATCTTTCCTGTAACTTCTCTACAACAATTACAGAGCATCTTAGGATGGATCCTCCTGATGAATAGAAACTGACAACATTCATATTTTATCTCCTCTGTTTACTTTCTAGCTTTACCACCAACCCCATGTCATATTTTCTCCAAGTTTCTCTGCACAAACTCGAAGCAATCGCATGCATGTTAATAGAAATGGCTTATTTGGTCGGTAACACTTCTATGAGTCCATGGACCATTATTTGCAGAAAGTTTTGACTAGATTTCGAATGAAGAACGGACATGCATAATTAAAGAACATAAGACAAGAAGATGATCCAAGCGTGAATGTTCTTAATTACTTTAGAAAATTGGCTCAAGATTCCGTTGCATTAAACTTCAGGCAACACTGCATCACCAGAACCCATAACGTATATTTAGCTTTGCATGACATGGAAAAGTATAGAAACAAACAGAAGAAAAAAGTATATGCTTTGTTTTTGTGGATCGCTAGTTTACAAGAAATATCCTGCAATAGCAGCAACTCCCACGGCGGCAGAGACCTCGAGGGCTCCGGCACCACTAGGTGATCCAGCACCTACGCCTTCGGGGATGGTGCTACCGAGAGGTCCTGGAACCACGTCGTCGGAATCTGGCGAAGGAGCATGATCATCATCGCCTTCCTCGTTGCCAACGAGGTCATCATTATCAGGAGCAGCAGCCGTCTCAGGGGTTGCCGGAGTTCCGGTTTTTGGGGTGTCCGGAGTACCAGTTGCGGGGGTGGCCGGAGTGCCGGCGGAGACCAGCACAACAACGGCGAAGAGGACAAGGGCAAGAACAACAACCTTGTTGGCCATGTTAATACCTGATGGAAGATAATAGTTTTTTTTTGTTTTTGTTGCGAGACGTTTATTGAAGTTTTAGTATTTGCAGATGTTCTGTAGAACACACTGCAACAGTGAAAGATCGTTTGGTATATTCATGGAGGTCTCAATGGGTTTATATAGCTCTTGGAGAAGCAGAAACCATGGCGAGTTTCTATGCGAAGAGCGAGGAACGTCATTAAATATGAAGGGTGAAACTGATGTTATGCACCTATTTTCACAATCTTTTTGCCTTCAAAGAACCAGTCTAATGGAATTTTGGTGATATTTAAATTATCATATGAGACTAAAAAAATAACAAATGTTATCTAATAACATAATTTTGTATTATATACATTTTTATTTTTTATTTACAGTAATATTTTCTCTTGTTAAAAGTTTTACTCTCTTTTAAACCATCTAATTTTACGAAGAATGATATACAACACTGAGGCTTAGTTTGGGGGAGCGGTGGCGGTTGATAACCTGCTAAAATCAACCTGCTGAAATGATAAGTACTTATTTTCAATAAGTACTTATCATTTCAGCAAAAATAAGTACTTATCATTTCAGCAGGTTGATTTCAGCAGGTTATCAACCGCTGTTTGGGATTGCTGTTTTGGTAACTACTGAAACGTGAAAATAGGTGTTTGGCAAGTGCGGTTGCGGTTGCTGAAAAGAGATAAAATGACTACAAAATCAACTGATTTAATAAACTATTAATTGTTGTATAAATAATTAAAAAATATATTATATGTCATATAAAATTAAAATTATAAATAATACAATATTAAATTAAAATAAGAAAATATAAATAAAATAAATTTAGTAAATAAATATTTCAAAAAAATACATCATTAGTC
>JAOTAY010000003.1:8336740-8351772 GCA_025629805.1 Erythroxylum baracoense | reverse complement strand
TTTCTCCTTTCAAACCATCAACATTCACACTTGCTATCTGCATGTGATGGTGGTCTTATAGAGACAGACTCTAAGGTTGTATTGTAAACATCAATGTCAAAGTTGAATAGATTCGCAATATACGCTAAATTTTTACAGTTGGCCTTATTTTCACTCCCCCTTCTCTCATAACCATTTCTTTTACCCTTTCTCTTAGTCACTTCAATCATGGTCTGACCAACTTTGGACTCTATGCAAAGCCACTGGTCAGCAACGTGAACCCCTCTTGCAAATAAGTGAACCTGCTCCCGCTGTTATGGAGCTAACCAGTGAAGACGGCCTTGCACTTAAGCTCGATGCTTTGGAGTAGCTAGAGGAAGCTCCTGCTCCTGAAGCTGTGAAGAATGCACCATTCAACATCAAGTCCCCTTCAGACCTCCAATTCCACTGCTTCCATTGGCTCTCTGGAGCATCCTCATGTTTAGTTACCTGAAAACAAGTGGCATGTTGTTGAACGTTGATCAAGAAGAAGGTTGAAAAATGAGGCCATCAAGCGACTGTTCACGTGTTCTTACCTCTTTGTTGAATTTGTCATTTGGTGCAATAAATCTGTTTCCTTGGCTGTTGATTGTAGGATCAGCACTGCCACCAATAGCATACATTTCCCAGTGGCTGTATTCGTTGTTCACCACATGAAAATATCCATGTCTGCATCTGCTCGAAACCAAATTGAACGAAAGTGATCAACTATTCCTAAATCCAGGCAACTTGTTTAGTTAAATTATAGAAAAGACATTTTTGGGGAGTAGGGTGTGACTAAAATGTTGTAATATAGCTAGGATTTTCTTACCTTGGCATTCTCTGGATTAGTCCTTCACCAAAATGGTTGAAGGCGATAGTAACCTGCATGTTCTTGTCTTGTACATAGGTATCACTGTGGCCTAAGAGCATGACCTTGTTATGATGTGTCATGTAATTGTTAGAAATTGTGATGGCTGTGGATCCACGTATAGCATCAATCAAACCGTCATTGCAATTGGCCAAAGAACAATGATCAACCCACACATGACTCCCTCCAAAGATCGATACCCCGTCACCATCTGATATAGTCCTCCACCCATAATGTCCAGGGGAGTCCCTCACATAAGCATTCCCGCCCGACTTACAGTCATGAATATTGATTCCATGGATTATGATGTTGGTCACATACTGTATGGTGATGCATGGACCTCCAGCAATGTGGACACTGGCTCCTCTTCCGTCAATGGTCTTGAAAGAGTTCATAATAAGCTCTTCCCTGAGCGTGATGACCATGTCACGTTCAAATATGATCCACAGAGGCTCGTCTTGTATAACAGCATACCTCAGAGTGCCTGGTTTTGGGTTCACAGGGTCGTCATTTCCAGGGTCTTTAACAACATATATACTACCATCTCTACCACCAATGGCGTCCTTGCCAAAACCTATGGCACAATCAGCCAACCTTTTCCGGTTCTTTTCCCAGTTGGGGTCACACCTCCAGCAATCATCTATCGGATTCCCTATTCCACAAGAAAGAAATCCCAAGTTTCTCCTGGAAGCATTTATACTCCTGAAACACACAAGAAAACAAAAATGTGTCACACTAGGAGTCCTGAACTATGAACATAATGATGTAAGGCTTTCAAAAGAAGTGTTTCTCTTACCTGTGCACTTCCTCTGCTACTAATTCAGGGTCTTGAACTGGTGAGGAAGATATCAAACTCGGAGCCACAAGAAGAAGCAGAGAGACAATGAGACACAATGGAAGTGCCATGGCCTTCTCTTTAAGGGTAATGGAAATGAGTGAGCAAGTGTGGAGGGCTAGAGGGTCTCTTATAAAGGAAATAAAAAATGTAAAAACTTGTTTGAACAGATACTGCATACGGCTCACCTGTTCTATGTTTATTTCGTTACAAGGTCTAATCAGATGGTTAGTACGGTTAATTTGAGCTTGCTCTCTCCAACCTCCATCTACTAGTAATGAGACTTTTGAATCATATCCTTGACTGTTGCTTGAACCATTAGCTACAAAATAAGTAGCTATTGTAGTGCAAAAATATTCTTAATTTGTTGCTAAACAATGGATATAATTGCTTGAGCATTTGCTTATGATGAAACCGACATTTAGCTTCAACCCTACACCGACACTTCATGAATGCTACTGCTGTCGGCGTGTTCTTTTGACAATGAAGACACCATCTCTTTTCCTTGTCACACACAAAAAGCAAAAAATTTGAAAAAAAAAAAAAAACTGTCACAGGCTCACAACTTTGTCTCTTCATAACTTTCAGTTGCATCCAGTTGAGGATGTTTAATAGGCCAAAACTAGCCATGCAATGATGCAATCCCACCTCATTTCTTTTCCTTTTGAAGTTACTCTGCAGAAACCTTGATTAAAGTGCTCAATATTCATTTACGACGAAACCTTACTAGTAAGCAGTTGGTCGTATGAAGCAGAAGATAGAATATGCAGGGAAGAGTTTATTCATCATCAATTTCCAGGGCAATCATGGACAATTTGCCTTTTGATTAGTTATAAGAGATGGGTTTATTAAGGAAGGTTGTAAAGTGGTCCAGAAATCATTTAACTATTGAACAAAAGATAGAAATAAATGTAACCTAAACATGTGTCCATGCTAGTCCTAGTTTTCAGTTTTAGCCAGACAATCCTAAGCCTCAAACTGAAAGTACTGCTTGTTTTTTCAACTGAAAAGTCAAGATGGCAGAGAGTTTCTTTCATTTCAGGGGATACATTTATGACCAGCCAAAGGTGCACTGTACCCTGGTTACTGTGCATAATAGGGAAAACCTGGTAGGTTTGCAATTTAAAAGTGTAACTACTTTCTCAACCTATCAAACTCACCCTACAGATTATAACAAATCTAAGAAAGAAAAAAACATAGATTTTAAAATGAAAATTACTTGTATAATTTTAGTGTTTACTAATTTAAAGTCATCCCAGACAAACAGGATACGTTCACTCATATACTCACCATATCTTAACCCTGAAGCTGCAGGTTGGCAATCACCGATCAGGAAAAACAATTAATGGGTGCCAAGATTTCATGCAGACAGTATGGTCGGTAGGCCATTCTGTTATTAATAGAACCAACACTGCTTGATTCAAACTGTACCAATGTTGTCAGTCATTGGCATCCTTCATATATACGTGCTAAGAACGTTTTTAGTTTTTATCTTATTGCCCATGAGTAAACTCCGTGACCAACAACCTATAATATTTCACCAAATCTGGTAAACTTGCAATGGTGGAATCGATCCCAGAAATTGTAGTACGTAATACGAGCCTTAGTTATATATTCCGGATTGAACGTGAAAGGAAAAAATAAAGAAATGCGAAAAAACACCAGATTTTGGTTCCATGACTTCAAATAAACTTTCCGAAACTAAAACGAATGCGAATCCGCCAAAGCCTTTACTAGAGTCAATCACCGAGACGTTGTTAAGGCCTTTCTGTAGCTTTCTTAACATGCGAACCTCCTAATGGAATCAAAGTAGTTGTATGTTCACGATTTACTTACGCAATTATATGAGAACTTAACCTTATACATATAATATTTATATCGAGTCTCCCCATCATAGGTTCAATACGGGTCCAGTTTCATTGACTAGGGTTCATTTTTCTCACTGCACTTCAGCATACTAACCTCCTTTAGTGAGCTACTTTATTATCTTTACTCAGATCAAACTCAATTAGCTTAACTGATAATTTATTAAAATAGTTAAAATGTAATTAATTGTTGTCCACCCCATAGGAAAATATCTAACATTCTCCCTCTTGGACAATAATTAATTACGACATTTGTATTGATGCCAAAACTAGTAAAAAAACGGGTTAAGCAAATCACTGAATAGCTCAACCAAGTTTAAAAAAATCATTTGATCCAAAGTTAATGAAAGTCCATCATTCCGTCCCATAAGGCTTTCAGTATTAGAAAATATCAAATACATGTGTCATGTGTGACATAAATCCAGTACAAACACGCATATTTAATACCTCACTAACATGAATGAGAAAATGAAGTGTGACAAACTAGGATGGTACTTGTATGATCTGAAACGTATCATCTTTCCGTTGTCGATTTCAATTTTACTGAACTTTACGCTAAATTGCACCAAATAAATTTGTTTTCTCTCACTGAAACTACATTAGAGAAAACCTTTATTTTCTCCCACTAAATGCTAAATTGTATTAGAGAAAACATGTTTTCTCTTTCTAAATGTTAAACTGCATTAGAGAAAACCTTTTGGAGATTAAACACTTATATCCTCTTATGTCCTATACATATACATCTGTATGTGTCTTGAAGACATAGGCTCAAGGTCAATCTGTATATATGCCTAATGACCTTTACAATACTTAAGATCAACACAGACTTTAAGATTTGCACCTGTATTATGACAATATATAATAACATGTACGATTGAGGATAAATATGATTATCATTATTGCTAAACAAACATACTGTCATAATACATCAAAACATATAAACATATAAGGATAAAACAAATTAGTTCCTAACTAGCATTGTCTAAGGACTTCAACACACCCATAATATATACATGTCTCTCAAAAACATACGGGCGAAGTCCTTTAGTCAAAAGATCAGCAAGCATCTCCTCAATCCTCAAATACTCCGCCTCAATGTCACCTTTCTATATCAACACTTGACCTCCAAATGCTTAGATCTGTGATGTTGTTGCTGCTGTTACTGAAAAACACAGCAGATAGATTATCACAATATAACTGAATGGGTCTAGCCACTGAGTTAACCACAGACAACTCAGAAATTAAGTTTCTAAGCCAAACTGCTTGTGTAGTAGTCCCATAACGTGCAACAAACTCTGCATGCATAGTCAAGGAAGTCACCAATGTCTGCGTGACACTTTTCCACGATACTGCACCATCTGCTAACATGAAGATGTAACTTAAAGTGGACTTTCTATCGTTCGAACACATAGCAAAATTCAAATCTGAATACCCCATAAGGTTTAAATTGTTGAGCCTCTAAATGTCAACTTATAATCCTTAGTTCCCTTTAAATATCTTAACGCTTGTTTAACTGCATTTTAGTGGTCTATTCCTGAGTTAGCCAAATGCCTACCCAATAGTCTAACAGTAAATGCAATGTCCGATTTAGTTCACACTTGGACATACATTATACTACTAACCACACTAGAATAAGGCACTTTCTCCATAGCCTTTCTCTCAACATCATTCTTTGGATACTGTGCCAAAGAATTCTTTAAGGGAGGATTACTTGTCTTCCTCTATTGCATTAAGAATATAATTCTTATCAAGATAATCACTTATGACGAATTTCTATTCTTGTTTTCAAGTCAACCTTATTATATGCATTTCCTTTCATATAATTAATTGGGGGTTCGTTAGGGTTAACGATTTCTTCTTATCTTTGTCCTATCCAAAGTGTGTGTTTAAGGAGTTTCGAGTTTTTTAGCCTTGGGGTTCTACATCATCAACTCTTTCTCTGAAAATGTGGCCTAATATTTTATACCACAACATGAAAGACTTTTCTCTTAATCATAAGTCTTTTTCGAGTAACCTATTAATTAATATATAAAGAAGCATACATTTCATGAGGGGTTAGACACATTCTATATAATCCATATGATAAGAAGGTAGTAACAATATGTTTTGCATTGAAGGATAACTATACAATAGAAGTATCAGTGACAAAACAATAACTTCGTTGTCTAACACTGATACAGAGATAAGATTATGTCAAAAAGGCGGTATATAAAATGTGTCCTATAATACAAGAACAAACCTCGTATCTAGGTTTAAACATACATCCCTTACATATATTACACTAATTTCTTCATTGTTGCCAACCAACAGTTTCTCCTCTCTTATATTTAGCTTTCTTCTAGATATGAACGGAGGCAATATGATTAGATACTTCACTATCTAACCTCCAAGAACTGGATGTAGTTATAACAAGATTAGATTCATGAATCATATAAGCAAAAGAGTTACCTGATAGTTCCTGTTTTCCTTCCAAGCTTTATATTTCTGGCAATTAGATTTTTATGTCCCTTCTTCTTACAGAAGAAGTACCTCACATTCTTCATATCTTACAAACCTTTAGCAATACTAGATTGGCTAGTATAAACATATGGAGAAGATTTGGATTTCTTACCTTTATACCTTTGGGGCTTGACCTTTCCCTTTCCTTTAGTTGCAAACAAGGCTGTATGAGGAGTGTTCTTTAGCTCTCCTTCTCTACAACTCAACAGGAAATTAAAGAATTGTTGTCACAAGCCATATCCTGTAAATTATATATAGTGACTATAATACCAAACTCTAGAGGAGCAAGTTTAAAGCTTGGTGCACTATTAATGCATCAGGAATTGGAATGTTTAGCACCTTTAACTTGATCTAGAGGTAGACCATCTTGATTGTATTCCCGCACTCTCCCTTTTTCAGTGTACCTCATAGAGAATAATTCCTTAATTAAGGTACTTATCTCTACATTAGACGAGATCATGTACCTCCAGGAGATATTATCCAAGAATTCCTTTGATATGTTCGTGTTTGGAAGTCCACTAAGCAGATGGTTTCGAATGTATCTCTTAATAGTCAAATAACACATCCTGTTTGACCTCTCCTAGGCTGCAAATGCTGCTCTCTCAACCTCTGAGTTGATGGACATAAACGGAGATGCTTATCTGTCAACATGACCATGTTAATATCTGCCATCTCTAATTCAAACTCCATATCCTGCTTTCATTTCTTGAAGTTGAAACTAGTCAAGGTTTCAATTGTGACATTGTTGTTGTTGTTGACAAAAAAGGTGACTACAAAATGACTATATAAAAGTCAACACAAATATAGGATAACAACGATACTCAAAACTATAAATAGTTTCTGTTCCAAGAATCTCATCACATATGTCATAAAACACCTATTGGCTGAATACATAACACATGCAAATAAGACCTCCACATAAAAGTGGTCAGATTACACACCATCAACTCTTATGACACTACCACCTGTGAGTAAATAGATCACTCAAGCAATGACTTTCTACCATCTAATGCCTTTATGCACATCTCAAATTCTGTATGAACATACAATATATGACAATGTTTCATTAGTAACTACAAAATCCGGATGCACATTCTCATTGTCACATACTAGTGCTGAAAACATTATCAATAAACTTTGTTTGAGACTTTCGTCATGGAAAAATCTTAATCAGAGTGAATATCGTGTGGTACTAAACACTAAACTTACCATATGGCATGAAACCTCAATTATCTCCCTCATGTCAACTTCAAAATATGAAAATTCACCCAAAAACAAACTTAGAATGCTTTATTTCCTTTTTCTGGAGTTAAACTTTATTTATTACTAATGTAATAAATCTAAGAAAATTTAAAAAACTCAATTTATGAATTCATTGGACCCGAAAATAGACTCAAAATGACTCAGGGCACCATTACTAGAATTATGAAAAATTTTGAGTTTTTTATATGACGCTGATGTCAGCTCATCAGTGTGACGTCATAGTGTGTGTGGCGCTACACCTAACATATGCGCCACACCTAATGCATCTCTAGATGCTTCAGGAGCGTGTATTGTACGTGCCACATGCGCACTAACGAGCCTAAAGCCCTGACACGTGCCAATCACGTGTCCTCACCCTCGTGCACCGCATGTCAGGACAGGTGGCTAGCATGCGCCTCACACTCGCTTGTCCCACCGCCTCTGAGATGTTACTGTTCACGAGTTAGTGCGTGTATCACACACACTATATGCATCCTTCATCCTGCGTTACCACATATCGCTCATCTGTCTGGTGTGTGCACGCGCCAAATGCACCGCCTTCATGTATGCAATGTAAATGCATCAAGTGCATGTTGTTCTCCTAACACCTGCTAAAAAAATGATTTTTGGGTTAGTGTTTTACGCTCTAAAACTCATTTTTATCATGTTTTTCAATGCTAACCACATGTAGCACATATTCAAGCATCTATAAGCAAGAAAAACCAAAAAATGGATCGCTATTCTCCGAAACCTTTATAGAGAAACAAATAAAAAAACCTATGTTTTTTTCCACTTGATCACATAACCGCTCTAATACCACATGTAGTGCGTAACACAAGTATTAGTTACGTATCCTAGATTGAACCTAAAACGGAAAAGATGAAGAAAAGCAGACAATACCTTATTTCAATTCCATGACTTCAAAGTAGGTGTGGCGCATTAGGTGTGTGGCGCTACACCTAACATATGCGCCACACCTAACATATGCACGAATCCACCGAGGCCTTCACGAGAGTCGATCCCCGAGACATCATTAAGGCCTTTCTGTAGCTTTCTTAACACATGAACATCTAAACAGGTCAGAGTATTCGTATGTTCACGATTTGCTTAAGTAGCTACATGTGACATTAACCTTCTATATACACATTCATAGCAGGCTTCCTTATCACATACTCAATATAGGTCCAGTTCACACTGACTAGGGTCTATTTTCTTCACTGGACTTCAGCCCACTAACTCAGTCTTTTATTGGGTCACTTTATTATCTTTATCCAGATCAAACTCGAATAGCTTAACTGATAATTTATTGAAACCATTAAAATGTAAGTAATTGTTGTGCACCCCATAGGAAAATCTCTAACAAAAATTACTAGTGGAAAGAATAGATAAGCAAGGTCTGTTTTAATATTTTCTTAAGATGGGGAAAGTAGTAGCTAGCCACCTACAGAAAACAAGCAAAGATAGTGATAATAAGAAGGAGCATAATGGAGCAATGAGCCTTTAGTTCATAAATAGAGATCGTTAAAGGTGTTATCTTTACTAAATTTCAAAGGTGTCGAGTAGGATACCAGTTAGACTCACCCCACCTTAGTTATGGTCTAATGTAAGTGTTCACTTTCACTGGAATTAAAGCTACAAAAGAAATGTAACATAATGGGTATTGTTTTATGTTTTGACAGTCAATTGTTTAGTTATAAGGTGTATGACACTATTACTTTATTTAATAAAAGTATTTTTTATTTTTATAGATTTTATTATTTATATTTAATGCTTCATACTACAAAATATTTTTATAATAAGTATTATGTAATAAAAATTATGTCGAGGTCTAGTGATGATATTTAAATTACATTTGGATATTATTCTTAAATTATTTATAGTTATAGTTTCATCGAGACCATATATTAGCGGGATGGTAAACTGATATATGTTTTCTCTATTTTTTATAAAAAATAATTGACCTTATACATTAAAGTTTGAGACACTTAAATAAATATTTGAGTGCTTATTACATAATAGGTTCATTGAAAGAGCACGATAATGAGGATCTCAAATGGAACATCACTTGTATTTATGTATAAGTCCTCATTATGATGATATTATAATTAATCCTTAAACATGAAATCACCAAAGTATCCTATATGATCATTACTATATTTTAATTCTACATATGACCTATTCTATTAAAGATAATTCAGTTGGTAATATTTGAATATAATATGAACCGTATAAAGATAGTTAAATAAGTTAATAAAGAATTTGTCATTCTAAAATAAATAAATAAAATATTATGTTGTTCTTGATTCGTAATAAGTTAAAGAATTCCCTAACCATAGCAAAATGAGATTTGGGAAAAGTTATTTTAAATATTAATTATGAATTAATTACTAATTAACAAAAGCAATCATGACTGAATTTAATTAAAGTAAATACTAATTACATGCTCTATGTGCATAGAACATTAGATGACCAAATGATTGATTCATACATTATGACTATGTATGGATATGTTAAACATTCTTAATATTTGAGTGGTCTTGACATGTTCCTAAATATCAATCTTCATCTATGATTATAAATTATTTAATTAGAGAATTCAAGATGAATTTAAAGAATTTTTAGTCTATCTAATTAGAATTATGAATTATAATTTATAATAATTGTGAACATATTAGGAATTTAATATATCATACATAAAGAGTGATTAAAGTGAAAATTTTTAATTTAATTAAGTTGGACTTTTTTATCCGTTGATCAAATATTATATATTAAATTTTATTAAGATTAAATTATAATTATAGTTAGAGTTAAATTTTAATTATTGTTAGGAGTGTAATTTTCACTTGATTAGAAAGAACCCTAGATTTTCTTTATAAAAGGGAAATACTCAAAGGAGTTGGTACTCTTGATTTATCTCAAAAATTGAATACCCATTAGATGATGGACATTTGAACAACTTCTATTGATGACTTTATTATGGAAAAAAAAGGTTTTATAGGATACCGGATCAAGTTTCTCTTTAATTCGTCTACTTCTTAATTCATATTTCAAGTTATTTCATTAAATAAGTCTAATCGAAAATTGTACAAAATACTCTATTGTAGCCATGATTTGATCATGATTCATTTTTCTACATTAATATCATAGTTTTCTTTAATTATTTAATTTGGTTAAGGTGTTTGATTGTTAGTGATTTGATTAAGAAAATTATGATTGAAGTTAAATATGTGAAACTAAGTTTTGTTGTTATACCCTTTTGTAGAACACGTTGATACATGTTTTAATTATATGTTTGTCTTTTAAGGAAAACATTAATGCATGTCCTTCTAGCTTTGTAGTTTCTGAAAAAAATTGATTGAAATATGACTTTAGGTGTTGCTTATTTCTAGGAAAATCTTAAAGCATGCTCTATGGCTAGTTTTTTGAATTAATGATTAGGGCTGATTAATTGTTAATTGGATAACTTGGTTGGGATAGGTTGAGAAGCCTTATCCTGACACCACCACACTAATGACAGTAATCACCGCCAGAGAAATCTTGGTATTGCAAAGGCGATGGCTACACCTGAGAAACGTTGGTGAGAGAGTTATGGAAAGACAAAAGGAGAAGCTACTACCAAGAGAGTATCCCAAGAAGCTCAACGTCAATATACATTGATACAGAAGCAATAGCGTGGAGAAAAGGGGGGGTGACAACAAATCGAAAAACTCTCAAGTCCAAAAAGGACGAGGGGTATGCCTGAAAAGGAGATGCGTCTAAAGCATATATGTACGTTCAAGCAAATGCTTGACGTGACTAAGGCACATGCACTATACACATCAAGTAGTCCCCTCGGCCATTATTTTAAATTAAATTATTTTTCTTAATTAAATTAATATTAAATTAGTTTAAATTGTTAATAAAACTAGAAAATGTTTTATAAGCAGTTGAAACATATTTTCAAAAGATTATATCTTTTTAAGAGTATTTATGCAATTTAATTATATTTCAACATTTAAATTAATAAATCAAATTTTGATAAAATTAATAATTATAAAATATTATCTTTTATAATTATTATTTTATTCGATATAATTAGATTATATTAATTATGATGATATCTAATATTTGAAAAATTTAAAATCTCTCAACTAACTGTTAAATGTACGTTGATAATATGATTGTTGCTTTCTCTTATTTAAATTTAAAACTAGAGTTTTATTTATTATAAAGCCTTTTGAGCAAACTTAAGGCCCATATAATCTGAATATATTTTATCTTAAATTAATAAGTCCTACTTAACTAAATTTGTATTAATTGGATGAGCAAATTCATGATCATATGAATTTAGAGACATGATTAGGTATAATATATAAGATACATTTTGAAAAAGAGTTATCACCTAACGAGTATAGAAGTCACATGAGATGTGATTGATAATGATGTTATTTACCTAATTTAAGTTTAATTGGTTTGTTGACCAAAATCAATATCAACTAAGTTTGAATGAGATCCTAACCCATTAGAGAGATTAAAATAATTTTTCTTAAATGGTGGTGAAGGCTATATTCTATTTAAAATTATGGGAGTAATCAAATATTTTGTTAAATGTCTTATTTTATTTGGTTTTATGGTGTAAATGAATAAGTACTTTTATGTCTTTTTGGTTGTTAGACAAAAGTGAGTAGTAATTTGTCCTTATGGATTATCATGTATACTAACATGCTTACTTGACCTAATTTCTTAGATTATTCTCACATTTTAAGAATTGTTCTCAAAGAAGAAAAGAAATTGTATATTCTTAGCACTACAATTTCATGAGAACCCAATATGAATGCAATTGATGAAGTTTGGGAGAGATAATAAAACTATATTTTTAATGTTAAACAAGTTGTATATATGATATTATCTAGTATGTCTTCTGAGCTTCATATGCAACATAAAAGTATGGATGCTACTACTATGATTTTGTATCTCAAAACGTTATTTGGTGCATAAAATAGAGTGGATAGGGAAAATACTCCTAGAGACAAAATTTTCTACTTTTGTTACACAATTTTAAGTATCATTTACTAGTTGTAGTTCTCATATTTGAAATAATGTGCAGTTGTTGACAAGAAGTAGGACATTGAGAAAAGGTAAAGTGACACTTTTGAGTTGGCAAAGAGCTAAGGTTTGCTACATTACCTGTAGGAACTTTTAGTTTGCTTTTCCTTATGGCCTTGTACTAGCACTAGATAATTGTTATTATGTTTTAGACTTTTAGTTATTATAAGAAACATTATTTCTATTTTTATTTAGATATGAATGAATTTTATCTTTATTATTAAGAATAAAGTAGCTTTTCTTATAAGGGTGATGTTTTATTATATATATGGATTACTTACAAATAGTTTGTATGAATTAAATCTATAAAAGATAATCTTTATCATAAATATTAAGAAAAGAAATTAGGTGACGGAAATTCATCTTATTTACAATGTTGTAGATTAGGTTATATTAATAAAACTATAACAACAAAGTTATATAAAGAATATTTGGATCTTTTTAATTATGAATCATATGAAAATTGTAAATATTGTTTATTGGGTAAAATGACCAAATAATCCTTTAATGAAAAGGAAGAATGTGTCAATAAGTTACTAGAGCTTATACATTTAGATAGATATTGCTCTATGTTCCTCATGTTGAAGAAGGGTACTTATATTTCATTACATGTTAAGTATTACTATATATATTTAATGAAATAAAAGTCTGAATCATTTGAAAGATCTAAAGAGTTTATAATTGAGTTAAGAAATAAACTGATAAAAGTATTAGAAGAGTTAGATATGATCAAGGTGGTGAATACTAAAACTATGAGTTTCTTGGTTTTTTAAAAAACAATGTGATTATCTCATAATGGATTTGAGCTAAAAGTCTGTAGCATAACAAAGTGTCTGAGTGGAGAACTAATACCTTTTTAGATATAGCATATGCCATGATAACTCATGAATACCTTCCTCTTTCCTTTTGAGGATATGACCTTGAAACTGCTATTTTCCTTTTAAATAGTGTTACAACAAGACTCGATATGACATATGGATTAATAGTAGGCTAAAATTGACATACCTAAAGATTTGAGGATTCGATACTTATATGAAGCATGCACTATTGGAATGTCTCAACCTAAATCACATAAATGCAAATTTATGGAGTGTTAGAAAGAAAGTATTGAATATCAATTTCATCATCCGTTTAAGTAAAAACATATTTTTAAAGACATGTTACATTCCTATAAGGGAATTTATTCTCAAGGAAAGTGATGAGAATGATGTAGAACTTAAACACGTGTAAGAACCACAAATGCACATCTAGATGGAAAAAAAACCTCAAATTTTTTTGGAAATAAAAAACCCTCAAGTTGATATATATGATGTACAAACAACGGTTCAAAATATACATAGTCCGCAACGCTTTAGTAAAATACATTGTCCCATAACTAAAAATATATTAAAAAAGGGAAAAGACAACACAATTCTTGTATATGATGTGCCTACTAGTTTTAAGAAAGTAATGTCCAATATTAATTCCTTGAAATGGAATAAAGTCAAAATATCTTAATGCAATCTATGTATAGTAACTAAGTATAGACTTTGGTGAATGCACCTGATATGATTATATCTATTGAATGTAAGTGGTGTTTAAGAGAAAATCTAACATGAATGGTACACATATAAAGAAGGTTACAAACAAAAGTAAGAAATTGATTTTAATGAAACTTTTCATTAGTAGCAATACTTAAGTCCTTAAGAATCTTATTGGCTATAGTCCTATACCATGAATATGAAATAAATGGATGTTAAGACAAAATTTCTTAATTGTAATTTGCTTGAGGATGTGTATATGACACAACCTGAAGATTTTGAATTTGAAGGGTTTCCAAATCAAGTATGGAAGTTGTAAAAGTCTATTTATGGACTTAAACAAGTGTCATGGAATTGGACCATCTATTTTAATAAGCAATTGAAGAGTTTGATTTTGTAAAAAAAATATAAATGAACCTCATGTCTCCCTAATGCTATATATAAATGACATATTGTTGATTAAAAATGATAGATTAATGCTTTAATTTGTAAATATTTAATTATACAAAAATTTCTCTACAAAGGATATGAGAGAATCAAATTATTTTTGGAAATAAAGATCTATGGAATAAATAAAAAAAGATATTAATTGGTTTATCCTAATTAAGATATATAGACAAAGTGCTAAAGAAGTTTAATGTAGACAATTTTAAGAGGGGATTCTTACTCATGTCGAATGAGATCTATCCCTTAAAAATTACATTCACAAAGACACAAAAAGAGAGATAAAATAAACAGTGTTCCATATGCTTTAGATTTTAAATCAATCATATATGTGATGTTATGTATGAGACTAGATGTTTCTTATGTTTTGAAATAACAAGCATATTTCTAGCCAATCTTGATGACATGACCTAGATGACTATAAAAAATATCTTAAAGTACTTAAGAAAGACTAAATATGTTATCTTGGCCTACTAAGGAGTTAGGGTGCGTTTGGATCTGCGGTGCGGTAAGGATAAGTACTTATCCACCGCAGTTTCCAAACGCAGTCACGTGTTTGGATTTGCGGCTGACAACCGCAGGTTGAAAAAAACTGCAGTGCCACCGCAGAAATAGATAAGCAGAAAGGAGGCTGCGGTAGGAAACTGCTTATGCGGTGGAAATTTTACCTTCCA
>JAOTAY010000003.1:8310211-8324637 GCA_025629805.1 Erythroxylum baracoense | reverse complement strand
ACAATAAATTTTTGAAATTTTAGTAAGGGTAACTTTCATATCATTAGGCACATTGAAGATATATAAGTGCTAAACTGGACTAGTTTCACATGTCATCGAAATTGGAGTTAAACATATCACATTTTATTCTAAATTGACTTTTGCAGAATATACCTTTTAACATTATTAATCAAGGAACGTCGATATGGAAATTAGTTCCGGATGGCCCTAATTCATTCTATTGGGAGGAATATGGCAAAATTGTCCCTACTGAAAATACCAGCAATGCAAAAAAAAAATCTCCACTTCATACACTAATCATTGTTTGCCTTCCATGGCCGATCTTCTGCTTCAAGGTGTTTAGTATCATCCGAACAACATCACTAACCTGATTATGTACATCTCATTTCCTTTTATGAAGCTATTATATATATTAACATTTGATGGTTTATACTACATGTTGTTTTAAGCTTCCTTGAGTCTCGAAGATGAAATGTATAGCCATGGAGGCGGGAGCGATGTCACAATAGTCCGTAAAGGATTAGGAAAATCGATTGTTTTGAAAATTTTGTCAATTCCACATACTTCGTCTGCTCATTCACGTATGCATGTCACTCCAATTTTAGTTCATTTAACAGTTTACTAATATGACAATATCTAAGTTCTATACTGATTGTGTTTTAGGTATTAAATCTAGCGATTCATTCACTGTATCCTCTACAAGTTTAGCTATAGCAGAAAAGTTGTTGTAAGAGGGTGTGAAAAACCCTAAACTTGAGGGAACAACTGTTACTGCTCCAATCGGTGCGTTCGAACGTGCAAGGACCCTTCTTTGGAATCCAGACATCGGGGACTCATTTACCTTTACCGACTCTCATATTACTTAGAATCCGAATAAATAATTATATCATTGTCATTTAGCCAGTCAATCAATTAAACTCAGCTTTAAAGTTGATTTATTGTTGTATCTGTAATAATTTGTCAAACAACATATCTACTACTTAGGGTTAAGTTGTGTACTATTGAATGTGGACTGTTATTGTTCTGGTTTTATGACTATATGAATTGGGTAACTTCTAATTCAAAGTTCGTACTACTCTATATATCATATTATTATATTGATAAATTTATTTAAAATTTTTATAACTAATTTTTTCCATGTTAGTAAATACTAATGATTAATTAATAATACTGTTTAACATTTAAAATTATGTTGTGAGTTTTTTTAATAATACATTGTAAACATTCAAAACAAATCTCCAATAAAACATATCTTAACTATGATAGATTATAAAAATGATAGTTTAATAATTTATGAAAATGTCAACCATTTAGTGATTATTTTAAGAAATCGTCACCAAATGTTTACATTTAGTGAAGATTTCTAAAAATCGTCACTGAATGCTTGAAATTTAGTGACGATGACAAAAAATCGTCTATGCATGTTTAACCTTTTACTACCAAATGAAACTTTCGTCACCAAATGTTGACCTTTTGGTCACGCTTCAGAATATCGTCGCTAAATATAGAACCTTTGGTGATGATTTTCTAGATTCGTCGCCAAATGTTTGATAAGTTATGGTGAAGTTTTCTAAAATCATCACCATAAGATTATTTAGTGACGAATATCTGACATCTTCACTTATTGTGCATCATTTAGTGATGATTTTTCTTAATCGTCACTAAATATTCAGCATTTGGCAACGATTTCCTCTATACGTCACTAAAGGTTTTACCTTTTGTGACTCTTTTTGTTTTCGTTGCTAAATGGTTAGTTTTAGTGACGAATTCTTTTAATCGTCGCAATATGTTATCTTTTTGCGACAATTTTTTGTTTTATCGCAAAATAAAACGTCGCGAAAAGGTATGTTTGTTGTAGTGTGCCATCCATATATAATTGTGAAGGTAGTCGTAGCTTTTATAGAAGCAGTCTTCAAATTGTATGGGTTGTCCAAAACTATAAACTATGATGGTGACGTAGTATTTACTGACACTTTTTGGATAAGATTGTTTAGACTAGAAGGTGTGATGTTGCAACTCTCTACCCTATACCGTCTGCTTATGGACGACCAAACAGAGGTTCGTAATCACACTCTAGAGACATATTCTCCCTTGCACAATGGTAGTATAAATACCACCTTCCATTCCACTACATATATATCACACCATTTGAAGCCTTATATGGACACCCTTTGAAGCCTTATATGGACACCCTGTAGGACATCTTTGTCCTTTTCCTATTAATTGAACAACTTTTAATTGTAATTTTGGCTTTTCAATAAATTATTAGTTAAGTTACATAATTTAATCCAAATAAGGGTAATAAAGTGGCTCAAAAAATGATCTAAATCAATGGGTCGAAGTTTAGGTAGAAAATGGATTCCTTTTAGTGTGAACCGGACCTATATCGGACTTGTGATAGGGAAGCTTGATATGAAAGCTATATATATAGGTTAAGGTCTCTTACAGTTGCTCAGATCAATCATAAGCATACGGATCGTCTGACCCATTAAGAGAGCTTACGTATTGAGAAAACTGTAGAAAGTATAGCACCCTACTCCTATCTGACACATATTTATACGCCCCTTGGACGAACATGCACATGCCCCGACAGAAATGACGTGCTAACTTTTTCATTTTCATTACATTGCATGGCATCATAATTAACACAATGTCTAAAGCATAAAAATTTCCTCATTTCATTTCGTAAACCATGATTTACTATGTAGCATTATAACCACCATCCATGTTTATACAAATGTCAACCTATCAAAGTCCACAGCTATGTCTACAAAGTATGCTACATACATAAGGAATTAACAAAAATTAAAACAATCCTTTAGTCCCAGCTGACCAACCTTTGAGCCATGTCTTCTATCCAAAAGGTGTACAAAATCTCTTCTAAGCAGTCGTAGAAGCTAAGTCGTCGCTCTCTCAATCCTAAAAATGTCAACGTTGTAATTTGGTTGAGTTTTACAAACTCATTTGAGTAACCATCGTCGATAGGTCACTCTTGTCATGCAACACAACAGTTCATGTTATCATATAATTCACATCATCTCAATTATCATCATGTCATATCATGAAACACTTGTTCACATTGGTCACATTTCAAAAATCCATTCAATTTGTCATGTCATTACGATCATGTATAACATATTCATCGATAAGCTTTTACATATTTCATACAAGAAAAGTCATCAAAACAATGCAATCATTCAATTTATCCATATCATATGTGTATGCAATGTTTATGAGACTCGAATTTATTTATTACGTTGTTAGGACCGAGTGCCTTTTTCACTGTCCCGTATCCGTTGTGGATACCGAGCTTTTTCATACTATCCCTTATCCGTTAGGGATACAGGGCTCTTTATACACATTGAGTCGTAGGCTCTTACCACAGATGTCTAAGCTTTAAGCTCTTTTTCACTGGCTACTCCAATCACAACTACCTTTATATTTCATGCATTCATATAATGAAATGCACGGTGTATATTCAATTATTATGCTCATTCAGTCACATTCACATTCTTTCTCATTCACATTGTCATCGGACTTTAGTCCGGTATTCAACATATTAGTTTAGAATCATATAGTCAATCATATTCACATTCAAGTTGCACTTCCAATATTTTATTCATACATCAAACGCCTTAAACATTGGATGTCTGGAATTTAGTACATACTCATCACAATAATTCAGTACATAATTTAACAAACAAACATTCAAGGTGATACCATCTTAGGTTACTCACAATTGCTCCCTTTAGCTTATTGCCTTGAAGTTCCAACAATGTCTAGAAGTGGTCTCTCAACGTGCTCTTTTATATGCAATCACTTACATTTTCACATTACTATATTGCACATTCAGATAAATAGTCAATCATAAGCACATTTATGAATGTCTCATGTATTATGCATGTTCAATGACAAATTTTCAGGTATGTTTCCTTAATACCCTTTATAATCAATTTACAACACCTTTCAAGCATTCTTTACTCCAAATACACTTTACTCACCTTAATCCTTTCATTCAACATCAACTAAATTCATTTAAGCTCTTATTTAAACCTTAATATCTCATATGGAAAAACCCTAGCATTAGTATGTCCAAACATCGCACCATCAAACATTTTCATGAAGAAAAATCACTGCCCGCAATACTTTTCCTACACTTTTTCAAGATTTTCTCAGGCAAATTTCGGGTCAAACTTGTATGGCTATTTTGACCTAGAAACTAACATTTTTAGACATTCTTTACTCCAAATACACTTTACTCACCTTAATCCTTTCATTCAACATCAATTAAATTCATTTAAGCTCTTTTTAAACCTTAATACCTCATATGGAAATACCCTAGCATTAGTAGGTCCAAACATCGCACCTTTAAAACATTTTCTTGAAGAAAAATCACTGCCCAAGGTACTTTTCCTACACTTTTTAAAGATTTTTTCAATCAGATTTTGGGTCAAACTTGTATGGCTATTTTGACCTAGAAACTGACATTTTTAGACAATAAGTTCTTCTAAACAAATTTTCCTCTGTGCGTTAAGTTTCAAATTAAACAAAAATAATTCAATTTGGATCAGTATTCCATGAGTTATGCTCAAAATACTGCTAACTACGCACAACTATGTGAAGGGCTGGTGCACGATCATGCGCTTCCATAATTGAAGGATGAGTGCATGATTATGCTTATACATGATCGTACATTCTCGTTCTTGAAATTTTGGTGCACGATTGTGTTTGTGCATGATCGTGCACTCCCATAATTAAAGGATGTGTGCACAATAGTGCTAGTGCACGATCGTGCACCCCTGATGTGTGCTCAAAGTTGTAAAACTCCTATCTCTCAATTCTGACATCCAAAAATTACAAACTTTATGCCATTAAAAATTTAATATAATAAGCTACAACTTTTATGAAGATAATTTTTTTTGATTCAGCCTATATTAATACAGTTTATTCAATAAAAATAGGAAATGATTTTTGTCAGGTGTAGTGCTGTAGCGTATACCAGAACTCAACTTCAAGCTAAATTTCAAGACCCTTAAAGATAGAATTCAAATTTAATTCCTTCATGAAAATTGTATCCATATGTCTCTAGTTTAATCTAAATCAAAATCCATCTAATTTAGATATCTACAAATCAAGATATGGCTCAAATACAGATGGGTGTTCAGTAAAAACACTCCATATAACATACTCCAGCACACTTCATTACCAAAATTCTATCACTTCTTTATCATTTCACGTTAATGATTCAATT
This sequence comes from Erythroxylum baracoense, assembly GCA_025629805.1. Lineage (NCBI taxonomy): Eukaryota > Viridiplantae > Streptophyta > Magnoliopsida > Malpighiales > Erythroxylaceae > Erythroxylum > Erythroxylum baracoense. The sequence continues at coordinate 8,319,386 of JAOTAY010000003.1, read as the reverse complement.
ATACCTAAATTTTTAGTTTAGTATTCTCTATAAACAACTCACAATTTCATGATTGGTTATAACCCAAAAACAAAACCTATTTTCATACTTTTCTATATCACATTTTCTGCACTTTTGTCTACTTCATTAATCTTCATTTAACTCCAATTATCACAATCCTTTATCTTAAACCAATTCTATTTACCGACGGAAAACAACAAAATGTCGGTAATCACAGTTAGAATAACCAATTCTGTCGCAAATTTACCAATAGGATTTGCCACAAAATAAACATTGGTATACTCACCGACGGGAAAAACATAACCGTCGGTAATGTTGTAATAAACTTACCGACAAAATGAACAACACCGCCTATAAATCTACGGACAAACAAATACTGACCGTTGGCAATTTACCGACGGTCGATCGCACAAACAACTATCGATATATTTACCAACAATATATTAATTGTCTGTCCGTAAATTTATTAACGAATATTCTATTATTCGTAAAAAATTATTACCTACGGTCGTTTCAACAATGCCTTTGTATGTTGGTAAATTCTATCGCTAACCTGAATTACTGACTTAATTCCATCGATAATGTCTGTTACTAAAAAACATTTTTCTTGTAGTGCACCCATCTGCATTATACATATCATATCTCACTATTTGAAGCCTTATATGGATACCTACGCCCATTATATATATCGTATCTAGTAGGCGATTCTAATGTTCTACTAGTTTATCAAGTTTTGAAGAATTTGCAAATATTGAAATTTCGTTTACCACTTACTCAACATTGTATTAAATAATTGATAAATTATCAAAGGATCGAGTTGGAATTTTAAGTGGGTTATTGCGTTTACATTAAGTTGCGTCTTTATTGTCATAATAGTATTTAGCATATGACTTTCCAAAAATTAACATCGTTATTCTTTGGACCTTTTAAGGTTCTTCAACGCATTGGTCCCGTGGCATGATAATGAGTCGAGTCGAACTAAACTTAAGGTTATCTTAAACTCAATCAAGCCTAGCTTATGTTGCTTGAGCCTAAGCCCAATAAAGTTGTAAGCAATTAAAAGCTTACCTAAAGCTTGAATTACAAAGCTTTTGACTTACCTAACTCCATCACATTCCTCTCTACTTTCTGACATATGTGTCTAATGCTTCCTGAGACTTACTTTTAGCAATTAAGTATGGGATTGGTCACATGAAGTCAACAAACTTTTGAAGTTAACTAGACTTTAGGTTGAGCTCAAATTTTTGTTAAATTATTTTAGACTTCAGTCAAACTCTGACTCAGGATCTGGCTCTGGCTTAACTTAAAGCCTAATTATATATATTAAAAACTGATATGTGTTTAATTTAACCTTTTACACTTAGTGATTAATGATATGATAATGCTTAAGATACTCACTATAGTTCTTATATGGTTTAGGTACAATTTGGATGCGAAAGAGCTAAAGTAAGTCAAAAGTACTATATTTGGGTCGTTTCCTTAAGAATCACACTTACTTGTCTTTATAGGGCAAGAACGAGAAGGATTAGAATAAGAGAAGACAAGAAAATACATAAAATGAATAGCATGAAGAGTGTGAACCAACTCAGTGTGACACATTTGTCACGCCCATGACTCATTTTTCATGGGTGTGACACCCATATCACGCCCATACACATGAGGCTCACGATAATGAGCCTTAACTAAGGTGGCTCACGAGCATGACACTATCATACACGTCTGTAAGACACTTACAGCTCACTTGAACCCTACTTTTTAATATAAAAACATCGTTTATGTGACGGCTGGAGAGGGATGAAAAGACAAGGAGTGTTTTTGGTTGGGCGAGCTTCAAAAGAGATAAGAAAAAGGGGAAAACCTCTCAACCATGAGAGACTTATAGAGGGGTAGACATCCTAACACCAGTTCGAAGATGACATCGACACCAGACCCTGTTAAGCATTTCTTTTATTATTTGTTTTTCTTTCTCTTATGGATTGATTATGTTATCCTATGTTTAATGTTTGGGTGTTGTGTAAAAATGATTGAATTCTCTATTTAATTGAATGCTCTATTTGATTGCTTTTATATAAGAACCCATTGCTAGAATCGAATATAATACGTAATCGTTATTTTTTCAATTCATTTGTAGCAACTAATGGTTCGTAATCATTAGGGATAACATAACCTAGGTTAAATAAACCGAGCTTATGTGATTATTGTTTAGATTGATATGTTTTTCTCACTCATAAGGCAGCTGTCCGATTGAATTTAGGGAGTGTCTCCTAGGTTATCCGATAGCTGGGGTTAATTAATAAGTTCTTCTTAATTAACTATAACACAAGGAAAAACTGGAACTAACAGAGCTTGTTGTTAATCTACGACTAGTAGTTCAAAGAGATATGTGAAGACAATAATTCAATGAAATATGTTTAATAGGGTGTAGGTCAAGATAGAATCAAAGAATCAGACTCCTTATGAATTCACCGTGTTCATCATTTTTGCATGTTTTCTTTAATTTTCTTTCCTTAGTTTAGCTTCATTTTATTTTCTTATTTAATAAACCAACTAACCTTATTATAACCTAAACACCATTTAATTTCATTTCAAAAACTTAACACACTCTCTCTATGGGATCGACTTAAACTCACTATTGCTATAATAGTAGGTCTAGTTTATTTTGACTAGCGTTACGACGTGTTGTCAAAAACCTATTATTTCTCTCTTAACTTAAATAACCTTTGCCGCCATAGACTTATAATCTCTCCCTTCTTCTTATTATTCTCTTTATCATTGTTGTGTTGCCAGCTCCTCTATCCCATAGATTCTTTTTTCTCTCTTCTTTACTCATCATGCTATATTGTTAACTATTTATAGATAAATCATGTAAACAATTATATTAGTTGCAAACTTACAAAGTTTTATTCATTAGAAATCTACTTTGATTTTTCTTCTTAAAAACTCATCTTAAATATTTAAATGGCTAGACTCTAATGCTCCATGTGTTTTCGAAGCTTGTTAGTAGGTGAAGGTTGGAGAAAAGGGGATAGACAAAGAGGAGAGGGATGAATAGGTCATATCAGGGTCAATGTTGAGGTGATCTAGAGTTTAATCAAGCTTCAACTACTTAAAACTCAAAAGGGGCCTGGGTTTAAATCGCACGAGTTAAGTTTGATTAGACTTCGAGTCAGGCTTGGACAACACTTTAAGATGGTAGGTTGAGCTAGGTTGGGAGCAAACCTAGTCTGACCTAGTCATTGTTATAGACACTTGGGCTTGTTTAGCAAAAATGTTTGTAAAATTAACTGTTTAATATTAGCTGAATATTTGTAAAATGACTTATGAAGATATGAATTGAAAAAAAAATATAAGAACTTGAATATTATATCTTAGTATTTCTTTGAATATTAGAATTTAGATATTTTATTTTACAATTTTTTTTATAATTTTAATAAAAACATAGAAGATATAATAATAATAATAATAATAATAATAATAATAATAATAATAATAACAACAACAAGAACAACAACAACAACAACAACATCAACAATAAGGATAAGGTTATTTTGATCTTTTTGTTAATTATTCCTCTGTCATTCCAAGTTTATATTTTCAAATCAAACACTGGCATATGAATTCTTTATCTATTTCATTCCTTAAATCAAATAAAGTAATACTCATTCTATTATATTCCTCGTCTTTTCTATTCCTTAGAATAACTATTCTATTCCTTATCTACTCCATCCTTTGAACCAAACAGCCCATTAGTCTGTTAGACCGATCCCAAACTTCATAGGCTGCTTCATGAACTCTCGAGTTCATGGATGTAGGTGGAGATGGTCTATCGTACTGTATGCCCATATCAACCTTAGCTATTTCCATAGCATTCAATACATCCTCTGTTCACTTCTTCATGTTGAAACCAGTCAGGGTTTCAATGGTGATACTGATTTTATTGACCAAAAAGGTGATTTTAAAGTAATAATTTTTATATCAACACAAATATAGGATAACAGTGATACTTAAAACCATTAGGAAGTAGCTTTACTGAAAATCCGATCACACATATTATGAAACACCTTTGGGCTGAATACATAATATATGCAATTAGACTTTCACATAAAAGCGATCGGAGTACAAACCATCAACTCTTATGACATTACCATCTTTGGGTGAATAGATCACTTGAGCAACAACTTTCCTCCATCTTATACCTTTATGAACATCTCAAAATGTTATATAAGGCCAACACCTTTGGACAGAGTAGCCAAATATAAACCAAAGACATCCCCTTACATGCAAGCAGAATAATTCAAAATGCTGACTTGAAAGGCCACTTTGGTGTCTACGTTCTCATTAGTACCCAAAAAGTCTACAAACACAAGAGATACATCTTTATGTTATCCTCACATTCTTGATGGGCATATGATATGTGACAATGTAACATCAATAAATGCAAAAACCCAAATGCACAGTCCCATTGTCACACAATCGTGGTAAAGACATTCTCCGAAAGCTTCATTTGAGACTTTCGTAAAAGAAAAATCTCAGTAGAGCCACTATCGTGCATTACTGGACACCGAATCAACCGCTCGAGACAAAAGAACCTCATGTATCTCCCTTATGGTAAGTTCGTTGCACGAAAATTCTCTTAAAAAATTGTTTTAGAATGTCTCAATTCCTTTTCCAAATAATTATCATGCAATCTCGAACACTGAACATGAGATCCGAGGTACGAAAATTTCAAGTATCTCCCTTATATGATGTCCAAAGCATAAAAATTCACTCGAAATTAGATTCAGAATACCTTTTTTTTTTCTTGGAGCTAAACTTTAATTTATTACTAATGTAATAAATCCAGAAAAATTGGAAAAACTCACTTTATGAATTTTCTGGACCCAGAAACTAACCCAAAATACCCCGGGGCTCCTTTATGGGAAATCTAAAATTTTTGTGTTTTTTTTGTATTATTCACTGTAGACCGTGCCACGGTGTCGGTGGCCACGCACAAACGCACCCATCAACGTAGACGCGTGCATTGCACAAGCCGACACGTGGCCCACTCCTAGCCAACCACTTGTTGCCGCATGCACCAGGCGTACCACCTCAACGAGTGGTACTATTCCTTGTCGAGCATGTGTGGTACACGCGCCCGACGTTCTTCAATGACTCGCTGGAAAATGACAATTATCGGCAAGTTTCAAGATAGTTTTTCGCGCTCCCAGGCTCGTTTTCACCCCGTTTCTCAACACTAAACACATTTATACTACTTTCATGCAATGAAAAGCAAGAAAAAAGCGAGAAACAGAAGTTAACTCTCTGAAAACTTTATGGAGAGAAAAACTGAAAAAATTTTGTTTTTAACCACCCGATCATGTCACCACTTTAATATCACGTGTAAAACATAACAGTACCTTAGTTACGTATCCCGGATCAAACGTGAAAGGGTAAAAAATGGAGAAATGCAAAAATACCTTATTTTGATTTTGAAACTTCAAACGAACTTTCCGAATCTACCACCGCCCTCACGAGAATCCTTCACCGGGACACTGTTGAGGTTTTTCTATAGTTTTCTCAATATGTAAGTTCTCTTAACGGGTCAAAAAATTCTTATGCTTACAATTGATATGAGCAACTGCAAGAGACCTAAACCTTTATATATAGTTTCCATTTCAGGCTTCCCCATCACAAGGCCGACATGGATTTGGTCCACACTAAGGAATTAATTTTTTACCCGGAATTTGACCCATTAATTTAGATCATTTATTGAGTCATTTTATTATCTTTATCCGAATCAAATTATAGGACTTAACCAATAATTTAATTAAAAACCAAAAATACAAATAAATGTTGTCTAACTTTATGAAAAAAGACAAAAGTGTCCAACAACTAGTACAAAGGATTGCTCAGTCATGTCCTGGTTTAACTCAAGCCGTTACACGATTAACATCTGATTAAGTTACACAAGAAATGGACTTGAATTAACTGACAACGATCTTACTTCAACTTTCAAGTTTCTAAGGAAAAGTATCGGCTCGTAATAGATTCCACATCGGCTGATCTGAACGAAATTGGAACAGCAGCCAATACATATCCAGGTTTTTTTTTTACAGCGGAATCACAACACTAACTCAAATTACAACGATCGAGACATCCTTGTACATCACTGTAGAGTAAATCTGTAATGGCACTCGGGGGCTCCTGAAGGATATGCAGGCCTAGATTGGATAATGCTACTATCGCGATCAGACGATCTGCACATTGGTTCCCTTCACGGTAGATATGGTTGAACGTCACTTCCCAGTTGCGGTATATCAATGCCCGGATACCTGCAAGCAAAAGGTTAAGTTCAGACAACACTTTGGTCCAAAAATTACCCTTAATGATTGTCTTAGCAATCATTAAAACAGCAATCCATGCATGGATTAAATATTCAAATCATAATTTAATATAATAAGAACCGCAAGAGGAACAAAGGGTGACTGACAACTTTTGAGTCGCTAGTGCTGCAGCAAGCTAAAATTAAGTACATGTCTAAGCATAACATTCATTAATGACATGCATGTGACTAGGGCAAGGACCAGCTAATATGCTTGTGATTTTCTTTTGATATAATTGCAAGGGGATCTCCTTGTCCATGAATTATCGAGTGGGACTTAAAGCGTCAATTACAGTCGTAACGCTCGACAGTGATGCATAAGTCACCACAAGACTTTTCTGGTTTCTCTTAACCTCTGCAGAAACTTTAGTTTGGTGGCAGTTGTTTAGTAAACATTAAACTTTGTAAACAGAACGTACGCTTCCTGTTTTATGTTCGAAACTCATGCATTTTCCAGGTTCTCGGTAGATTTTTGGACTCTGGAGTACGTCTGGATGACTGGATCTAGTTAAGACCCCTTTCTTTTAGTACTTGGTAAAGTTTCTTAAAGTTTCTTTTCTTTTTTCCTGAAGCAATAGAAGGGATAATGACGAAGTAGGTCGAACATGCAATTTTGCCTCTTAAGGCCTGATATTGACAGATCTTTTAACATAACAGTAGTCAAGTTCAGGTTTTTCACGATATCACGTTGTCTAATGACAATTCATGTAGAAAGTTTGGTTGGGTACACTTCGTGTAAAGAAATAAATTTTGATTACTTTGATCTTCTTTCTCCCTAACCCCATAAGTCGAAATATCCTGCAAATGGGATCTGATCCTGAAAAAATGAATGAAAATGTGACCGAAAATAACACCAAACTGTATCTGAGTAACCGGAGTTTTTGAAAGTTGAACCACATGCCGGGAGCATTGGAAGTGATGGTGAGGCGACGAGACACAACCAAATAGCTTAGGCTCCTGTTGCCGGCGAAATGGGCTTTAAGTTTTCTCCAGAAGCTCGTCGAACTTAGGCCCAGTTTGTCTGTTTTGATAACTTGCAGAATGAGGTTTTTAGTCGTAGAGATCTCATAAGCCCAACTTAGGCAGGAAATACCCTTTCTTTTTGCATGAACTCTGCTGACAAGTGATCTATATACACCTAAAAGAGTTGGTAATGGAAAAACATGTTTAGCCAACATTATTTATTGTAAGCTGATCTGGTACGAATGGGGATTAGTTTAGGTATGAATAGTTTAAAGGCGCTTTCTTATAATTGAGACCCTCGTAAGATATTTCGTGGGCTAACAAAAAAAAAAGAAAAAAGAATTTTACAAGTGACAAGTTCAAAAGAAAATAGCAGTTAAGTCATATTGTTGAACAAGAAAAGTTCCGACTGATGTTTAAATAATATCAAAACATAAGTATTAATAATGAGTTTATTATTTTGATGAAAAGTAAGATGTATTCATAATTTAAAGATAGTCTTATGAAGATAGAGAAAGAAAAGTTGAAGTTTGAAATAAGTGAAGAATAAAAGATCAAGGTTTGTTAAGGTCATCTATATTTTATAATGCTAATTGTAATCATATTTAATCATTTTGATAATCTTAAAGGCTCATCATGTATAAATATTTTATCTTATTTCATTTCTTTTTATTCATCAAACGATATTAAAATTTTTTTAAATAAAAGTATTTTAATCTTTAACCACACTTTTATGAGACATTTTGAAAGCTGTTTTTAATTATAATTGCATTAAATAAATTAAATTTGAGCATTTAAATTTGTTAAAATCACTATTTTCGTGAGATTGATTGACCAATATAAGATAGTGGTCAACAAATATAAGTTTAATGTGTAATTGGATTGTTTGTTAACACATTGGTCGATCATTAAGGTGATGTGGTCGATTAATTTTCCTCTAAAGGATACATCAGTGGACCAATATGTCTTAATAGTTGACCACTATGCGACAACTAGTAGATTTTATATATTGAATGCATATTGGCTGACCAATATGACCTAAAACTAAAAGTCAATCAATATGTTGGAACCAACTGTATATCGACTAACTTTGACTTTTAACAGTTATAAACATATATTCTCTCGTTGGTTCTTCTATTGGGACGTATTTTGATGTCTTGTACACATATTTCTATTTATTAAACGTTTTAGTATTCCCTACCTCATAGTTAGAGTCAGTGTCGGCTCTGGGCCCATCAATGACAGGGGTCTCCTCTTGAAAGTCAGTGACAGTGTAAAATATGAATCCCTAATAATATAGATTGGATTGTTAATAAATTTAGGGTGATTGCATAACCTCTGTAAAATTGTAGGCGCAATAAACATAAATTTCTGATCAATCTAATCTGTATAGTGACAATGAATATCATCTCATCAACAAAAGGGGGTTATTGATTGTCATCCCTTGCATTATTACAATTCATTTTGAATTTTTCTCCCTATCATTAGTTAACGTTAACTAACTTATAAAATTTAAAGTTAACTTAACTTATGATAGCTATAAATAGTTTTGAAGAATTTATGTGTATTTTTATCTTCTAATTTTTTATTTTTATCAATATATGCATTTATAGTACTCCAATTCAAAAATTGGTAGTAAAAAAATTTCACGATTCTGTCTTCTAATTTCGAGTATAATTTAAAAGTAAAGTAAAATTTTTAATTTTTTAATATATTTTTAGCTTGTTAAATATTTGAATATGTTATAATTAATTCGTAATTTGTCACTAACGTAGACATTATATTAGCATTTTAAATCATAACATTAATATTAAATGATATTGTATTTATTTGTATTTCTCCTTTTTATTT
>JAOTAY010000003.1:8291106-8303380 GCA_025629805.1 Erythroxylum baracoense | reverse complement strand
TAATATTTTAATTAAATATAATGTAATTAATTAAGTAATAATAATAATTTAATTAATTATATTGTAATTATCTCATCATAATCAAAAAATTACAAATACGCTTAAAATAAATATTGATGCAATTATAAATTATTCAATGAATTACATATTTTAAAGCATATTATACTGTAGGGGTATTTTTGTCATTGACACTATTTTTATGTTCTGTCCACTGCAACCAAACACAATTTTATTCTCGAGACGGAGACAGTCTTTTCTGTTTTGTCCATCACAACTAAACACCTTACTGTCTCCAATTTTTGTTCTGTTCTGTTTCCAAATTTCCGTCTCGTTCCGTCTCTGCACCTAAGAAACAGTAACTAAACGCAGCGTTAGGGAACCATTTAAATTATACAGTTGAGTAGATCTTCTAGGATTTTCCTTTGTTGAAACTAGGCTCTGAGTGCCTCTTCATTAAGAAGAGTAACTCGGTTTTTTTAGTACAAACTTATGGGGATACTTAGCTCATGGAAGGTTTGGAATTAGGTCCTATTTATCTATCAACCTAAAGCCTTCAAGGTACCTACTCATGGAATAGAGTGAGCAAGACTTTCTCCAGTTGGAAGTTGAAACCCGGAAAAGGTAAAGAAAATGAGTGTAAGTGTGTGGTAGAAGATCTCTTGAAAGCTAGACGAAAGGGTTCACTTTCAACAAGGCATTGTATATTCAAGGAATTGGAAGCTTGAGTGGCTATTTTCATTAACGTGCCAGTCCTTAAGCGAACATTGACATTTTCATATGCAAAGCTAATTTAGATGAAGGTGTCTTTTTTAGAGGTCATTGAAAAAGAGGTTTCTTAAAAATTTTTAATGTATTTGAATATTAACATGAATGATTTAAAATTCTTAAATATATAATTTTTTCTTTAATAAAATTATTTTAAAATTTAAAAATTTAAACCTTTAAATAATTAATCGAATTGAATTTATTATTTAATTTTTAAATAAATTAATTTACAGTCACACTTTTTTTTTAATGATTGTAGTTTCGCTCGTAAGAAAAAAAAAACTCTTAATTATGCTTAATACCCGTCAAATTCGCCAGAGACTTTCATGATTAACTAAGAAAAAGGATCATTATATACTACACTATCAACGACCAAAGAGTGAAAAGGCTCTTAATTGTGCTTCCAGTGTTACCTTTGAACCGTTACTTATTCAGATTACTTGATTAAAGAAAATGGAAGGAAACAGTAACAGTGGAGTGCTCGTTCCTTTCTTATTGGTCCAGTAAAGTTTGTGTATGTTATTATGGATCATGTTTAGAGCATTGAGACGACAATGAAGAGACTATGGTGTCAGTTTCATCGTCCACATTATTTGCAAACTACTTCTCGATCACTCTATTACATTTACAATTCTTGAAATCGACTTCCACAAGTCTTAATTTTCCCTTGCGTTATACTAAAAACTGAAGACCCTTCTTATGTCAATGAACATTTGATTGGAATCACTCAAACAAGAAATAAAAATATAGAATAGGATGGATACGTGACGTGATGAAGAGATGATTGCACCTAGAGGTCCCATCCCATCCCATCACTTGCATGTTTATTTAAACAATGTTGATTAAGAACTCCACCAAGTTGACATGGAGGCTCCTGTTCTCATTAACCTCCACATTCCCTCATGTTTAAACAAATCAAAAGTTCTTCGGATTCTGCTGGATTATAAATCAAATTTTAATTAGTTATCACCAAGTTTTACAATTCCCAATTGTGTGTCTGTTCATGTCCCATAATTGTGGAGAACTGTTCTCAACAAATTGTAAAGGTCATTACAAGCAAACTTATTATTCAAACTTCAAAGCATGGCATAACAACTAATAAAGAAGAGAATTCACCTGTTAGAAGTAAAAGCACGTAAGCACGCATGATCACCATGTGCTTATGGTCAATTAATGTGTCAGATTCTCCCCAAGTTTTCTGCCTGCCGTGTTCTGAATATGCAACTGCAAACCACGACCTAATGATGGGTAAAGTTTCACATCTTGAGGCTGAAGGTCGGTGGTAATTACATGGAGTAATATGCACACTAATCCAATCTTATATGGTAACAAGAATTGATGACTTTTTCTCTTGTCGTGCCATCGAGTCATTGACACTCGACCTTCTAAAAGCTTTCCAGCCAATGAATTTAACTTGTACCCGAGTTGGAGTCTACTCGTAGGATGTTTTATGTTAATATATTTCTCCAACCACAAAGCTCCCGTGGACCGTTAGAACCTGCTGTTTGAGCACGTTAAGGCTCATTTCAGGAAAATGGGTCCGACACATGATTTGTCAAGAGGCAATTATTTTCTTTTGTCTATCGCAATAACAGGTCAGATATTATTGAACGGGCCGATCCATGCTTTGTGTTGTACCCCATGCAAGATTGCCTTCAGAAACAAGATCTTTATTTGTTTTTTTGGTTGTCTTTGATAGGTCTCGAAACCTAGCCTTTACAAGTTACGGTGTGGAAAATGTCAGGGAAGTATTAGACCTGTTTCCAGAAAAGCATTACTCGACTGCTCTGGATATTTTATGAAGACACTCTCTTAGTTGAAGCGACTTATTGCAGTTTCAACTACTTATTATGGATATGCATGACAATATCCCACAGCTAAATTCTGATATTAGACCAGTACTTCATTTAACCAATCGTAATAGTTTAGGCCTTAGGGACAAGTGTGACGCTTGAGGAAGTATTTTGTAAGATTTGCTAAAATTACATCTACCAACCTACCCGATATTCCCCTCTAGACCTCATCAATACACCTCACGAGAATTTTACTTTCCTTCTGTTCAACATGAAAATGTCATTACGTAAACGTAAACATTTCCATCTGTTCTGCCTGACAACTAAGCTATAATCGATGTAACCAATAGTGACATGCTTTAAGCATAAGCTATAATCAGTACCTGCAAAGTTTTCCGGTTGTAAATTCAGAACCTGGCATTGAACCAGAAGAATACGAACCTCGTCTTGCCAATTCTTATACAGGCGTATGAATACCAATGAACTTTCTGATAATTTGATACATTGCATGGATACAAGTCTAGCTACAAAAAAGGGGCGGAATAACGTAACTTATTGATCAACATTATCCCCTAACGCTTCCATCTTTTCCTTGCGTTCAATAATTGTAGCAAAAGAAATCAAAAGGGAGAGGAGGAAATATTCTGCTTATACTCGAACAAACTCTCGAAGGCTGCACAGGAGCTCTCAAAACTTGTAATTCTCATACAGCAAATACCATATTTTGGTATAGCCAAAATGAGAGCTCGTGGGGCACAAAGTGTTCACCGGACATGGAAGCAGAAGCTGAAATTCCTCTGCTTGATATGGACACATACTGTATGAAGCTGCTCACTGCAATAAGGATAGAGGCACCCAAAAACTTCTGCTGCTAATCTTGTTTAACTTCTATTCCTTAGCTCTATATTGTCTTAATTTGAGAGCTAGTCACCACCCCCACCAACTTCAGCATTAGCTGAGAGGTCAGTTCTTTTTTTGTCTTGAGCAGATAGATCACCATTTACAACTCCAACGTTGGAAGACTCATGACTGGTAGTCGTGGAATTTTCACTAACAGCGCCAGTAGCGACTACACTCGCAGCATTTTCCCTCTCAAATAAGCTCACCTCTTTGTCAAGCACCTCGACTTCAGTTTGACTTGCTTTAGCCGAAGCCTCTTCAGCCTTCTTCTTTTCTTCGTCTCTCTGTCGTCTTCTCTTTGCTTCTTGCTCTTTTATTTGTTTAAATCTGAATGAATTAATAGATTCAGACTACAAGAAACAGGGTTTTGCAAGGAAATTATCACAACTTATTGACCTTTCACCAGAACGCAGCCCCTCCGGAGTTAACTTCTCTCCTTCTGCAGCCTTGTTTTTTGTGGAACTTGATTCCGATACAGACTTCTGCATCGGAAGTTGGTCCTCTTTGAAGCTATCATCATTAAATTGTTTTAAAGGGTTTTTTGCGCCCCCCAACTTTTGAAGCCACACTTGCTGTACTGAGCTCAATATATTATTCGTAAACCTGCAAGACATCAAACAAAATTTCAGGAATACTTACGTTAAGAATTACGGCAGTGAAAGGTTTTCATGAACAACTTCCACAAGAAAATTTATACTTGATATCAAGGGAAATTCAAAGAAAGCAATGTTTACATGTCTGCTTACCAATACAGGCTTAGACCTGAAGGAACCGAAAGAGCAAAATAACCAATCATTAGAGGAAGGAACTTTGTTATTACTTGGGAGTTCTTCACAGCTGGATCATCATTACTCTGGACAGGTGAACACAATTTTAGAGACCGATTAGTGAAATATTAAACAACTGTGTCAGTAATTTCATGTCTCATGTTGTTACAAAATTTTCTGTGAAAAAATGAACAACAAATAGTTAGCACACATAATGTATGGCCTCTGATCTCGGGCTCATACAATTTCAAATATGCAATAGTGTTCAAAACAACAAACAGTCCAATCAAGTTTAACACAGAATGCTATTTTGTAGTCGTGCCATTTTCTCAGCTGGTTATAAACAAACATATCTAGTGATTTCTTTGTATCTCTTGCCAGGCTATATAACCTACAGCAAAGTTATATATTCATTTACCCCATGGTCAGAGAAGATTGTTCCCCCAGAAAACCTCCAAGCATGTGACAAGTGCCTAGACTACGTGCTGTGTATATTGACTTGATACCATATTGTCTAACTAAATTCATAAATTTAAATTTCCATGAAAAGGTAAGCATTCAGCCTATCATGCAAAATGCCATAGCATACAGCAGTTGCTCAATGGAGAAATCAGCATCCCCAACTAACCCGGACTAACCAGAAGAATCAGCTGAGCTACATAAGGGTACAGATAGAAAAGTAAACCTTCATTCAGAAATGACTCACCTGTGATGACTGCATGATTTGTACAGAGATATATTGAGTGATAACAAGCAGTACAGGTAGCACAAGATACGCCAAGGTATCAGACCATCCAAGTGGTGGATGTCCATCCTGCAAGTTGAAGCATCAAAGAATCAATTACACAATCCCAAATAGATAGCAACTAGACAATCCCAAATAAGAAGCACAAATGAAATAACTTAACAGATGAGGTCCAAAAAGGATTAAAAGGTCTAAGGAAAAGAAATGTCAATCTATCATGGCCAACAGGCATTCTCAGTCATGAAATCAATATGCTAGAATTGAAAATTGCTTATCATGATCAAAGAAATATTCAGCTAACTTCTGCAAGGCATAAAGCTGCATATATAAAAGTTTTTAAGGGTTATAGAATGTACGAAAAAAAGGTTAAAACTTTTGAAAAGCTAACTGCAGGTTAATTTTAATCTGAGCACTCACCACAAAAGGGAAAAGCCAAGAGATGCCACTGCCATTTTGACGAGCAGCAACTGTGGTTGGACCAGAAAGGGAAGGTATCCAGAAAAAGCCTTCTGTAAGGAGTCCCTTGATATTAGACAAAACAACCAAAAGGTGAGAGACAATGCATAACATAAACACAAAGCAGATAGAGGAACAATTATGTCAAACTCAAATGAAATTATCCCACCTCATCAGCTACATTTGAAAGTGCTCTATATAGTCCAATCCATACAGGTATTGTGGCAAGAGTCGGTAGGCATCCTGGTAGTGAGAACTAAAAGATATCAATAATGGAAAAGAATTACATGTGTTCCAAGGAATTCTTTCTAGAATATGATATCTGGATCCTATACTTCTGTGTTACAGATATAGGAGGAGCTGAAGAAACAAAAATGAATAAGAGTTTGTACATGCTTTTACATGTGGACTCTGAGCCATGCAAGTGGAATAGGAGACAAAAAATTTAATTCAAGTTTAACACAGGTGAGAAGTTTTAAAACAGAAAGAGTCCACATTAGCTTTTAGTAAGGCTGTAACAACGGTGCAAAATTAGTACCTGCAAGCGGATTTATCCCAGCAAGTTTATATAATCGGGCAGTCTCCAATTGGATTCTCTCCTGCCAGTAACAGAAGATTAAGCTCAAGTTATTAAAGAGGAAAGCTGGTATGTAAAGATCCCTTTGCCAAAAGTAGCTTTACACAAAGATTACAACTGATGGATCACATTTCAAACCAATTACCTCTAGTACAGAGCAAACACAACCTCAGAATCAGACCTATTGTCTAAATCCGTTACAAATTTCTTAAAATGAAAAGCAAGAAATTTACCGAATCTCCAGCGTAACGTTGCTGAATAGCCTTTATTTGAGGTTGTAAGGATCGCATAGCCATAGCAGACTCCACCTGTCCACCGTAAAGGCATAACCACATTCAGCATCTACAAATCAAAAGTTAACTACACCACTCAATTAGAGATATCAACAACCTGCTTCCTAGTCAAAGGAAAAGTGGCAGCCTTAACAAGAACGGTCAGGAGTATAATAGCAAACCCATAAGCGTAAGGAACATGCAAAGTAGATAAACCATCCTTCAAAACCTGAAAAGGGTATTGTAAACAAAATCATTTCACATAAAACCCACATCCCACTAATCCAAAGCAAGAAAACAAGAACACTAAAAAGACACCAACGTAAGTAAAGTTACTACCTTTAGAATACTTTCCATGGAATAAGTAATACCCGAGAGCCAATCCCCATTCTGTTTCGTAGTAGAAGCAGCTACAGTATCAGAATTTGAAACAGCTGCGTCAGCAATCGTGTAGAAGATGCTCTCAGCTCGAACAAACAAGTCTCTTACCACACTCTCTGCACCATCCGGCTCCGGTAAAAAACCGGGTCTAAACCCGAACTGAGCAACACAGACCGAACCACGAAGAGGGGTTTTGTAATTGGACAAAGAAGCGAGGTGGGTATGGTGAATAAGAGGATTAAACCTTGGTCTTGTTCTGTCCGAAAAGGGACAAATTACAAGGTTCGGAAAAATTAAGGAAGAGATAGAAGTAGAAACCATTTTCAAACCTCTAAAGTTCGAGTCTTTAGGTGTCAAAAACCAGAAAGTAAGACTTTTGTAACTGGGTACGAAGGGTATCCCTATTGTGTCTGGAATCTGGATGTTCCAGAGTCTGAGGGGAAGTGCAAAAGGGAACGGTTTTAGTTTAGGCAAATTTGGGGAAAAGGTTGAGAGTTGTCGAGCTCATGTGACGGTTGGTTTATGAGCCGTCGATTTCTGATGAACTCAATGGTTGTGGAGTGGCTCTACAATTTGATAATGATTTACACCATGGAAAGTGTTACATATCTAACGGGGTTGCACAATAGAAAGTAAAAGATATGGAGATGGGGACAACCACCGAACCACCACGAGCACGGAGCACTGGCCTTATTAAATTTAAATATCTGGTTATGTTCACGTGCCAATTTGATACTTGCGTTACGTATTAGAACTTAGAAAACGTTTAAGATTTTGGCAATGTCATTTGGCATTTGGTCCGGCTCGGACCCCCGGGGAATCCGATCAACTTAAATCGGACCCATTAACAGTATAACAAAATCAATGGCTCCAGTTTGACCAAATGGACATTCCCACAAGTTACACCTCCTATGGGGGATCGACTTCTGCATTTAGATCGAAGGGCGGAGTGTTAAATAATTATAAAAGTCGTCGTCATAGAAAAGATCAACATATAATTTATATGAAAAACCAATATGTTTCTCTAATTACAAGAATGTGTTTAGCATCAGCAGCCTCTTACCTCACCCTCCAATAATAGTGAGTGATTTCAAACAGTTCTTCTGCCCAATCACAATCTTGTCTCTTTGCTGGCAAAGTACTTTATATGTGGGTTGAGTCTATTGGTGCCGCATAGTCTGCCAATATAAGACTAAAGATTCCCAAAGAATTACCAATAAATTATTTATGATTATATCATTTTTATATTTCTATTAAAAAGACAAGATCCTGAATCTTTCCAGACGATGTGTTCCCATTTGGGCTTGATTTTCGAGCTTGTTGGACCAAGATATGCACGGTCATGACACAAAACAGAAGGCCACCAACCCAAGTCCAGATCTCACAAGTTGGCTATCAGGACGACAATTGCTTCCAAGCAAATCATACTCATATCCAATGTCAAGAAACCTGTGGTTTTAGTCCCTGCGAAAGGAAGCGATAAGAAATTTGTGGGGTATCAAATGTAAGGTCCATAACTTCTCAGTTACACACTCTGGATAAGAACAGAATCCGGAAAGCACAATTCCATTGGATATCTCTTTTCTGACTTGGCTTTACATCAGATTTCAGCGTCATATCGCAGCGACTGGCATACCATTTCATTTCTTTTCAAGCTCTAATTCCACAGCATCATACCAGAACCTGAAACCACAGGAGTAAATGGCAGCAGCTATGGCAACAATGGCGATGCTCAATGCCAAATGCTTGAGTATTTCCAACAAAATCACCATCTCCACCAAGCCACAAGCAAAACCCACCTCACTTCTCTCCTTGCAAAACCTCCCAAAGGGCCTAACAATCTCAAAGTCGGGGGACAAGACATTCCTTGCAGGTTCTGCCATTGCTGGAGCTATATTCACTACCTTAAGTTCATGTGATCCTGCTTTTGCCGCCCAGCAAATAGCAGAAATAGCCGAAGGTGACAACCGTGGATTGGCACTCCTGCTTCCTATAATCCCAGCCATAGGTTGGGTGCTGTTTAACATCCTCCAACCAGCACTGAACCAAATCAACCGTATGAGAGAAACAAAGGGAGTGATAATCGGGCTTGGACTTAGTGGCTTGGCAGCTTCAGGTTTTATGTCAACACCGGAAGCATCGGCTGGAGAAATTGCTATGATTGCTGATGCAGTTAATGACAACAGGGGTCAGCTTCTGTTGTTCGTTATCACTCCTGCTATTCTTTGGGTGCTTTACAATATATTACAACCGGCCTTGAACCAACTCAACAGGATGAGGTCTGAATAAGTTATATCGGTTTAGCATGTGGGGGTCGTCATGGCATAAAATGACCTGTAATTGACTGAATTTTGTGTTAATGAAGCTCTCTTTTGTTTCATGATTTGTTTCTATTCAGCTGGAGGCTTAGAAATGTTTACAAATATTGGTCGTGAGCATTTACTGATAGCGATATATGCCTGGGTCCAAGTCATCTGTGATTTCTTTAACCTTTTCAAGTGTGCCACCATGAGTTTAGCATCTATTCTATGAGTAGGTGGGAGACTGATTACTTTATTGTTCTGTGGATAAGATCATAAGAAGCTAGATGATGACTTGAGCAGTTCATTAGATAAATTTAAAATTCCTTACATGGTTGAGAAAGTGGTCTCTGCATTTTATCTTTGATTGGCGTGAAATTTTCTGATGGCTTTATGGAAAGTTGTTCAATAGGTGGCAGTGCTTGTGTTACTGTTTTAAATTTTTGTTAGTTTTGTACTTCCTACACATTGAGCAGTTGAAACTTCATTGTCTCACGTCGATGTAAAGTGCGTTTGGTAGAATTCAGTTTCTCTGCATCCTACATTTTTGTGGAGCCGATCTACTCAGGAAAATTATAGGCTGAGAGGAAAGGGAGTCTCAGTTATGAAGACCAAGTTTCTTAAACTTGCAATTATCAAGTCCGGTACACTCTGTTGAATGTGAGATTTTAAGCAATGACCAAGAAACTAGGACAGTAGTTTCATAGAACGCTAAAAAGAACTATACTTGGAAACATGCTCAGCTCCTTAAAGACCAACCTCAAGCCTAAACCATACTTGGAAACATGCTCAGTTCCTTAAAGATCAACTTCAAGCCTAATCTCAAAGCATACCTGTTTGCAGGCTCAGGTTATGGGCTGCATGCAATGGAATCAGAACATGAACTTGGAATCAAAGTTCCAATTGATATTCGAAGATGGAAGAACAAGTTCCGATAGGAATTAAGTTTTGATTTTTGAATTTGTAAAGCGATCAGTCACGTAAATAAAGAAGAAAGAATTTTAATATGCGTTGAACGGAGTGATGAGAGAACTGACTACACATGTATAATGAAATCAAATTGAAAGACAAGCATTGGTTATTCTAATTCGAGCTAAAGTTGAAGAAGACTTAATCAATGGTGAGATATACAGTCTATAACATAAATGTAACCCGGATTGTCTCTACTTTAGAAAATTACTAATACATTCATAGTCACTACTAGACTGTATTCCATTTTTAAGGATCCAAAAAAGTCTATGGTCTCAAACGTGAGCGTAACCTAATAGTATTAAAATATCTATAGTCAATACAATCTGACCCACAATTATGTCCAATAAAAATCGTATTACTTTATACTTAAGTTTAGAAACCTTACTTTTGTATTTTAGTATTTAAATGGTTCTTTCTTTTGTCATCAATATAATTGTGAGAAGTTATTTGCTTGTGGCAGTCAAATCATTTTATAATATTGATTCTAGTTTTCATAACCACAGATCGAGAGTATTCTCATAACTTTGGTTCATGATTCCATGTAATTATTGGATCATGGTCTTACTTTTAATGTGATTTCTATCTTTCTTGGGATTTGATTATGAATTAAATGTGTTGAGTTTCAAGATTTCATCTTTGAGGTTTGCATATTTCAGAATTTTGGTACTAAAATTGAGTTATATATGTCTTTTATTTGTTATAGTTTCTTGTTCTTGTCTTTCTTAGTTTCTTCTTTATTTTCTTTTTGCATTCTTCTTTCTTTCTTGCATATCTTAATTCCTTCATTATTTCCTTCCTGCATTTTTATATGTCTTCCTTTTCATTTAATATAGTTTGGAGTCTTTAAACAAGGGAGCCAAGCACATTCTCACGATTAAAAAAAGGGTTAATTATTAAAAAAAATCCAAACTTTCGTCAATTTTTAATTATAGTTCAAACTTTAAAAGAGTAGTAATAAAATGCTTAAACTTTCAATTTTTTTCAATTTTAGCCCGATATTAGAATTTCCAATAAATTTGCTGACGTGACTTGTCATGTATTTCAGAACCTTAACTATTAATACAAGTTAGCCAAAATTAACACAACAAATGAAGATTAATGAAATAACATCGTCAGGGCTGCGTAACCTGATTTAGGTCATTATTAAACAACGATGTTGTTTTAATTATGTGATTAAATGAATAATGGCCTATATCAGATTACGCAGCTCTAATGACCTTACGCTTTGATTTCAGTTTTTGTTTTCGTTTTCAGTTTATTATTTCAACAACGTCACCCTTTGATTTTCAAATTACGTAGCCTCAATGCGCTTACACTAAAGATATCAGGAGAATGAACTAAAAACAAAGAGTTTATTAGTGCAATACGTGGTAAATAAGAAAAGAAACCATGAGAGGCCCATTGATAGTTAGGAGGATGTGAAGGTAATCATAAGAAGGTGATTTATCCTTAATTACTACTACAAAGAATTATTCTAGAAATTATAACGCGTCACTCAAGGATTGAATAGTGGAATACTATAAGAAGATAGAGATTATTATAATTTGATTGAATATAGAAGAAGAACTGGAAGCTACCATTGCTAAGTTTCAAATGATTTGAATAATAAAATATTGATATGGTAGAATTCCAAAATTATATAAAATTGGAAGATATAGTTCATATGAACATAAAGGTCAAAAAATAACTAAAAAGGAAGGGCAATCACTAGTAACAAAATTCTAGTTCATCATTTTGGAAATCAAATTAGAAAAAATATGACAAGATTGTTTCTAAATCAAAGCTCAACCACTTTAAAAAAGAGAGAAAATTTCCAATAAAGTAAAAGATAAATTTGAAGCCTAAACTCGTACTCATAATATTAAATACTTTTTTTGTCTAATAATAAGGCACATAACTTCTTAATATCATAATAAAAAATAATTAATAATCATGAGAAATGACAATGAGACTAATAGTGAGAGTGCGCGATAAGGATTTCATGTTATTATTAGAAGATTATGATAATAATGATGTTAAGTGTATGATGGATAGGGAGACGCTTATGATTTTGCTTGCCCTAAATGTTCAAGTTAAAGAAAATAATGTTATGAACAATGAAAAAAATGCTCTTTTATATAAGATGTTACACCAATAATAAGTTGTATAATATGATTATTGATAAGGGTGGTTTCATTAATGTAACTAGCACTATCTTGCTTAAAAAGTTTAGTTTATCTACTATAAAACATCCTTGGTCATATAAACTGTTGGATCCCGCTTTTAGGACTTTTATCTTTTTATTTTATTTTAATTATTTTATTAAATTATCTAGCATGAAAATAGATTAGAATTTATGAATTAGGA
>JAOTAY010000003.1:8267875-8291006 GCA_025629805.1 Erythroxylum baracoense | reverse complement strand
AATTAAATTGTTGAGTATTATTCTTACTTTTCCTATGAATTTTGTTTAGTTAATATAATTACTATAAATTGTGTACTGGTCATTAAATTATTTGTTTTTTGAATAATTTAATTTTACGCCTATAATTATTCTACGATCCCACCACCTATTTTTATAAATTATTTTATTTTATTACAATGCTTCCATAATATATATTATTAATAAATTCAAATAAATTCCCAATGATCACACGTAGTCTCCATAAAATCCGTGCAGGGACCGGGGCTAACATAAACTCTAATAGCTAAATGAATGTGATGAGACAAGGGTTAATAAACAAGTGTTGATTTCATTCTTGATCGGGAGATATTGTGACGAGGTGTTATGTGATATGATACATATGCATGCTGGCCATATTCTCGTAGAGAGACCTTATAAATTTGATAAAAGGATTATGCAAGATGGATTTACAAATAAGTACTCTTTTGAATAAACAATAAGCTCATTATTTTTTGAACCATTAACACCTAAACAAGTATACAAGGACTAACTCAAGTTAAGAGGAGAGATTATTTGAAAGGAAAATGAGCTGAAAATTAAGGATGAAAAATCATAAATTGAAAAAAAAAGAAGATTAAGGGAAAGGAAAAGAGATTGTTGAGAAAAAAAAAAGAAACAAGTGAGCTTTATACTAGAGAGAGTAAGATTAAAAGAGTTTTTCATTATAACTTGCCTATAATTATATTCTTGTACAAAGAAATTTGTTTTAGTACTAACAATCTTGACGTTTTCTTATCTAGTATTTTTATATTTTAAGATGTATTCTTCAATGATGTACATAGTAGTTCACCACCAATAAGGGAAGTAGGATATTAAATTGATTTCATAGCTAGAGTTAACTTTCTTAACTAGCCAACCTATAAAAGTAATCAAAACGAGACGAATAAGCTTTAAAGAAAAATTAAAGAGCACTTTATCAAAGGGGTATATTAGAGAGAGCATGAGTCTGTGTTTTGCTCTATTCTTACTTGTTCCTAAGAAGGATGGGTCGCAAATAATGCATATTGATTGTCAAATTGTCAACAAAATATTAATAAAATATCAACATCACATTTATAGATTAAACGAAATGCTTGATAGTTACATAGTTCTTGTATGTTTTCAACTTTTGATTTTAAAAAATATCATCAAATTAGGATAAAAAAAGTTGATGAGTAGAAAACAATCTTTAAAGCAAATATGGTTTATCTAAATGGTTAATGATGAGTTTTGGATTAATTGTATCTAGTACTTGCATGGTTAATGATCCATGTTTTATATGATTTTTATTAGAAAATTCATGGTTGTTTATATTGATAATATCATGATCTCTAAGAAGACTTTTTATTACCTATGTGAGAAATTTTCAAAGTTTTATGAAGGATTTTAGTACCTAGATGCATCATTCACTGAAGTTATCAAAAAGTCTGTTGGATTTAGGTTGATGATAAATAAGAATATGCTTTTATTTTGATCGAAGGAAGGTTACATCTGCTTTTTATTAGCTTTCCTAACTTTTTCAAAAATTTTGAGATTGATTGTGATACATTAAAAAATAAGTATTGGTGCAATTTTGAAAAAGAAAAATCAACCAATTGCTTACTTTAGCAAGAAACTCAATGAAACTGTACTTAACTATCTAACTTATAACAAGGAGTTGTAGGTATTTTTGAAGATTTTAGAGACATGATAACATTATTGTGGTCTAAAGAGTCTGTTACTCACTAAACATGAATCCTTAAGGCATTTAAAGGGATAAGGGAAGTTGAATTGATGACATGTAAAATGAATGGAAGTCATTAAGATGTAGCCGGAGTCAATTTTACATGGACTACTGTCTATAATTTTGCTTAAGCTTGTATCTAAAAGGAGGGGATTAGATTGATTCAAGGAGCTTGGAATGTTTAATGTTGGTGATAGGGAGACATGGCAGCAGCTTGGTATGGTTTGTTGAGGTGTTTGGAAAGCTCGTAACCTTTGAGTTTGGTAAGGCAAGCGTTCTTCGGTTGAAGAAGTGGTGCTTCAGGCTCGTGTATACCTTGAGGAATAGGCGCAAGCGCAGAATAAATTTGAGACTCCATCCGATGCTCCTATTGTAGAGGATGGCTTGACGCGCTAGTGTGCACCAGATAGGAATACTCTCAAGGTCAACGTTGATGGAGCTACTTTTGAAGCAGAAGGTAAATATGATTTTGCTTTCATTGTGCGTTATTGGGTAGGACAACTTATTTATGCTTCACAACACTGTTTTCATGGACATATAAATGCTGAAATGGTTGAAGCCTTAGCCATAAAGGAGGTGTTAAGTTCGATAAAACATCAGCCGAACCAGTTCTGCATTGTCAAGATAGATTGTTTGCGGGTTGTGCAAGCAATTCGAAGTGATACCTTGATATTTTCTCCGTGGGGTGGGGTGATTTTATATTGTCGCAACTTGCTTATTGCTTTGTCGAATGTTTCTATTCGTTTTGTTCAACGATCAGCAAACGAGATTGCCAATTTCCTAGCTCAGGATTCTCGTTTTACTACTGGTTATATTTTGCAGGGGAATGTTCTTCCTATTGCTCTTTGTCACTTGCTTCAAGCCGATTTCACTTAGTAATGAAGTCTACTTTTACTGTTAAAAAAAAAGATGATGATTCAAGGATGAATCTTTTCAAAGAAAGAGGGAATGATAAGAATTAAGTTGTTTTTGGTCATTTGAGTTTGTGAAAGCGGATCAATTATGTGAACAAGGAAGAAAAGGCTTGAATATGCTCTTAATGGAGTGGAGAGAGAAGTGACTACACATGTTAGCTAAATTAAAGGACAATCATTTGTTAGTTTGATTTGAGCCAAAGTTAAAAAAGACTTGAATATGAACATGACCTACAATATAGTCATGTATCGATTCATATAATTTGTTGGACAATTTAGTTTTAGACATAGACATAACCTATACTATGTATATCTTCAAAAGTTACATACATGTCTATGGTCTCCACTATAAGCGTTATATAAAACGTGTCCAATTTTATAAAGTTATAAGAAGATCCACAGTTTTTACCATGAGTATAACCTAGATAGTCCAACTTCTCAAAAATACAGAAGAATCCACAACTCAGACATGGATATATTCCAAATCATGCCTAATAGTGTTAAAATATCTATAACCAATATGACGTAACTCACAATCGTGCTCAATTAAAACCTATTCTTTTATTTAAGTTTAGAAACTAAAACCTATTCTTTTATTTAAGTTTAGAAACTCTAGTTTTGTAAATAAGCAGATCTCACCCTAGTAAATGAACTAGAGGAAGCATAATTAATGGAGAAGTCAATGCTTACAGAGTTGGGATTAGAATTTTGATTTTGGGAATTCAGATTTGATTTCTAATTAAATTTAAAATTATTATCGAGTGATATTATTCAAATTAACTAATGTTTATTAATTTTAATTATAGATTAAAAAGTATACTTGAAAATTTAAACGAACGTAAATTATTTTAATATTATTTCTAAAAGTGAGTCTCATTGTATCACCCAAGAAAAATGTGGTAATATAAGATTTATATCATTAATAAAAATATTAAATTTGTGTCACATGAGTACTAGCGTAATACATAGTGGATAGAGATTTAACTCTGCTAAAATTTTTGCTTATTCAGGATTCGTCTTAAATGTTTTGCAAATGTTATACTTTATTTTGAATGTTTTAAAATATTAAAAAATAAATTTTATTATATTAAGTACCTTAGGATAAAGAATGCACTTTTACTTGATGTTATATAATCATTAGGTTTTTATTATAATTTTAAATTTTAACTTTTAAGAGTTTGATTACGAATTAAGCGTTAAAATTCAATATTTCATTTTTAAGACTCACATCAAAATTACCTTACTTTTAGCCCTAATTTTTGGTTTCTCATTAAAGCTTTCTCGTTGTATATTATCTCCACATGTTTGGATCTTTGACATGTCAATTCCTTAAAATTAAGGTTTAAAATTATAGATTGCAACCTAGGTTGCATTCCGGATTATTATTGTAATTATGAACAATTTTGTAATGATGTTGAGTTTGCCAATCCTGTTATGATGGATCCTATTGCACTCCTCTTTTTCCTTTTTTTTTCTCCTGTTATTAGAATTGAGCTCACCATCCAAACTTTGGCATATGAACTATTGTTTTAATGAGAATCACTTTTGTTCTTATTCTCCTTTTTGTTGATAAGGGTATCAAGACTTGACCTTTAAAACAATGTTCTTACCTACCAGCCCAACATGGATTCTAGATAATTATGCACGAAAACAATGTTGGCAAATGATAATAAAAAATACTGACAACCAATAGTATCTAAAAGAAGCACTAATTTGCTATGCGGACCATTTCATAGAGTCCGAAAGGGGAAAAACCAGGATTTGCATGATAAAAGTTGAATGGGAACTGAACATACGGTGGAGGTTCAGGGGATTGGATACTGAATGGTTCTACTCCATGTTAATGGCTACGTATAATTACAAGATGAGAAGATGATTCAATCTTAAATTTAATACCCTTTTGTTGTTTGATTTTTGACGAAGTTTTGAAAGGTGTTGAAGGGCTATCTTGATAGATCCGAGTCTAGTGATTAATATGTTCAATTGTTCATACTTGTAACTAGCAAATTCTACTTTCCTAGGCAACAAATCAACTTTACATTCTACGAAATCATTAAGATTAGTAAAAAAAATGTTATCAAATTGATCTGATTCAAAATTAATAATTTAATTTAATTTAATCCAAGTTAAATTCACAAAATAAAAGAGAGTTTGAATCTCTTTCAATAATCAATTAGACATCGTACAAGCAAAGCAGAATGTCTTTTTGGTGCCTTTAAATCCAAGCTGTCTCTTTTCCTATACAATGTCATTTTTAACTAAGCTGTCTCTTTATCGTTCCATCTTGAAGCCATGGGATCACTATCTAAGTCATCAACCATATACTCCATGACAACTACTATCTACGCATAAAACCTAAAGAACACCAATTTGGTTGATTGCATGCCCGCTACACTCCACATGCTTGTGTCTCTACAGAGAGAAAATTTGAAGCATGAAGCCAAAGCCACCAATACTCAAATACTTTCTTCTCTCTCTCTTCCTCTCACTCCCTCTCCTTCTCTTCTTCTTCTCTCCCAAAAGCACCAGTACCCACTCACCTCCCCGAAACTCGAACTCCAATTCTGACGACCTTAGGATCAGACCCGGGTTCACCACCTACGACGCGTACATACAACGTCAACTGAACAAAACCCTGAATCCAAAACTACGAGAAACATGGTTAACTCGCGACTGGGGTCGTAAAGTTCGAGTCTTTGCCACGTTTTTTGAAGTTTTGAAGCAAAAAGGCCTCCTTTTCAATGAGTCCAAAGCGTTGTGCATCGGAGCTCGCGTCGGTCAAGAGGTGGCGGCTCTCCGTCTCGTCGGCGTTGGAGACTCCGTAGGCATAGACCTTGTGCCATACCCGCCGTTGGTGATAAAGGGTGACTTCCATCAGCAGCCGTTCGATGATGGTACCTTCGACTTTGAGTTCTCTAACGTGTTTGATCACGCGTTGTACCCGGAGAAGTTTGTTGGTGAGATCGAACGGACGTTGAAGCCCGGTGGGGTGTGTGTTCTACACGTGGCGCTTTCTAAACGGTCAGATAAGTACTCGGCTAATGATTTGTATAGTGTAAAACCGCTGCTGAAGATGTTTATGGCATCGGAGCTGGTTCATGTCCGGAAAGTTGACGGGTTCGGGTTGGATACAGAGGTTGTCTTCAAGAAGAAGGTGATCCAACGGTCCTGATTTCATTCCTTTGCTTTTTCCTCTCAATTTCATATTCTTGGATCGTTATTAGTAGATGCATCATTGTTAAGCTGGCCTATATTTTTCTAACGCTGAAATTCTTGTTATATTATTATTATCATTTTTGTTTTTGTTCTTTCAACAGACGTTGTAGTGCTTGAGCTCCAGCGTAGGAGTTAAAAAAGATAAAGACTTGTAACATTTTAAGAGTTTGAAAACACATGACTTCTAACATATCAAGAGTTTCACATTAATGCGTTTTGCACTTTCATTCAAGTATGACCCAAGAAGCGCGTCCTTTATAGTTTTGAGTTTTGAAACAAAGATTGAAAGAAGATTGTAAGTAGATCGTTTATGTGGGGCCATATCAAGCTTTCCAATCTGTTAGCGTACCAGATTCCATCAAATCCGGAGAATTCGGAAGTGATGATGTGAGGACAAATGGGGAGACTATCCTCTGTGTACTACAACCATGGCTGAACCCTGTGCCATTCCATCTGACTCATATAAATGGATGGTCTCACAGAAATGGATGGTTATGATAAAGTCACATAAGACAGGATTCTTGGCACAGAGAATTTGAGTTGACAAATGGGAATATAAGACGGCTACTCCACCAGGTGGATTGGTTTCATTAGGCCCCTCATTACTGACCTTTATCTGATTTAAGGACAAAACTTTGGCTGGAAGAAACCTATATGGAATACACTTTTATGGGTCCCAATGATTCATATTATTTAGCCAATGATCATGGTTTATGTGACATCAACGCAAAGCTGAGAGAATAAAGTGCATAGCCAAATGAAGACGATCGATAAATTCGGTTGGTTTTTACTTTTTTTATCACTTATATGTTGAAAAGTAAATCAAGTATATGATGGGCAAAAGAAAACCTGAAAAGCATTTCATTGTTCATTTAATGTTAAGAAATTATTTAAAACCAACAGGCAGACAGATACGTTGTGTCAGGTTAATCTTTTAGCAGCTGACTATGGATGAAAGAAGCTACGTTACTGGTAGTTCACTTCATTATAAGACAAAATACACGACCAGAATATGCGAATCGTCAAAAGGCATTCTTCCAGCCATTCCTCAACATTGACTTCATGAATAAGGCAACATATGCAGAGGCCTCTGCACAGACAACCTCGTAAAAAAGTTCTAAAGAGTCAATCCTAATGTAAGTGACAACCAAGCCTCAATTCCTGCGGCCATCTTTACAAAATTGAACGCACAAGTGAAAAGGCAACACCTTCCAGGAACGTGAGACAACACAAAGATAAACAACTCCTGGATGATGGGAACACAGAGAGAGCAGGGACATGGTGATTAAACGCTCAACTGACTCTCAGGAACAAAATCAACAGGCAGGCTTTCAGTATCCTCAAGTTGTAATTGTGAAGCGGTTACCTTGGCCTTCTTATATCTGCTTGAACTTCTAAGTATGGCATCCAGGGTCATGTCCGAGGAGCTATACCAATGTGCAGAAAAAGAGATAGTCAGACATCCAAAAATCATATTCCAATCTATGGAAGAAGAAAATGAACCTTTTGATATTCTGAAAATCAAGGGCCTACCACCAAGCTCTGGGCTTGAGAGGTACTCCCTCCTCTTTACGTTCAAGGTCTTTTCAAGACACCATGAAACCAAATATATATATACATATATTGAATTGTCATACCCATCGTCCTACCAACTTCCCATCCCTACTATTCAAGAGAAGACTAATGTCACACAATCACATCAAGAATTTGCGGCTATATAGGTTACGGAGTGAAGGTAATGTTATATTTTTATCACTTACAATTCTTTAAAGCTGCTTTTTGCACCGCCAGCTTCCTTTCTTTTCAAGCCATTAGACTCTGCAGCAAAAATTTATTCAAATGAGAAGAAATAGTAAAAGAGAAGACGATTAAAGGGTTAGAAGCTCAGAACACTAGCATGACACAAAAGACCAATGTAACCAGGAACTAATGTTATTAAGTTAGACGTGAAGGGGTTTGTGCATCAAAATTTTGTGCATATGAGAAATTATCCTGGAATGCCAACATTCAGCAAGACATGAAGAAGAAACTATGTTCGTTTACCCATGTCATTGACTAGAAGGAAGAAAGCTAATTTACAAAATACGCCAAAGTATACCAAGATAATTAGTGTCATGAAACACAAAAGTAACTGTCATAACAAAAATAGCAGAACAAATATTCCCAAGAGACAATGGGAATGGCATAGTCGTTGAGAGGAATCTTATGGTGAAGGCAATTTCAACTGGTAAAACTTTTATAACCCAAGTCAACTGTAGAGTAGAAATTACGATAGAAACTATTTTTATGTGCGCATCTCATTGGTATCACAAACCACAATGAGCACAAAAGAGCGATTTCAAGACCAAAAACTCAAGACACAAACAAACTCAACATAGCTATTAGTACAATAAACAGATTTTAGATTACCATTCTGTGCTGAGTTGAAATGTACATCACTTTCTACATCTGAGTAGTCTGAAGCCAATGAACTGTCTGATGGCGTTTTAGTGCCAGAGTCAGAATTGTCAAGTACATCTCCATCAGCAGAAGGTCCATAACTATCATCATTAAATATTGCACTTGATTTTCCTATTAAGCTTGTATCATTTCTTAAGCTATTTACAACTTCCCCAGCATTTGTAGGGGTCATTTTTCTACTGTCTGCGTGATTTTGCAGCTCATGTGATAGATACTCCTTGGCCCTTTTATTTTTGGCAATGCCCCTTTTAGAACTTTCCAAACTAGAGATTGATGCTGAATAAGAGTCTTTCTTATTCTTAATATTTTTGCCAGTACCAGAGAGCATGATAGCTCTTCTGCCTTCTTCAGAAACAGAAATTGGTTTATCAGACTTTGTAGATGCAGGAGTACTCAGCTTACTGCCAGAATGGACGTCAAGGTTTAGTTTTTTCTTTTCTGTTTTACTCCCAAGATCTTCTCCTTTTGCTTTAGTCGTGCTATCAACAAGTACCTTATTTGACGCAACAGTTTGATCATCGTCATGGTTATGCACAAAATAGTCATTAAAGTTGATCATATCACTTTGGCTAGTTGCTTCACGATCATTTTTAGCTTTACCTGCATGCCTCTTTTTAGCATTAGTACTTCCAACATTTCCAAGCTGCCTCTCCTCGGGGTGGACTTCCGCAGCTTTGGAAGTTTCAACAGTAACAGAATCCACTTTAGCACCGATAATGCCAAGCTTAGTTTTAGCTTCCATGTTATGCTCTAATTTTCTTTCATCTAATGGGTTGACTGAAGTTGCATCCTTCACAACTCTGTGATTTTTCACATTTATCAAGGAATGCACTTCCTTTATGTTATCAGTTGATTTTACATGAGCCTCACATCCAACATCCTTAGTTTCAATTGCAAGTCCTGGAGGCTTATTTTCTTCAGATTTTCGATTTTTCTTCTTACTCTTCCTTGGTTTTCCATCAGAATAAGTATTCACTTGGTTTTCAATTTGCTGCACAGAGTTTACCGCATTCTGGATCACATCATCAATTTCTCTATCAGTAGCCAAAACAGAAGTACTGACTGTATCCATCTCTGATACTTTATTTACCTTCTTTGTAGGAATCATGTTTTCCGCCTCAATGCTTTCATCATTGGCATGAATTACCTTAGAAGGCTCATCTGGAGCAAAGCCAATTTGAGAACCTTTAAGATGTTCTGTAACTGATGTGAATGGTTCTTCACTTGTTAAATCTCTAACTTTCTTTGTTTTCTTTATTTTCTTCACTATGTTTCTGTGGTCGACAGCATCACTAACATCATGTGATTCACCCTGATTGGAAGGCTTGCAATTTATGGACTGCAGAGCAACAGAAATATCCTTTGACAATTTTCTGGCTTCAACTTTTTCAGGCTTATCAGTTATGTGTGTCTGACCATGAGTAGAAATTGCAGCAGCTTTTTCCAAGTTGTTAGGTTCTTTTGTTGTAACTATCATTTCACTTGCTAAATCCCCAATTTTCTTTGCTTTCTTTCTTTTCTTCGATGACTTCCTGTGATCCATGTCTTCACTAACCTCAGGTGATTCAGAAGGAACAACTTCATTGATTTTGCCATCTATTTCCCCTTCAAAGGATGGCTTGCAATTTAAGGACTGCGTAGCAAGAGAAGAAATATCCTTTGACAATTCGCTGCCTTCAACATTTTTATTCTTATCAGTTCTGCGTGTCTGACCGTGAGGAGAAATTGCAGCAGCTTTCTCCAAGTTGTCAGGTTCTTCAATCACAAGGGAAGGATGTTCTGCAACATCAATAGATGTTGTGACTGGCTCTTCTCTTGCTAAATCCCCAATTTTCTTTGCTTTCTTTCTTTTCTTCGATGACTTCCTGTGATCCATGGCTTCACTAACCTCAGGTGATTCAGAAGGAACAACTACTTCATTGATTCTGCCATCTATTTCTCCTTGACAGGATGGCTTACAATTTAAGGCCTGTGTAGCAAGAAAAGAAATATCCTTTGACAATTCACTGCCTTCAAATTTCCCAGACTTATCAGTTTTGGGTGCCTGAGCAGGAGTAGAAATTCCAGCATCCTTCTCCAAGTGGTCAGATTCTTTTATCATAATGGAAGGATGTTCTGCAACATCAATATTTGTTGAAAGTGGTGGTTCACTTGCAGAATCCCCAATTTTCCTTACTTTCTTTCTTTTTCTCGATGATTTTCTGTAGTCAACAGCTTCACTTGCCTCAGTTGATTCAGAAGGAACAAATTCTTCACTGATTTTACCAGCTATGTCATCTGGCTTGCAATTTATGGACTGCATACCAAGAGAAGAAATATCCTTTGACAACTTATCACCTTCAACTTTTTCGAACTTATCAGTTTTGGGAGTCTGACCATGAGTAGAAATTCCAGCACCTTTCTCCAAGTTGTCAGATTCATTAATCACAAGGGAAGGATGTTCTGCAACATCAATAGGATTCACATTCTTTAGAACTTTTAGTTTGTTCAGCAGCAGATGCAATTAAGAGGCTACAAGATACAGTAACTAGGTCACAGATGCACTACCTAGGCTAAAGGTATTACATTTGTTTTTCATTTTTCTTTCAGTCATGTTATTGCCTACAAAAAGACTAGCATGAATGTCAACAACCATTTTGTCGCCGATTTTGTTACTTGGTTTATTACTAGATAATATATAAACAGTGTATACAAACTTGAATGCCATTAAAATACCTGAGGCTTACCATGGGAAGAAGGTACTTCTGGGACATGATCATAGTGCTTATCCTTCAGTAAGATGCCAGAGGGCTCAGATACCAAAACACCCTGAACATGTTGTCCCGAAAGTGCTGCCTCATCATTTTCTTGACCCAAAAATCTTTTGTTAATTCTCCTTGCAACTTTCGAGACTTCAATTCTAATATCTGTATCAGAAGAAGGAGCAGAACTAGTACCTTTATTAAGAAGGTCAGATGATTTCTTTAACGGCTTCTTTTTCCCTGTCCTCTTTGGACTACTTGGAGAGGCTGATTGCAAGTGTTCTCCTTCTAATATTTCCGTAGACAAACCGCCCAAGGTGGAATTTGTATTCTTTTGTAAGCTCCCTGAAGACTGCTGACAGATAGTAGAAGACTCAATTACCTTGTTATCAGAGTCAGAAATGCGAGTTTCATTTTCGTTTATGAGATTGTTATTTTTTTCCTTCCAAGTTCTGCGGTTTCTTTTTGAAGCAGGCTTCAATTCTGAAGGATCTTTTGAGGCCTTATCACATTGAGAATCTACAACATTTATCCTGGATTCATCGTCTTTGCCTAAAACATGCTCCTCAGGAACTTCATGCACCTGATCCAAAACATCAGTCCTCTTTTCTGCAGTTCTTGATGGCTTATTTGCATCAGAAGACAAGTTCAAACTTGATGCACCAGTATTGCTTGTAATGCTCACCTGTAAATCATGTGAACCATTCTTTCCCAAAGTATGTTCCCTGACCATAGTCTTTGGTGGCAATTCATTTCCACCAAATTCATTCATTGAAGTATCAGCTTCTTCCATAGTAAGATCATTTATAGAATCTTTTCTCTTTTTCTTGCTTTGGAGTTTCATCTTAGAGGCAAGTTGAGGTTGCAAAGCTCCTTCAGGCAATTTGCTGCGTTGCATCTCATCAATTATATTCCTTGATTCACCCTGATGAAATTCACTTTCTGTTCTCAGAACTTCCTCGCTATAGTGACCATTTGGTTTTTGTGCATGAGGGTCTGACCAATTGTTTGCCTTCTGGGGCATAACGATACCGATGTCTTTGTCCGTAAAGCCAATTCCTTTCTTGAAATCTCCTATACCTTCAGGAGCACCACCATTCGAAGTCAACAAATCAGCCTTGTGGCAATTCACTTTCTCAGGTTGCACTTCAACATCGACTTGGGGCAACGATGGAGCAATAATTATGGACGAACTTTTGGGGTGATCATCAGCCAAATCACCACTCTCAACACCAGAAGCCACGATTAAATTCCCAGAATCATTACTAACCAAAGCTGGAACCTCATTTTGTACAACTCTAGAAGCATCAACACTACGAAACCAATTCTTCTTAATCCCATCAAACGCACTTCTAACAAGCATAGACTCAGACAAATGATAAGAATGTCCTCTTCGCTTCACCTACCACGTTACGAAAACATTAAAGACCCAACTTCATACACATGAAAACAACCAAGAAAACAAACAATAAACACCCATTAAAGAATACATAACCTTTAAAGCAACAATCTTTATCTCTCCAATGTCAGGAAAGCAGAGTGGATGTTCACGCAGTATTTTCTCTACACAACCAAAACAACCACAGTAAAGTACAATGATAGCTACAGGCGAACAAACATAGAACGGAAGTAAGAAAAACTAAACAGTAGTCGCCTTTGAGATTTGCGACGGTGTAGGAATTGGAGACGATCATGGCCAAGTGAGTGTCGAGGTTTGTGTCGACGAACACTGCGTTGTCGCATGATGCCGAATAATCGGAAGCGGAGTTCATACTACCCAAATACCCTGCATTATTAGTAGAAAATACTTGTATGATTATGAATAAAGGACCACATAAGATATAACTTTTTTTTATACGCTCATAAAAGAGAAAAGAATCAAAGAGTTAAATTTAGCTATTTTCAGATTTTGATTGTCCATTACCTTATCTCTCGTAAGCTTACAAAGGAAACAGGTGAACAACATAAAAACGAATAACAGCAAAGGAATCATAATAGTGTATGCAGTCTATGATTTCTGAAAGCACTCCTACTAAAAGGATGTTCAGCACTCCATATCAGTCGTTTTACTTGGATGTTTTTCTTTTCAACATTCAGAACCAATTCGTTTTCAGAACTTTTAACACTGAAGCAGCTTCCACAATTTTTGAAGCTTTTGTCGATCCTAAATATCAGGGAGACAAGGGGGAAGACATTCACAAAATTCAAGCATAATTTGGTGCACACTAGGACCTAGATGTCACCTCACCTGATAGTCGTGAGCATTATGATGTCTCCGCATGCCTGTAAAGCAGTGAAAACATTACAAGTTAGAAAAAATAGCTAACAAATAGTATGCAAGTAAAGATAATTCATAACCTAATTGGAAGAGATTCTACTAATCAACAAAACCTTAATTCCAGATGACATAGTTCAACTGAATTGAGTACAAAATCTTAATATCAAGTTCATATTAAAGTGCCAAAAAATAGAGAAGAAAATATCCAGGAATAATTTTGCAATCCAACATTATCTGCCAAAAGTTTCCATATTGAAACGTAAACAATTGGGATCATAGCACACAAGAGAAATTCATAACTAACATTCCACGGGATTTTCATGCATAATTGCGCTTTCCTCTGCTTCCCATTCTGAATTTACCACAGCGTTCTGACCATTGTCTAATGTAGAAGAAATATCCATCGTCCTCCTGTGCTCGTGAATTTGTGGTATATGATCATGAACTGCATAACAATGGCTGTGATCCTCATATGAAGTGCTCCCCAGTTGGGAAACGCCAAACTTGTAGGAACTTGCATTCATTAAGGGGTAAACATTGTCCTGCAAGTATAAGGGAACATTTAAACGGTCACTATGTAATGCAACATAAGCAAGAAGGCCTCCTCCAGTTTATGATTGACCATTATTAAATTAATCTAACAAACAATTTTCGAGGAAAAAGCATTGCACGAGGCATGTTGTGGTACATCAGCAAACTGCAGTTTCTTCTACATATACCAAAACTTTAATTAAGAGGAAGAGAAATAAACCCCTCTTCCTATTTCAAAACGTGAATAAGCATTGAGGGTTGTTTTACCAGATTGTCAATATAGGGTACCTGAATGTGAGAGACACCATTGAAAATAAAATTCACATGTTCATATGTGAGTCCTTCAAAATATTCTATAAAGCTACCGGCTGAATTGTAAGGGTAGTTGGTGCTCGTGTACTGTAACTCCATCTGAGAGTTCCAATTCATCTCAAAATTCTCTAATCTGAAACACTGGAAACACATGGTAGGAATATAATGGAAAGGAAACAATTAGTTCAGTCCTGAAAAGCACGTAGAGAGACGAAAATGCTAGAAACCAACCTGCTTCTCTGAAGCAATACAAGTAGGTTCATTCAAGCACTAAATTCTGTGGTCGATGCACCATCCCCAGCTTACTTATCTATGCCTCCGTTACTCCTGGCAAATAAACAGAAAATAAGAGACAGATACCAAAGCAAGCGCAAACCCCGGGACAAGTAAAAACGAAACATATTCAAAGTAACGAATACAACATTGAAACAAGTAAGCTTCTTTCCACGAAAACGCAGTGATCAACAAAGCAATATTAAAATTCTCATAAAAGATGATAAATTTAAACACGAACATATTAAGAAAAATTGCGAAATGCTCTTATTCAACCAAACTTGTCTAAATGCCTAAACTTCTAAAAAAGGCAAATAGTTCACTGAAGATCCTGTTAGCCACTTGCTTTTCAGAAACCAAAAACAAACAAAATGACAAACTTGATTTACCAAACACTCAGAAAGCAGACCTTTTGTGGAATTGAAAGGTAAAACAAATAAACTGTCCCGTCGTTGGCCACTAAGTTCAACAAGCAAGGAAACAAAAAGAACGCGGCCACCTCTAGAAATGCCAAGAAAACAGATGCCAACAACAAAGTTAACTCGTAGCCAAATCAACTCTAATCGTTAATAAAAACTGAAGAAGGGGTTGAGGGTACCTGATTAAAAGAAGTTGGATAACCAAATCCAAGAACTGCGAAACTTCACTCTAAATTTAGAGGGAGAGAAATGACAAATTCAGGGAGTGAAATGGGAATCGGAAGATAGAGAGAAGCGGTGCAAAAGATGTTGTGAATGTGGGTGTTGGAACGTGCAAAAGAAAGGGCGATGTAAATTGAGTATTAATGCAAAAGGTTTCGTAAAAAAAATGGAGAGATTAGATTCTCAGCGGATAAACCACAAAGAAGATTAAAGAAGCCACATTGATGCCTTTTTTAGAGCATCTTTGTCCAAAAATCTCTTCTCCTCTCTCCGTGAAATAAAAATGGCTTCTCTTCTCTTCTCTTCCTCTCCACAGTACACAACAAATCACTCAACCACTCTATGTGTGCCTGTAAGCGTGTATTTTGTGCACTAAAATCTCCCAACCAAAATCCTTCTTTCCGAAAGCAAAAACAACAAGCTTGAAACGTGCAGAGATGAAGGAAACTCAGAGAAACGTCAAGCAAGGAAGAGGGAGGGATTTTGCTGTCTTTTGTGTTTTGGAGACAGGGACAGGCGTTTCTGTCTTTCGATTTTGGGAGGTACAAAAATGCTTGTCCCTGTCCTCCGGAGATGGAAGACAAAATAACGGGAACAATAACCAAATATGTGTTGGAGACAGGATTTTCATGTTTTGTCTTCTGTCCCCGTTAACAGGGACAGGAACCAAACATAACGTAAATCTTTTTCTATCGTATAATTCTCATTGCTAACATTGCTTTTTGTTAAAAAAACTTAGAGAAGTTGGGGGAGATTGTTGCTCATTATTTTTGTAGACTAGTTTTGGAATAATCTTGTTATGGTCTATACCTTGGAATCTTAAAGGTGGGATGTCAAATGTTGAACTCCTAGGAACATTAATTAAAGAAGGAATCCTATAGAATCTTCTTAGGTCAATAATTGACTCAAAAACATTATCATCAAATCTATAACTCAAAGATTTTCTGCTAAAGGATAGTTTCATCTTGTCTTCTTTACATTGTTTTATCTCCTGTTTTTTCTGTTTAGGCTCAAAGATACAAGTCGACCTGGATCTACTACACTTTCAAGCATCCATTCCTCAATTAGGTTAATATCTTTCCACTGAACGGACTTTATCACTAAGACGTTGGACTTTGTCATATCTATTTACAAAATCTAGGTTTCACCTTTCAGAGTTTGTATCAAAGATCTAGAGGAAAATACAATGTTTATGGCTTTGTAATGGATTTTATAAATCAAGGATATAGGTATTGATCTTGTGTTCATCTTGTAATTTTGGTTTCTGATTTGCAATACTAAGAAATCTAAGATGTTTTTTTTATCTCTAAGGGAAACTATAGGTTTGTATAGTTGTCAAATAAGATAGTTATGGTACAAAAAACTAGACTCTATTAAGCTTAACAGAGAATCCTAAAAATTTTAGAACCTAACTTCTCTCAATACCATTAAAACGGTTGTATTTAAACCTTATTTGGTGAGGGGCTTTACTCCTACTTGCATTAATCCTATGTGGATAAATTTTTAACTTTTCTCTTTGTGTTTGTTCATAGAGCTTTAGGTTAATAAGCGAATGGTCTCAAAGGTCTTTGAAAGAGAGACGTCATATTCTTCAGTTTTAATAATGTAATCCATTTTCTTAGAAAAGCTTAAACTTTGTTTGTTGGTAAACTTGGTCTCTTTGAACTTTAGGGATTCCCTAATTATCAATAGACCTTCTCAAATTTTTTTATTATTATTTCATCATTGTTCATGATCCTTTTATTAGTTCTAAAGGTAGACGCATTATAGATAGACTTATATCTCGTAAAGAAACCCAATTTTTAAAGGTTTTTAGTTTGCCCGGTTATGAGTAGGCTATGTTATGAGTAGGCTAAACACACGAACTTACATGCCACTCCTTGGAAACTAGAAAAATAAGAAATAAGGCCTAAGCCAATGGACTTATAGTCTTCCTTACACAAATTAGTGATCAATTACAAGCCTTTTAACAAAGCCCTAAAGTGGATTACGTATCCAATTCTTAACAAAAAAGATTTGCTTTAAACACTCTATAATTCTCATGTTTTCTTAAACTTTGATATGAAGTCGAGATTTTGGCAAGTCTAGATAAACCCTAAAGGCTTGTGGTGCTAACCTTTGAAAAAAAAACATTATTTATTACCTTAAAAGGATCTGGGTTGTAAAACCTATTTTCAATAGTCAAAATGTTGGAAAATGTTGTCTATCTAAAAAGTTGCTTTGAAAAGTTTTTGGCTTTGAAATCTATAAATCTTTTGAAAATTTTGTTGATAAAACTTCTTTTGCTTTGGGAGCTTATAAAACAATTTTTCTAGTTGTTAAAAATGGATATTATTATTATTATTATTATTATTATTACAACAACAATAATAATAATAATAATTTTGTACTTGTTATATTAATGAATTCCTATGTTTCCATTTCCTTAAGAATATATGCAAGCATCTGCTTAAAATTGACAAACATCATTGTTTAGGATATTAACTTTTGAAACTATAGCCTCGAAATCAAATTATTGTTATATCAACTCAAAACATTTATCTGTAGTGTCATATTCTCAACAAAATTCTTAGAATTTAGGATATTTTGAATGTGTATTATTAGATTTCAGGTTTCCTAAAATCAGGCCATTAAAGTCCAATGGAATTCCTCTTACCTACAAGTCCTTTGTTTGGAATTCATCTTTACCCCGTTCGTATTTTTGGTAACGTTACATGTGTTTGTATGGAATCCTTTATATATAATTTCGAATAAACAAAGGTTGAATCATCTATATGCATTCTTTAATTTTAAAATAGAAGTATTTGACTTTTTATTTGTTCGATTATAATCCAAGGAAAAACGGATTAAATATATTATTCCTGCTTTTAATCATCAATAAAATAAATTGAATATATTATTATTGCTTATTATGGATTTATTAGATTGGTTGTTGTTATATTTGTGTTTGGAAAATTCT
The DNA here is from genome assembly GCA_025629805.1 of Erythroxylum baracoense. Classification (NCBI taxonomy): domain Eukaryota; kingdom Viridiplantae; phylum Streptophyta; class Magnoliopsida; order Malpighiales; family Erythroxylaceae; genus Erythroxylum; species Erythroxylum baracoense. Next base: position 8,272,940 of record JAOTAY010000003.1, on the reverse strand, counting down.
TATCTTTCTCGATTTTCATTTGATCATAATAAATAAGTAAATCAAGTTATATTAGAATGTATGATTAGAGGTAGAAATTGAATGAAGTGCTTAACATCTTGAAAGGATTACTTCCTATTTTTGCTTTAATCTTTTTTAGTTTTTTTGTCTTCTTTTTTAGTTTTTTTGTCTTTCTGTTCAGGTGTTCTTAGATATGGATCGTCGACTCCTCTAATTTAGATAAAAATTATTTTTTCACTTATATGGAATTGAATAATGTGTTGTTCTCCTTTGGAGTTTTGAAGCTAGTCTATAAAGCTCTTTTGATTTAATTTATTGTTGTATAAAAGGATGACAAATCTCTTCATCTATCTCTATAATCCTTTAAATGAATGAAAGTGTTACTCTTATTCATTTAGAAAAAGCAAGGATAATACTTGATAAAAGCATACAGACCACCACTGTTGCTTTTATCAATTTTCAAATGAGATAAGCCTTTAGGCATGGCTCATCTTTCAAGAAAATTAAGCTTTAAAAATAATACATTTTTTTAGAGAGTTAAAAGTTGACATAATCCCCAAGTGACATGCATAATGTGTCAGGATTTCGTAAGGAAATACAAATAAAAAAGAAAATTATATAATCAAATAGGTTGGGCCAAAAATGGATGCCCAACCCAATCGTCCGAAAAATGCCGTTTTAGGACGCTCAACCTAATCGTCCGAGGTATTCATAAGCTGTTCATTAGAAACTGGACTGTTGCTCATTAGCACATCTACCGAGAGAGCAACAGGTGCACCGACTAGTTAATTAAATATACCGACAATTTTAACATCGGAGTCCATCATTTTAACACAATACCCAATGAGTGCCACTTGATCCTTTTATAGGATCTATCATGAATTTATTTCCTAAGACTTAACATATAACTTTTTCGTTTGCTTCCCTTTAAATAAAAAATGGATTGAGTTAAGTTTATACTGTCATTAGTGTAACGTTAATCATTACCTTGGATTAACTGGTGTCAGGTTAATCATTATCTTGTATCCTATAGCATGGGCAGTTATGAAAGTGAAAATTATGGATTTATGGAGTTAGTTTGTATCACTCTTATCAGCTAATTTGGATTTAGAAAAAAAGGGGGACAAAGACGTAATAGTATCTAACAAGCAAAAGGCTCTTACTTATATGTAGATTTTTATTTTTTTTATATGATATAATATTACCTTATGTTTTATGTTTATTGACTTGCATATCTAGGAATTCATAAGAGTTATCGAGGTCACACTACCAAATACATGTCATAGAATATACACTAAACATATTTGCTGTAATTAGCATGAATATTAGAGTGGTAAAGACTTAAGGATGCAATTATAAGTATATGCACAGTCTACGTATGTCAAAAACTTTAATAAGAAACTAAAGAAATCAGAAAAAATTAGACCTGGGTGCGTTTCTATATTGCTTGAATGTCCATAGGAGACTTAGGTTAGGTCACACCAATTATTTGAATCAAAATTTCCAACCGTTAGTGATAACCTTGGTTAGACTTCCAATATATGATTCTTACAAATAAGGGACAAATCAACAATTAGTACTTAGGAACTATAAGAAAGATGATTATAAAGAGCCATACTAAAAAGAGCATAGACACGTTCGCATAGAAATCAGATACAGCACCTGCAATTGTCAAGAAGCTAACAAAAAAAAGGAGGCGATGCAATAGAGGATTGTGTGGAATATGATGGAGCATATATGGTCAACAAAGGGAACTAAAGGCACATTTTGAAACTAGGAAGAGACTATTGTTATAGGCGTAGAGCACATGACCTAGATGGTTATCTATGCAAAAATGTTATTAGTGCTATTAATCACTCTAAACAAAAATCATATGTATTTGTCGATGGTTGATTAAGAAAAGTATTTTTTTTAAGAGTGCATGATCAAGTCTTATAGGCTATCGAAGGGAGTGTTCTTCTTGTCATTCTATGATTATGAGCAAAAAAATCCACCAACCAAGAGGTTGATGCTAGGAAGGCCAAAAAAGATAAGAAGAAGAGATGAGAATGAACCAAATAAAGAACTAAGTGTAAGCAAAAAGTCACAAAAGGTTCAACTGCAAAAATATAAGAAATAAGGTGCTTCTGAACACAATAGTAAAAAGTGTAATATAACGAGACTGAATGAACAAATCGTTAACGTTAGTAACTACTACTTTACGTATCTTTTTTATCTAGTTATCATTGCTAACACTATGTATATTATTTTATAGTGCTCAATAACTTCAATTAAAGGGCCAACAGTTAGAGAAGTATCATAAATAAGAACATATTGCTTTTTCTTATAAAACAATGATTATATGAAACATGCTACTTTTTTGACCCAAATTATGTTCAAAAAGCTTGCATTTAAAGCAACATAGTAGTTAATGAGGAATGTGTACTTACTCCAAAAAGTATAAATGTGAATTTAACATGTACTTAAGTTCTTATGGTTATTGTCAATATTAAACTCATATAAATGTTGATTAACAAGACACTCATATGTTGGCTCACAAATTGTAAGTTCTATAAGTATGACTAAAAGGAAATATTGACATATAGATCTAAGATCTTTCAAATTATCTTTTAAACCAGGAAGTCTTATGATTTAGCTTTATTTTAAGACAATTATAAGATATTACAACTAAGAGGAGATCAATAATTGGGAATAACAGTCTAGAATTATATTACATAGAGGATGGACAATGTAATGAAAATTGAAATAAAATCCTAGAATTATGTTAAAAAACCTCAACCTCAATTATTTCTTCTCTCTAATCAGCATCTCAACGTCTTGCTTTATAATTTTTAATTTCTCATCTTGTTATTTTTCTTTAGCTATATTTCTCTTTGTTTCAGGTCCTTCAGTATGTATATATCATTCTTCAACTTTATAACATAGACAATTCTTTCACAGGGTATTTGGTTGAGGACAATAGGTATTCTATTACCCCTCTATTCCTACTTGTTAAGTATTCTGTATTTGACTAAAATAAAACCTACGGAATAACCATTCCTAAGCATTATAATTCCCGGAGATGGGAGAATAGCTAAAGATGCTACGCCCCCGTCTTTACCTATTCCACACACCTCCGGAATAGGTAAACACAAGCTTTCTTTCTTTTGGACAATTTCTATCCCTCTCCTCTCCTGTTGTTCCCAACAAACTTTCTCACTCACGTAGCACACACCTCTTTCTCGTTTGGTCTCACTCATGCTCTTCATCTCTGGCTCAGTGGCCCTCTCTTGCTCTTCACGCGATAGTCTCTTTTCTCCACTCTCTGCTCTAGTCTCTCACTCACGCTCTTCATCTCTGGCTCAATGGCTCTGTTTTTTATTTAATCGGTAATAATCTTTTTGCTTCCTAAATTGTGCTCTATTTATTTTCTCTTTACTCACTTCTCCTGATCATACTTCTTTCTTTCTTTATTATTACTCTGCATCTACAACTTCCTTATTCAAATTACAAATTTACATATATCTGCCTATCTATGTCATCATGCGTATTAGGCATCGCAGTAGAAAATATTAGGTAAATAATTGGGTGTATTCGTGCGATCGTGCAATGGATGAAGTGGAGAGAGTACGTGAAACGCCTGCTATTAGAGTGCTTGGGTCTCTCTTTAAATTCACCCAAGTCTACATATGGTCCCCTTTCTCTCTCTCTTGTTTTATTTCTGTGTTTCTTTCCTTAGCTTAAAGCTTATTTCTTCCTGCAAAATTGGAACTTGACATGGGCGATGGCTCAACTGAGACACTCAAAGTACCTTTATTTTCTGAGGCCAGCGTAAGTTTCGGTTGCTTTCTAACTGCATGATGCCCTTATCTGTGCTTACATTGCTGGGTTTAAGGTTTTTGTTTGTTTTGTTGTTAAGGGTCAATGCCCTTACTCTTCAAGTTTAATAGGGACTAGAAGTTGACGTCCATTACGTGTTGGTTTGATTGCCAGAAAAATCGCGTGAAAGAGATGAAGATATCAGCTCCAACATAAATGTATCTGATGCTAATGAGTGTTTTGATTATTTTGTGCCTGCTTTTTATCAGTCCATTTTAACATTACCTTTTTTATGCTGGGTTAGTCGACAGCTGCAGAATACATGGTTTTCCTGTATAACAAGAGGAGAAGCAAGACAAGTGGACAAGCTGCGGAGAATGGGGTTGCTTACTGTAAGAATTTTATGGGTGCACAAAGCTAGTTCAGATTGTTGAATGTTTGAATTTCTAACTGGTAATCAAATAAGAGTATGTTTTGAAATATGGGTTGGGGAAGTCTTTATGGATTCATACATTTTATCTTAATTTCACAAAATTTTTTCTTTCCAAAGAATTTGTTCGCCAAGGCTACGGATTCCCCCTTTAACATGCATCTCCCTCTAGTTCTTTTGTTTGACAATTGTTGTTTTTTTCTTTAATGTGTTTGCATTTAATTCTTTACATTTACAATGCCCAAGTGGTAATTAGGGAGTGGTTGGATTCTCCGCATGCAGTGAATTACTTGAAGGACCATTCTGCATTGTTTACATGCATAGCACTATACAAAAGGAGAAAAAATCCCCTACATGACTAACCTGAGGTGGATTTATGAGGAAGTACCCAATAGATACAAGGACAGGCTTCAAGAAAGTGTACTTCATACACCCAGGTCTTCGCTCAAGACTTGCCTTTACTGCCCTTGGTTGGTTCCATTTGAGTGGAGGATGAATAGCTTCTAAGTTCAATTCTAATGGAGACAAAATTGAGAAACCTAGTTCTGATAGAAGCAACTTGGTAACTTCTTGACTTCTAAAAGCTTCTGGAATATATTTTTTTGAGGGGGGAGTGAGGAATATTGGACTAGGAAGAAATTTTTTGTAACATCCCATTACTAATGGGAAGGGTAAAATAGTCATTTGGAATAGTTTATAAGTGCTTGAAATTGTCTTGACTTGTTCATGCATACACATACCTGCGAATAGTGAATTTTGTACATGTAAATGACTGTACATGCATTCATGACATTTCCCGGTATTTTTGTTAATAAATGTGATTGTTATGAAAAATAT
>JAOTAY010000003.1:8232217-8243088 GCA_025629805.1 Erythroxylum baracoense | reverse complement strand
TACGTTCTATTAATGTCCAATCTTAATAGAACAATGACTAGGAACATTTAGGAATAATACATAAATGCAATATGAATTTCATTATAATTTCATTTGCAATGTATAATTATTACATGGATTTTATCATATACATCTAAACATATACAAGATAAATAATGTCTTTAAATAATTTGTCACTAAAATACAACCAAAGTGATTGGCTGTAGGATATAAACCAACACTGAGGACAAGCTTTAAGAAGCAGTTGTCAGGGGATGACAAGTTGCATAAAGATAGTAATGTTTTCACATGAAACTAGATTATAGACATTCGAAGAAAAGTTGATTTTGGTTTTCAGTGTATGGATTACCCGAACTACAATTCCTAGAAGCCATGTTGAGGAACTGTTGTTTGTCTTTGGTCTGCAGTTTTTGTTTAAACACCAACCAAAGAATGAGGCTGCCTTTTGGGTGAGTGGCCTTTGTACCAAAGGAGTGTGTGCCAAAATTAGTGTGGAGCAAACTGTGAGATGCATTAAGTAGTCAGATGATCTCATCTTCTCTGATGGTGTTGGGATTATAATTTGTAATATGATAAGCTGTTCCTGAATAAATTCGATTCTTTGTAATTTTGCATAGGTCGGACCAAGTATTAGATTGAGACTTGATGTCAAACGCTACTCTCGCTTGTCTTGAAAGACCTTGGAACTGAGTTATCAGAGAGACTAAGCTGTTCAACGGTCCCATTTGGCATCATACTAGAAGAATATGTTTGTTCCATTTCTTATTATGTTTAATGTAGGGTTTGATTTCCTCCCTTAACTACAGGATTTCTCTTGAAGACCATGAAGCATAGCTAGCTGGTTTCATTGTTACAAAGATTCTTTCTCACAGGACCAAGCTCATATTTTTCAATTTTGATAATTTGGACCAATTCTGTCAACTTTTTCTCAAGTGCACAATTTAAAACTTGCCCGTGCCTAACCCATTGGTATAGATTTTAGAAGTTCTTTTTTCTTCATAGCAATAGCTGTAAATTTCTTGTAGGAAAAAAACAATACAAGCATACTTGCCTGTGAGCTGGAACAAAATTTATTTTGCTTATTCTCAGAATACTAAAAGATATAAACAAGAATAAAGCGGCATGGCATCTCTACTAAAATTGTTGCCGGCCCTGCACAATTTGCGGTCGAAATCCACGTTAGTTTTACACAAGAACCAACAATAATTTGCATATAAGACCTTCTTAACAGTTATGCTTTTGTATGGACATGATTACTGTTGTATTTAAATAAACATAATGTTGAGAGTGAGCATATGGACAACATAAGAATACTGCCACTCCTCAAATAATCATAGAGTACTTATGGCACTTAAGACAACATTTTAATGTAACAATGACACCGAAAAAAAGAAAGAGTATGAACTCCATTTAGGAGAATTGAAATTGGAGGCGGCTTGTTGGTTAAAGAGAGACACGCAGGATCATCAAAGTCTATGAAGACAATGGGAACCAGCAGCCAAACCACTTCCTCTGCATAGAAAACTTCTTCTGCATCCAACACAACAAAGTTTTAAGTATGTAATGTAATCAAGAGATGAGGTTTTGATGATTGTTACCTTGAGAGCTTTGATGAAACGCTTGAGCTTGAAAGAAGAGCGTTTCTTCTTCTTGGGTTCTGACAGTGTAATTCTAGCACTACATGCATGACCATTCAGTTTCTCTTTTCTCCTCTCTTCAAAAATGGCACTAAATCCTTCAGCAGAAGAAGGATCACCTTCTTTCCACTCCCCAAACTTTGGTATTGGTCGCATACGATTATTGCTGGACTTTCTCTTCTATGAAAAGAACCATGAAAGTGACATTTGTGGAAAGAAAAAGATTACACGTAAGATCGATGCTTGGGAATTAGCAAGCTAAAACAAATAGTAGAATCTGACATTTTCAAAGCTAATGTCCAAAAGACATGGTTGTTGGTTAACAACAAAGAAAAGGATAAGCTTGATGAACTACATCCAAAAATCTGTAAACCAAATTGTTGAAAACGATCTTTTAGCTAACGTTGGAAACACCAAATCTACTCTTTCCTTCTGATATCGATTGATTCGTTGTCAGAGCAAGAACTCAATCCAAACTTCAACTTAACAAGTTTCTTGATCATATGATCATCAGGAACCAAGGCCAAGACTTCCATGAAACCAAAGACGTGAAATTATGAAGTATGCAAGGTAAGATATTCACTCCTTGTGACCCGAACATTTACAGAAACATAAACAATCAGGAAAGTTTCTTCCTCCTGGAAAGATGGAAACTTTTCCTTCTTCAAGAATTCTGAAACATTTCTAGCATGTGTTCTCTTACATCCTCTTAAACACCAAAAATTCACTTCTTTTATTCTATTATTCAAAGCAAAATAAGAATCCCATGGTCAAGGTGAAGAACAAGGAGCAAAAGAAAGTGTACCTTTGACATCATTGATAACTTCAAAGCTGTCATGGTTGAGAACAGTGAAGAAGGTCTTGACTGTCAACAGAAAAGAAGTTGGAAAAAGTTTGTGTCTTGAAGGTGAAGATCTACGGACTCTGATGGGTTTTTAAGGGGTTAGAGCATTTGTGGTTTGGTTCCATATCAAGCTTACCTCGTATCCTACGCGGGTGTCCCACTACAGGTTCTATCCTCCGTTGAGATGGGAAACAGTCTTTGCCTATTACACTCCAAAATATATAATTTTGCCAGGGTTTGGAATCCAAACCTTCATTTGAAATAGATGGCGTATTTGGTATCAACTTTAGGCATAAAATATGAGGCTCAACCAATGGTACGAATATCATACTAGTAGTGGTATCTGATTTAGTTTTGGTATGGTAGTATATTAGTATCGGTCAATATTAGGTACTGTTTCGAGTAGTCTCGAGTAGTCTGTAGATTTTTTTAAAAAATTGCAAAATAATCTATTAGTATATTATATTTTATACTTTATAATTTTACATCAACTATGTCTCCAAAAAATAACAATAATTCAAAAAAATACTTTATTTATTTTTATTAACATTAATTTTCACATATAAATAATGACCACAATTAATATGAAAAATATCATTTAATCATCTTACAAATATAAAATTAAAAAGAATACAAAGTTTTTAAAATATTACGATTTTATCATATTATAAATAATAATTATATCAAAACATCAAATAAAAAGAAAAATAAATATCCTTAACTCTCTAACCATTACAATTTACAACAAGAATTCGCAATGAGAAAATAATCAACGAAAAGTAAAATCTGAAACAAAAACATTTACAATTATATTGCATATATAGAATTTAACATATATATCAAATATAAGTATAATTAAAAATAGAGAAGAAACAAAAATTTGGAATTTCATTCAATCAAATATGGGATACCTGCTATAACTGCATCGAACTCAATTCTCATTTTGTACAAAATTTTTATTATTGAGAGAAGTCTCATCATCATCACCATTCAAATTCATTGCACCAAATAACTTGCTAATGCTTTCCCATCCAAGATTATCTTCCAAGTCACTTTTATCTATCAAACACACTTCCTCAGAAATCCAATCTGCCAAAAGATCGATATTATCAATGCAGATTAGATTTACGAAACTACTTGATCTATTATGAGTCATAGTAAACAAAAAAATTAAATTATTAAAAATTATAAGAAATTAAGTATAACTTAATAATAATAATAATATATCTTTCTCGAAGTTTTAAATTGTATCGAATGAAGATCAAATCATTCAATCTTTTATGCTCCAATTTATTTTTTCTTGGAATAGATGAATTTAAACGTGTTCTAATTCCTTTTACAGCCTATTGTATTCGCATATTGACTTAGAATTCGAATTGCAATGTTGGACCCCAAATTTTCTTAGAATTTATTCTAATAAATTAGCAAACATGAACAGAAATTAGAATTCTTAAATTAGAAATTTGTGGAGTTTAGTTATGAATCTATTTTATTTATATGTGTTTGCATGGATTAAATGGAAATGTTAGAGTTAAATTAAGGAGTAAGTTGGCATTAAGTTAAATATGAAGGGTAAGCTTGGAAAGACTAAAGTTATCTTAAATTAATAAGAGAAGAAGTAAATGAAGAGTGCATGAGAGATGTGTTGGAAAAGTAAGGAAGAAAGAAAGAAAACCTAGAAGAAACTAAAAGAAGAGGAGCAGAAACTGAAATAGAAAAGAAGAAGAAGGAAAAGATTCAACTGAGTTTTTAGGTATTCTCTATCTATTCTTCTTGCCTTGGTAGAAGAAGGAACAAAGAACATGAGTTTTGTGTGTTGAATATGAAGGAAGAAAGAAGAGAACCAAGAAATCCATTTTTTTAGATTTTCATGGATTTTTAACTAGATTTATTTTGGCATTCTAACTTAGATAAATCATGAGTAGGTTAAGTCTAAGCTTATTTTTGAATATTAGAGCTTTAGGGATTTTTTTATAGTATATTAGTTTTAATGAAAGTTTGTTTGTTTGAAACGAATCAGGAAAATCAAAGCCATGAGCAAGAGGAAAGGGGAACTTGAGTTGGAGTTATGATTAATTAGGTGGGTAATACGTTTATAGTTGTTATGATGATGAACTGATTTATTTGCTTGTATATATGCTTCTTCACTAGACTTTGAATCATTATGAATATGGGAAAAATGCATTGTAATTTGTTAACTTGTTATGCTTGAAAGATTTTACTGCATTTTGATTTGATGAAAAACAGAAAAGTACAAAAAGCATGAAAGAATGAATATGTAATGAAATGTGTGAGCATCGAAATTTGCTTATGTGTCGGTAAGAGAGATACTGTTTCATTTGTTACGTGTACATTGACTTAAGGCCTTCTCCCGGTTATCTGCTTATGGCAGATGAGCTCCTAAGAAACAGACTCATTTCGTTCATAGTTTAAACTTTGGTTTCGTCATTTCGTTCCATGAGATTCTCTCAAGCCATTATATGTGTGCATTTCACTTTGAATTGTTGAGCATGTGATGCGGTTAAATGCTACGTTTTGATGATTGAAAAATACATGATTTGATTTATGTGATACCATGTTTGTTTATAAGCTTAAACTGTGGATAATCTTATTGTTAGATTCAAATGTAATATAAAAATATGTTTATGTTTGGTTGTATGTATGGTTCGTTACTAATAACTACAAATGTATTAGCTACGAAACTTCGCAGCTCACCCCATTATTTGCCCTCCTTAGGTGCAGAACAAGCATATCATTGAACCTTGCAAACTTCGGCAAACTCTAAGAACTCTATTTTTGTAACTAAGTTAGTTTGAATACATTTGGTAGATTTGTAAGCATATCAAGCATGAACACTCATAATGTATTTTTGTATTATGCTGCTGTTTTGACTCTTGATATTTAATTAAAGTTATGTATAAACTCTGCATTGTTTGAGAAATGAAACTTTGTTTTGTTTGGGAAATGAAAGAAGAGTTCAAGAATTTCTCTTTTAAACATGTTCAAATTTTCTTCTCTGTTAAGTTGTTACTTTCGGCTGGGAATAAAATTGTGAGTTGTTTGATGGCTTTTGGATGGATTTTTTAAAGTAAATTGTTATGCTAGGAGTTTTGTAAGTATGACTTGTGCTTGTTGGATTTAGGTCTTTTGGTTTTTGTGAAAATGTATAATAGGCAGTAAAGGAAAAGGGGGACAAAATTTGTGTCCTAATTTCCATGAATAAACTATATTGATGTAGGCAAAATTAGACAATATTGTCTTCATGAAAGTTGTAGCTCATTCTTTTAGCTTTCTAAGGTATAAAGTTTGTAATTTTTGGACATTAGAATGGAGAGATATGATTGTTACAAGTTGGTGTATATTTCAGGAGTGCACAATCGTGCAATGGCCTTTTAATCCCATGAGTGCACGATCGTGCACAAGCTCCTCCTAATGTGGAGCACAGCCGTGACTTGAGAAGTCACAGCTGTGACTTCATACCTTGCACAGTCGTGACTTTTTAAGTCATAGCCGTGACTTCTCTACTTTTGCCGTGACATTTTTATTTTATTTTATTAAAGTCACCCAAGCCCCACCAAGTTCTTCATTAGCTCTTTAATACTTTCAACTTTCTTCTCGCTTGCCCTCCAACTAAGCCTCTCAAAATGTAGCCATGAAATAAGTACCAAGACCTGGGCCCAACATGCAAACCTTTGTAATTTTGGAACACCACTTCCGAATTAGTCCCACCAAGAAACTGTAAGTCGTAAGACAACAAAAGTAGTGTTATAAACAAAATAAAGTGATAAATAATTTTTAACAAATAACAAAAGTGAAAAAAATATATACCTGACTTAAGTTTTGCTCTTTGTCTAATAAAAATTGGTATCCCAAAATCCCTAGAAGACTCCTTATAAATCTCTATTTGTGAGCTTAGGAGATCTTGTATCTTCTCATGGGCAACTACTGTTGTAATAGTTAATAGCATTCTCCTATTAATTTCAGCTTTCTTTGTAAAACCTGGTCTGAAATAGACACTAAGATTCAAAAATGTCCTATGTGCAAACAACGGAGAGTAAAGTTACCTTTACCATTTTTAATTAATGACTGCAAGATAAGTGTGTACAAAGAAGACCTATTTTTTATATTGGCCTTGATTGCTTCCTTTACCCTCTCCATGGCATCATAAAAATAAATTATTATTGTATTTTCATCACTATCATCCAAATGAAGCACCCTTACTAAAAGCTCACAAACTCAGATGACAAATTAACATTTAAACCAAAATTCGGTATCTTCAAGTATAATTTTAGAAACCTTCAATCCAACATTAGACCTAGCATGCTGAAATGCAACTCATTTATCACTTTTAAACATCTATCTCAACTCTTTCTTCATCATAATAAAACACTGAAGTGATAAAACATTTGTTGCAAATCTTGTAACAACAGGACAATACAAATTCCTACCATTAGTGAAATTTTTTCTCATTAAATTCAAGACCCATGCACGATTGTAGATAAACTTGGTCACCTTTTTTTTACTTTTTGCACAGTCTCATCAATAATAAGAAAATATCTAATATCTCCTTTTTTTTTAGCATTAAGTCAATGCAATTGCAATACAAGGAGTCCAAAAAAAAAGAATTTTACCTACTTTGTAATCTTCTTATAGCCACTTTATAAGCGGAATCATTGTCAGTAATGAATTAAACAATATTTTTTGGCTCTACTTCATTCACAACTTTATCAAATATTTCAAATAAAGTTTCAATATTCCTAAAAAGGCCAGATGAATTAATAGACTTCAAAAACATTGAGCCTTTTGCAGAATAATCCAAAAAATTAATAATAAGATCACGTCTCATTTTTGTCCAACTATCACACATGATTAAGCACCTATAAGTAGTTCAAGTCATTCTTCTTTCATCCAAATAACTTTTAACTTCATAAACAAAGTTATTCAAAAATTTACCTCAGTAGTCATCAATAGAAGAAGCTTTGTATCCCATATCGAAAGAGGCTATAACATCCACAATAGGCTTATAATAATAAGATTGGGAAGCATTGATGCTATACCTGAATCATATCACCATATAGCCTTTCTCATGTCTACATTGTGAGCCACTTCTATTGAATATATGGCACTAAGAATTGAAAGCTGAGCTTCAAGAATTGTTCATGGTGTAAAAAAATTTGACATATGCCTTCTTCTTTTCCTAAAATCAGGTCTAGATGCCATATTAACTTCTTGCTGGGAAGGAATACTACCACCTTCAAGATTTCCACTATCATCCTGAACAGTAGCAAAGAAATTCCATTACCAATTGCATAATTCAGTCTCTCCCTTCTCTCTTTCTCGTACTGATAGTCTTTAAGAAAAATCTTCATTTGCCACTTCACATCATCTCACCTTTTTACCAGGTTCTTTTAACCTCATCTAAATGTTTCTTTAATATGATGATTCATCTACCTTTTAAATGCTCGTTACAAAACAAACAAATAGTATGGTTCTTCATACTGAGGACCAATGTAACATATGCTCAAGCTGAATCATTGTATCTTCTTGAAGTGGTTGAATTATCAGTAGTACTTGAACTTTCTTCCATTTATCTGTAAAAATAAATGAAGACATATATCAAAATAAAGAACACATAATTTCATTATCAAATACTATCATAAAATATGTATTGTTTAACTCAAAAGTCCAAACTAACACAATTATACAATACACATATACATTTTACATAATATAACTTATTTTGTTTGATTACATCATACACAATTCGATTTCATCCAACACAATTCACCAATAAGTCAAAAACCATTAATTCAACACCCATAAACACATGTCCATCTTATATAATATAACTCATTTTGTATGATTATATCATACACAATTCAATTTCATCCAACATAATTCACCAATAAGTCATAAACCAACAATTTAAGTATTCAACATACACAATTACACAATACACATGTCCATCTTATAATCATATTATACATAATTCAATTTCATCTAACACAATTCACTAATAAGTTCAAAACTAACATAATTACACAATATATGTATATATCTTATATAATATAACTCATTTCCTATGATTACATCATTTAGCCATAAACTAAAGACATACACTTACAACTACAACATATTCAACTTCAATCATAACTCACAACTATAAGTTTACAACTTACTTTAAGTAATCTCATAATTCAACTATAAATTAATATTTTTTTACACATACAATTCAATTTATAATGTTGATAATTAGATTGTTTTCTTAACTAATATTAAACAATATTGTTACTAAAATCCTAATTCCTAACTTTGATTTAATAATCTTTCATTCACCAATTTTAATCAACATTCTTAGTTTCTTACCCAAATTTTCCACTGCACTAATTTTCTTCATAAATTGACAATGTCTAAATTGTATTGAAATTGATTCAACTCACACAAACAATTCCAAATTTCAAATTCAAATTTTCCAATCCATTAATTTTCTTTATAACATAATGACAATGTCTAAATTATATTGAAATTGAACCAACAAACAATTCCAAATTTTAAATTCAAAATTTTCAATCCATTAATTTTCTTTATAAATTGACAATGCCTAACTTACATTGAAATTTAACCAACTCACATAAACAATTCCAACTTTTAAACTTAAATTTCCCAACTCTCACAAACAATTACAAGAATTCCAACAATTCCAACCATCACAAAACATACATACACAACCAAATATAATGGAATTAATATTCAAAGCAAAAAATACATCCAAAAAATAGAAAATGCATTTAAATGATAGGTTTGTTCGGTTTAGTTTGGTTCGGGTCAATTTGGATCTGGATCTAGATCTGGATATGAAAACTTGAATTTCCATATCTGCAGATTATGTTGCACTCTACACTCCACACACACTAGGCATAGTAGTGGACTGTTGGAAGCAATGGTTAGAGAGCAGTGGTGGCGTGGTACAATAAGGAGAGTGGAGACAAAAGTACGTGACAGTGAAGAAGAAAGGAAATAAGAGATACATTGGAGAGGGAGAAGAGGGTCGCCACTGGAGAGGAGAACTAAGAGAGAAAGTGAGATGTCGTACCAAATGAAAAAAGGTATGAAACTTATAATATTGAGCTCAATTCCCAAAAATCATGGGTTAAAGTTTTTGAAACGAAATAATGCTAAAGGATAATATAATTGAATATTGTCTTTGATGAAATAACAATATCAATTTGATAGTTCTTGTTTGGGGGAAAGGTACGCGTTATCTTTCTGTACAACTATTATATAGCTGTAAGTATAAAACCTGTAATCGTTTCCTTCATAGGAGAACAATATGAATTAGCTATTTATATGTATCTCTCTCGCTCTCTGTAATTTCTCTATCTTTTCTCCTCTTTTTATACTCTTCTCTCTTCTATTCTTCATTTCTCTCTTTACCAAAAATTATTCATAACAAATGGTATCAAAGTAGCCGATTTAAAGGAGAACATCCGTAATGGAAGGAACAAGGGGTGCAGAGATGTGAAGGTTAGAAGACAACATGAAAAATTTAATGGAAGCACATATCAAGAACGAGAAAATGACTTTGGAATCATAAAGTAGGGTAAAAAGACACAATAAGGACATACTGCAGCTTAAGATGATGTTCACACAATTCATGCAATAGCAAGGAGTGGAACTAGGAGTGACTATTCTAGTTACTCCGAAACTCATGAATCAAAGGTAAACGATGTAGGTGACTCCTCATCTACTTATACGTTGCCCTCAGAGTCTACCTCTCTCATGACTAACAGAATTGTTGCCTCTGGTAGTTCCTTTGTCGTCCCCTCGATTGAATCTGCAAAGTATAAAAACATTTCATCTGGTTTTAGAGTTATACTAAAAGAGTAGGGTGTGAGCTTTATAGGTGGTTACATTGCTGGAGTTTTCTGTGCCATTGTGTCTCATACTGCTGATAATCTTGTCTTCTTCCTCAACAATGCTAAAGGAGTTACTGTTGGTGTTGCCATGAAGGAGATGGGTGATAAGAAGTTCAATTTTGTCAACAAGGAAATAAGATTATTTCTTTTTTGTCCATTCTTTAAACCTCCTTAATGCTTTCCCTATCAAACCTTGTGGACAAGGTTTTCTAAAGTAGACGGAATTGTTACATATAAAAATTTTACAGCTATTATGCAATTGTAAGTAGTATAAGGCTGCGTTTGGATTTGCGGTGCGGTGGAGATAAGTACTTATCTACCATAGTTTTCAAACGCAGTCACATGTTTGGATTTGCGGCCGACAACCGCAGGTTGGAGAAAACTGCGGTGGCACCGCAGAAATAGATAAGCAGAAAGGAGGCTGCGGTAGGAAACTGCTTATGCGGTGAAAATTTTACCTTCCAATAATAACCT
>JAOTAY010000003.1:8204158-8224757 GCA_025629805.1 Erythroxylum baracoense | reverse complement strand
AATAATAATAATAATAATAATAATAATAATAATAATAATAATAATAATAATAATAATAATAATAATAATAATATAAATATAAATAAATTGCAATATGGTAAAAATGGAAAATCAATTTTAAAGAATAATATAATTTTTTAAACATCAAATTTAATATTATTCAAAATCTATTGTAAGCCTAAAAATAAATCTAGTTAACAACAATGTCATTCCAAAGGTGAAATTTAATATTAATGACAATGATTGTATTAAATGTAAAAATAAATTCAGTTAACAAAAATGTCATTTATACTTTTTATTAATCTTTTTTAATATATATGATTTCATAATTTTATATGGTCTCATAAAAATATATTTATTATATATAATTTCTATATTAATTTATGTTTATGATATTTTAAAAATTTAGCAAAATTAAAAATATAAAAAATGTAGCACTAGCAACACTTTCTAATTTTGGTAGCCAAATGTTGAACATTTGGAGACGAATTGCGATATCGTCACAAAATGGAAGGGCATGTAAACAAATTAAGCAAAATAATGTCGCATTCATCCAATTGGCGACGATTTTGGAAGTTGGTTGCCAAATCTTCAACTGCATACTAACATTTGACGACGAATTATGAATTTGTCGCCAAATATGTCGATGTGAAAAAAATAAAAACGACATCATCTCAGCATCTGTTTAATTAAACCAACTCAACGACCCCCCTTCCCCTCAAAATCTTTCGACCTCTCCTCTCTCCCACGCCATTTCTCTTCTTTTTCTCTTCTCCTCGTCTATTCATCTTCTTTCATCTTATTCTCTTCGTTTTGTCCTCTATCGTCTCCCTGCAATTGTAATCGAGGTAAGTCATTCATGCTTGGCCTACTATGTTCATGGTCGATTTTAGGGTAAGTTGTTGAATTATTTGCATGTATTTCTACTGTTAATGGTTGAATGGTTATTTCAATGTATTAACGTTGATGAATAATGGGAAAAATAGAATTTTTGTTATTAGTTTGGGTTAAATTCTGGCTACCTATAAACTATTTTCTGAAAGTTCTCATAGGTTTAATCTTGTTCTGTTTTGATCCATAAAGTCTATCATGATTAATTTAGGATAAATATAAAGCATATGTATGCCTATCACATTAATTCAGGATAAAATTAGACAACAAATCTAAAAACATATCTAAGATGAGAAGTGTACTCAGATGCTACTGTTGCCACGAGTAGATATAGATGAAGAATTACTTATGTACAAAAGATATATATAGAACGAAGTAACTAAAATAGTGCAATTTTCCATGATACAATAACTATATTAGCTAGAAATAATTTGACGAAACAATTAGACCAAATGTAGCAGGCGGTCACAAACAACTTACTTAAACTGAAATCAAGAAAATATTAACACCAAAAATATTTAATAGAAACCAATAAAACCATGCAAACTTGAATTTATATAAAATCTAGACTTACAAGTTATTTGAGTGTGCTTCTGACACAGTAAGAGTGTAAAAATTAGGTGCAAATTGTCCTTTAATTTTGAAAAAATGATTTATTCAAAGCTCTATGGCTATTGTGAGGTGACAAACATGCATAAAGCTATAGATTCTGGTCCTTACTTTCTTTTATTGGGGAATAAGAAGAAATGAAGTAACCTAGCAGCGATACACGATTAGGCATGACAATCATCTTACATATATAAAATAATTTTGTAGTCATGCCTAATCGCACGCATATATATATATAAAGTATCATTTTATTTATATAAGATGATTGAAAATTATTTGTAGCAACAAATAAAATTGATTGAAGATAATAGAGTTGACACCTACCTAAATAAAAAAAAGATAGGAAGACTAATGTTCAAACACAAAGTTAAGAAGTTATATATCCTAATTTATTTGCCCAAATCTTGTAATACTAAAGAATTATTAAATAAGATAGACTTTGGGGGAGAAGCTTATTAAACATGAAAGAAGAAATATTAAATAAATTTTTTCAACTAACTTAAAGAAAATAACATAAAAGAGATAAAGGTTTAAAGAGACGATGGCTAATGTTGACCTCCAATTTGTTATTAATGCCAAGGATCATGACTTAAAGATTGATATGCATGTACCTAAGGTTTGATTGGATTGAATTTGACTTGAACGTATATTAAGATTGGAAGTTTGAATTATTCTTGGACTTAGGGTTTGGAAATTTAGAGACTAAAACTTAGAAAAAAACAAGGCGATATGGGTTATGTGCTGTAAATGGGTTTATTGAATGTGAGTATGTGTTAAGGAATTTGTTTTACTTCTGCATATAGGGTGCTCGACTAAAGTTCACTTTGAATCTCTAATGTCACTCTTAGATCATAATACTCTCACTTCTCACTCTCTCCATCGAAGTTTTTATCACTCACAAACTTTCTTGAGCCCATCACTGTCATAAAGTCGTTAAAAATTTATTAACGATAAGCTACTAGTTTTGTGTCCAAAAACTTTAGTTATAAGCATTTTCTACATTTTAAGTTCTACATTTTAAGTCCTAAGACCCAACTCTATAAACAAGTGTATTATATTAAATATGAAATTGTCTTTTTTGCAGGCCGTGTTTTGTATTGAAAGTTGCTCGATAATCGTCTAACCTCATCCTTCTTCTTTGTAGTTTATGATTGTCCATCTATTAAGGTAAGTTGTCCAACTAATTATTGCATATAATGTGTTTGCATTTTGTGTTGTTCTTTGCAATATTCTTATAATCATTGATGAGTTTTTATAGATTGCTTTAATAGTCTAAGTATTTATGTTTTAGTTTTGTTTGAATAATTGATGATATCGATGTATGAATTTACCTAATGTTCGTGACAATCCTTTGTATAATAAACTTCTAGGATAGTATATAGGATGGAAATCCGAGATGCAACTCCTATGAAGCTTCTCAGTGAAATATTCCACGAACCTAAGAGTCACAGCGAGAACTTGCTTTCTCGATTCATGTAGTGTAACAATGTCACATATTATAGTGCTTATGTGTATTCAAACTTAATTTTAACGTGATTAATTTAAACTTAGTATTAACATTAAAATTCATCTAATGTTTATGACAATCCTTTGCATAATAAAACCCTAAGATAGTATATAGGCTGAAAACCCGTAAGACAACTCCCATGAGGCTTATCGGTGAAATATTCTACGAGCCTAAGAGTCACAATGAAAACTTGCTTTCTCGATTCATGTAGTGTAACAATATCACGTACCATAGTGCTTGTGTGTATTCAAACTTAATTTATGAGAGGGGAGTTTCTGATTCATGTTTGTTCCTACATATTTTGTAAAACTATGTATTTCATTTATGCTTCATTTTATAAAAGTAATGTATTTCATTTTGTCTTTCATTATGCTTCATTTTGTAAAAGCAATGTATTTCATTATGCTTAATTCATTTATCTTTCAAATGTTATAAGTATGTACAACTTTGTTCATAAGTTAAGATCATTGAAGCACTCCTTATTACTATGTTGGTTTAAGCACTTCTTATTACTATATTGGTTGAAGCAAAAATATCACCTTGTATGAAATGCACATCACTAAATATCTGAATGCGTACTTTCTTATTAACTTAAAGCCATAGCATGTAATAAAATTTGTTAAGAGTTGGTAACAATAGTACCAATACATATGACAAATTCCTTACTGAAAGAAACTACATCCATATTAATGTTGATTTCTGAAATACGATTCAAATTTTCTTTATATTTATTAGATGTTTTATTTATAGACAAAGAAAAGTCAAGACTTGTAAAGTTTTTAAGTTATAAATTGTTTCTTTTAACAAATAATGAACTTTGTATTGAACGGAAGGCGTAAAAAAATTTTCTAATGTGATTCAAAATGTAGAGCCAAAGATCCATTCATCTTTTTTATTTTTAAAATTGAATAATATATTTCTATAAAAGGAAATAATACAAAATAGTAACAAGTTCGTGGCCTAGAAGCCCTTAGGATTCATTACAAAAGATTAGGAGAAGAAGAAATAAGTAATAAGAACAAATAGCAACTAAAAGAAAAAAATGCTTAAAGTTGCCTTTGGTTTTGATCATCTTTGATTATGATTTGTTCATGTATGATTTAAGGAAAAATTGACAAGTCCTTTATGTTGTTATTCTAATTAATTATTTTTATTTTATATTGGAAATTCATTGAGAAATAACTTAATAGTATTTTATATTGGAAAATATTTAATAATGTCATTATAGA
The DNA here is from genome assembly GCA_025629805.1 of Erythroxylum baracoense. NCBI lineage: Eukaryota > Viridiplantae > Streptophyta > Magnoliopsida > Malpighiales > Erythroxylaceae > Erythroxylum > Erythroxylum baracoense. The sequence continues at coordinate 8,220,521 of JAOTAY010000003.1, read as the reverse complement.
TATTCAATATAATGACACATGGACGAAACAAAGGAAAGAAGGTGGCAACTAGCGAATATGTTCCTCCCCCACAACAACCAAATCAACCCTATCCGAAAACAACAACTAACTTTATCCACTAAGAAATCAGTCAGCAACAACCTCTATCAACCTCAAATAGTGTTGAGGGATCTTCAGGTATGTTAATCTTTACTACATATAATTACACTTATCTTCAAATATATATTTACATTTTTAATGCATTTTTCCTTATATCATTTTTTTGACAAGTTTCAATATCAGCATTAGAAAAAGAGGTAGGGGTATCACTAAAGATTCTGAATTGCAACGCATAAATGTTGCAATGAACTGTAAGTTGTCTGTACATATTGACCCCAGGTAAAGTCATCTATTGACAAGATCTAATCAGCAAAACTGTCCAGTGAGCTAGGGGTCATTGTTAAGAATGAATTGCCTTGCCTTTAGTACGTCAAACAGTTAAAGGAAGACAACTTGCTACATAATTGTTTGAACAAAGTTTCAGTAATTTTTCATTTTATTTAATTATATGCATTTTTTACTTATTTAAAGATTAATTTCACTTTTACTTATTGTTCACACATGAAGCTAAATATCGTCGATATCGAGAATTTTGAAGTTTTAAGTCGTGTGAGTTCATTGTTAAAACAAAGGGCCAAGGATTATTGTTATCGACTACATAAATACTACAATTTTTTTCCTTCGAATAAGGAGGTAAGGAGACATGTTCCCAAATGGGTAACTCCAAAAATTTGGAGCCAAATATGTGATTATTAGGTCTCTGCCAATATTAAGGCTTATCTTCTTTCTCTTCACATTTGCTTCAATTAATCTTATTACACAATTTAATTTAATGACTATTCTTTGCTTTATTTAGGAAAAGTGTGAGAAAGTCAAAGTTAATAGAGGAAAAATGAAAACTTCTCACAACTAAAGCTCCAAATCATTTGTTACCGTACAAAATGAATTTGTAAGTTCATTGTTTAGAAGTTATAATTATATCAGTAAATACAACATTATTTGTTATGTTTCAATTCTTTTTTTTAATAAAACATAGTCAGAAAAATCTACATGGAGAAGAGTGTGATAGAATCACACTTTACAAACTTACACACTAAAAGGAATGTGAAGGTTGGACATTTGAAGAAGCATATAATAATTATGTAAGTACAAAAATTTTTTAATTTTTAAGTTTATTTATTTATGTAGTACTAACTAATAATATTTGAATTAAATATTTATTTTGTTTTTAAATTTTAGAATAAGATGTAGGAATTATTACAAACATCATTGTTTGACAAAAATGAGCCAAATGTAGATGAGATTTGCAACAACGTCCTTAATACAAGATCAGGGTCCTTCAAAGGTCTTAGGTATGACCCTAAGCCAATTGATTAATCACCGTCACGACAGCATATGTAACGACGCTTCAAAACAAGAACCGGTCACTTAGGAGTCAGTTACAATCTAATGAAGAAAAGTTAAAACGTAATTAGCTAACTTAAAGCTTGAAAAAATTGTCAAACAAATATTTAGTCCTTGGCCCAAATTATATAAGTAGTAGTGACGATGAGCACGAGTCGTTGTTTGTATATAAGTTTTTTTGTTAATATTTGTAATTAACATTTATAACATTTTATTTTTTTATTTTCATTTAATCAATTATAAATCAAAAGAATCTAAATATTACAAACAAGATGAATTAAAAATCTTAAAATTAATTCTAATTAAATGAAAAAAATTAATAGGATTGTTTAGTAAAAAATTAAAATTCGTCACCAAAACTTTTTAATTACATTCCTCAAAATTTCGGCAATAATTTTTAAAAATTATTAAAAATCAAAAATTAAATCAAATTTTTTTAAATTAAATAAAAAACGTAGTTAAAAAGATTTGACTACGCTTTTAAAATTGTTACTAAAACTTTTTAACTACATTCAAAAAACCGCCTCAAATAACTTTTACCTATGTTCTATAAACCATGGCTAATCGCAAAAAATTATTACCTACAAATACAGTAATGTAGCTAATAACTTTCAGCTACGAAAAGAAAACGTCCCAAAATATCTTTGGCGACAATTTATCTTATCTTCACCTATCTCTTTTTGCAATGCATCTAAGATCGAAGCAAAATATGGTTTGCGACGATTTTATAAAAATGTCACTGATAATATTTTGCTACCATAATTTTACGAAGAATATTTTTCATCGCTAAAAGGTTTTGACTCTGACTTTTGAGCTTTTAGCGACGAAAATATTCATTATTAAAAGCCCCTTCTATTGTTACAAGATAGTGAATTTGGGCGAGTGATCTGGGTTTAGCTACGATATTAAATGAGTTTTCGACCTCATGTGGTTAGCAGCGGTTTTTCATGATCAGTTACTAGTCATAGGTACTAAACTGACAGAACACCAACACTTGAATGGCATTGTTACCGCATGAGTGATACCTGTATAATACAGAACTTTTCATAGGCTTGATGTTCTAATGTTTACAATGAGTATTATCTCAAACCACTGGTTATCGATGAACTCATCAGATGATAAAAGTTTCCAACGGATAGAACAAAAGCACTATACGAAAGCACTATATCAGGATATCTCTTACAGAATATATAACCAACAGATGTCTAATCTGATGAATTGGATGTGTAACGCCACAAGATACCCCCAACCAAATTGTTAAATGCATGAGAAGCCATTGGCACGACGATGCTTGAGGACACAAGGGCAGCATAACCGTACACAAGTCCAACAAAGGTAGCCCTACAACAAGTAGAATAAACTCATCAATATGTAGTTTAATTTCTGAAGACTATACCACAAGATGATAAAAGAAGTCGTTTGTTTATAAGCATCAAATCTGGCCATGTAAATTATCATATTTCAACTTACTACCACAGAAATAACAGAGATGAGAGATCAAGCCTTGAAGACACAAAGAATCCAAGGAAAAAAAGAATCATTTGTTAAAAAAAATGTGGGTACCAAACAGCGAAGGAGTATTTTCGACCATTCCCCAAGTGCAGTACACCAAACAATGAAGCAACCAACAAGACACTCTTCCAATCCATTCCAAATAGTGGTTGCAGTGCACCACGGAAAAGGAGTTCCTGCGCAGTCCATGCATTTTCTGAACTAGTGCATTTTGCTTGTAACTGACAAAGAAAATGATTAAAGTGCCAAGGAAAAAAGAAGATGATTGAAGTTCCTACAGTCTTTTTTACCTCGCTAACCCCAGGAAAAAGTGAAACAATTACGTAATCCACAGGTTGAAGTGAAGTAAGGACCTGCATTACTTAGAAACAGGATTTCCATTAGAAGAAACAGAACGATTTCCCAGACTTTCTGGCCCAAGGACAGTTAAAAGAGCTCCATTTTGTAACTAAAAAACAATGTCTTTGAGATTCTCATCATTCATCAAAAAACTAAAATCGTTCATTTAACAGTAAGAACCGTTAAATGCCTAAAACCATAAATGTCAATAATCCACCTCCCGGAGTTCAATGAAGCTCATTAAAGCTACCTGTTTATTAGCTGCTTCTGTAGATTCAGCAAAATCTGGCCATGTCCTTAGTAGCAAGTATCGGGATGATGATATCAGTATAACCAATGCCATAATTAACTCAAAATGCCACATTTCAATACCGACTGCAAATCAAAGAGGAAAAAGGCTTTTTTTAAGAAGTGAAGAGTTGTCTAAAACTGGAGCGGTCAATCTTGTTTGCCTCAAATTTCTTAAGTTGTAAGCAGCCGAGTAGAAACAGAAAAAGTATAATAGAAGAAATCAAAGTCAATACTTCATCATCAACAGTTACCAGGCATCAAATACTTTATTCCGGCTATATTAATCCACTTACCAATTTCAGAACCAATGCAAATGCTATTATGGCTGAATGAGGCCTTTCATTACAGAACTTGACAACTTCTTACATAAAAACTCAAGATTATATTGATCATCTAATAAAATAATGTCTTTCAGTGTGGAATTATCTAATTCAGGATGATTCTTCACACTGAAAAGATAGAAAAATACTGCATCAACCAAAAGGTAGTGAGACGAAACAGTGGAATTTTGTATACATGAGACTTCCATAGAGCAGTCACGTATTGGCAACCCTTCTATTGATGCAGCGTGAGATACCTGCAAATTAAAATTTGAACGTTTAAATTGCAAATGAGTTACCTGTCAAAAAACTTTCACATTGATTCCTCGCTTCAATGAACATGAAAAAATTGACGCTACATCCTAAAATGACAAAAGAGCAACAATAATTTAACAGTAATCACTATAAGAGTGCAGTAGGACAACCCGAGTTCTCAGAATAAAAGAAAACCAGTATAGAAGCTAATTACAGCCATAATAAAGCATTAAATCAAACAGCAGATCAGCCATGCAAAGCATTTAATGACAGAGAAGAAAAACCCTTAAAATTGTTGCTCCAAAACTATCATAAGGCTTCATTTCCTAACAAAAACAACTACGTGGTGAATCACAATTTCGAGTAATCCGACTGAAAGATTAAAGATTCAATCTTGTTTGCCGACCAACAGTTGATCATAAACCGTGACTCTAAACATACCTGTCGAATTATTAAACCCAAAGCAGCAATCAATCCAGAGGTAACAGTGCATGCCTTAAGGACAGCACGCCTTGAAGGGACGTTGACAGTCTGTTGGACACTCTTAACATCATTAACCTCTGCAATCGAACTTTCTGAAAAGTCTCCATTTTCCTCTTTTAAACTCTTTTCAGTCGCTTCCAGTGGTACAACATCCGGCGTACCCTCATGTCTTCTTAACTTTTTCGACGATTTCCTTCTTGCAAAAGCCCACATGCAGCGTTTATAATCCTGCAAAAATGGAAGCATAAAGCAAATCATTGTGCTAAAAGTTACTACCTTCAGAACCCAAGCGAACGAATTCTTCATCAAGCAACAGGATGGAAAAGGTCAGTATCTTACACTAGGTGATTTGGCAGGCAAAACGTTTTGTGAATAATAGAGGGCTGTTAGGTTCTCACCTAGTGAAAATACAGAGGGAGGCTTTATCATTAAACTCAACAACCATATTACCAGCCAATTTGGCTTCTGGGCAACGAAAGAATAAATTGGGTTCAGGCATGGCATTCAATAGAGAGGGAGAGAGACTGACTCATGAAGTTAGAGTTTGCCCACAAAAGCTGGATTGCAGAGACTTTGTGGGCTGCCGCCGTCCAACGGTTTATACTGAGCAAGTTCATATTTGTGGCCGTTTATTGACACCAACCTCCTTCGTACGGCAACGGGCTGTGAACCGAATTCTGAGTGCAGCCAACAGGGATAGCCATAGCCCTCCTTTTTGTTTATCTTTTGTTTTTCATGTTTTATTAATTTCTTGGAAACTTTTATGGTAAAATTAAGAGATCTGAAATATAGAACAAAAATAGTTATAATGTGTTAAATATTTTTAAAAGGGAAGATAAGATGGAAGGATGAATGAATTGTTCATAAGAATTTGTTATGATGATTTGTTTGTCAAAAAGATGCATACTTACCATTCACCGTTATTCATGGAGTGAGTAATTAGTAGTAATTTAGTGATGAGATATCAAAAGCTCTAGCATATCTCAATGGTAAGATGAGTTCGAAAGTTTTTTGTATCACACACATGACCTTATCATCCTATCCTTATCTGAACCTTATATTTTGGCTTGAAATCCCGATAGAACTCCAGAACTTGACCGGATTTGAACCAGCCAGACCCAACCTATTACCACTTCTAGTCCTACTTTTCGTGTCTTGTGGACTGTTAAGAGACCAGCACGCAATCGAGTGAGGTATTTGCCTATTTGAGCTTTGTTAACAGCATTTGCATCATTAAAATTGAATAAGAATGCTTCAGGGAAACAACTGGTAGGGCCTGCTGTTGCTTCCAGAAAAGAATGTTGACAGCCTTTTGCAGGCAATTGCATGTAATTCAATGTTACAAAGCATTACAACATGAAAACATTTATCCATGCTCTTGTCTAGAGAAAGAGCAAAGATACCATTCACATCTATTTCATCCTATCATTCACAGATCCTTATCTTAAGTTTTACAACGGGAGACTTAAAATGGATGCAGATTTATTTTTTCCAGGCCACAGACAGAGGCTTGGATTCTCTGCACACTAAAATACAAATGCAGAGAATCAAATGAAGGAGAAACTGTGCATATCAACAAATAATTGGGGGAAATTCTAAAAAAAAAAACATATTTACAAAACAAGTTGTGAATGCTGACAATGAATGCTGCCAGCCTGGTCCAGGCTATGATCACAAGCTTCTTTACAAAATCGTGCCCAGTAGCCATATATGCAAGAGAAGCCAATATGCAACAAGGCCTAACCTTGCTCTAGGACGACTCATTAAAACTCGTCCGCCAGATACCCTGTACAGATCCAATTAAAACTGAGTGTCAAGTTGTTGCATGCAACATATTTACACCAAATCCCTTATACATGATTCTTCACTCCTAAAATTTAATACCCAAGTTCTTATCTCCCTCCCCCAAAATAAATGGACAAATAAAAGCTTTATAAGAAATTTAACAGTTTACCATATTCCATCCAACCGATCTGCAACAGATTTTGCTTGTTTAGGTACAAGACCCGATGTGTTGAGAGACTTGAAAACATGACCTGCCATATTGGAAAAACAACATAATTTTTAAAATGATTTTGTTAATTGCTATTTGAGAATAGGAAATAGAAAACTATAGAACCCAAACCTTTATCATCATCTTTTTCCTCCTTGTTGAGCAGACTAGCCGATTCAAGATCAACATTGAGTGCAAGATGATCAGCTGATCCTTTTCGCATAGTTCGTGGATGTGCAGCTGAGGAAACAGAAGATACTTCATTCTTTCCAAAAGTTCCCTGCATAAGCATCAAAGGGACAAAATTTTAATGGGTTTCCCGTGAATATTTACATAAGAAGAACCCCTTTCACTGGATGGCGAATTTTATGAACCGAAAAGCATGGAATGGTCAAAAACAAGGATTTCTTTTACCGTCTCTTCAATTTCAGATATTTCTGACCCACTGGCCACTGAAGGTGCCGCAAAGATGCTCCTCTCCTGGACAATATCCGGCTGAGCAGATCTACTTTGAAGCAAATCTTCCAGTAAATTAACTTTGGTTGATAATTCATCTATGGCTTTCTGGCTTCCATGTAGCTTGTCACCAAGTTCCTTGGCTTGGGATTTCGAATTTTCAAGTTCTAGAAGTAGAGCCATTATCTTGTTTTCCACTATTGGTAAAACTCTCTGGATGCTGATAGATGCAGACTTTTTCTCCCCTACAACTTCATTACCTTCTAATTTATCAAAAATTCGTTCCAAACCTAATGTTAGGTCTGACATTTCAGTCTTCAATTCATCAAATTCCTGTGTATATCCAATGTATTTTTCAATTTCCTCCTTCAGATGTTCAATTTCGAGAACATTTGACATCACTGTTGATTGCAATTCAGCTTTGTCATGGGATAAATTTTTTATTTGATGGTGAAACTCCGTTGCACATTCAACAATGGAAAATAGTTTCTTCATCTCGACTGAAGAATGAGCTTCCACATTCCCTTCTGACTTGGTATATGGAATTTCAATACCATTTATCTTATCAAAAAGGATCTTCATATCTGATGTCAAAATGAGACCATCTTCCAACTCTGTGGCCAAAGGCATTAAAGGTTAGTTAGTATAGACATAAATAAGTATTTAGAAAAAGAAATATATCACAATAAGGCAAACAATAAATCTTTGGTATTCTTGACACATAAACAAAACTTACCGTGTTCTTTCAGCAATAAATTATCTTGCAATGTTGAAATTTCACCATCCTTCTCTTTCAACCTTTCTTCTAATACTTTATAATCTTCTTCCATCTTTAACGTCAGCTCTTTGCAAGAATCTTGTAATGCTTCCATATTGCTCTTCAATTCTGTAATCTTATTACTATATACGTCCCTTTCCTCTACTGCATTTGCCGAAGCTTCTCTGGTGTTCCTCAATTCGTTCTGCAAGTCCTCAATTGTGGCAGCTGCCACATTACTAGTACTCTCAAACATTTTAATCAAACTTTTGACTTTTCTTGTAGTCAATGACAGCATTTCCACCATATTTAGATGGTTGCATTCATCAGAGCTTTGTTGATATTCAGTGTCAAGACCACCAACTCCACTGGCTTCCAACCTCGAACTATCTTTCAACTTTTGTAGCTCAGGAACAGAGCTCAGCTCCAATAAATTGTTCTTAACTTCAAACTGCAGTTCTCTCACAGCAGTCATACAAGCCGAGAGTAAAACTCTAATATCTTGTTCTAAAGTGGCCGTGATCCTTTCCTGTTGCTCTTTATGCCTTTCCATATGCTTCAACTCCTGATTCACTGATTCCATATGCTCACAAATCATAACAACCGAATCCTTGGTTGCCCTTAATCTTCTCAACAACACTTCAATAATCTCATCCACAAAACTAAATAAACCTTCAAATTCATCTACCAAATATTTTCTTTTCAACAGCAACGCTTCTGCAGCATTCTTAATATGCAAGGAAATATTGCCAACATCTGCTGAACTTATCTCAAAATTATCTCTCTCCATGTTTAAGATATTGCCAAGCATGTTCGGGAACACAAAAGAATCACCCTGAATGAAATGGATAAAAATCTATCTTACTAGACGCTCCTAAAGGAACGAAAAAAAAAAAAAGAAAGCAAACTTTTGCTATAACATACAGACATAGAGATTACCTCCACAGCAGAGTGACCTTGCAGCATTTCTGTGTCAGCCAAATGATCACATATATCTTTAACAATAATATCCATATTTCTCAGGTTCTCAAATTCCTTCTCAAAATGATGTCTGACTAAGGGCAGTACATTATCATTTTTCACAAGATTCTGCAGATCTCGAATGTGTTGGATAAGCTCCACTGACTTCGTTTCAAAGCTGCTATTAGATCCAGCTAACTCATCCATCAGAGCTTTCAACTTGGAATTGAGCATAAAAATCTCCTCTTCAGCAATCCTTTTTTCATCTTCAAGCACAGAAATAGAACTTGCCGCTTTTGACAAGTCATCTTCCTGTGTTCTTATGGTTGTGGAGGCTTCTGCCAGCTTATCATCCTGGGAATCAATTTTATCCCTTAGCTTTTGCAGTTCATCCTCTAAATGGGTTCTTCCAACCTGTACATGATTGTTCTGCTCAGTCAGCAAAGTAATATTAGCCTCTGCCTGAGATAATGAATCCTCAAGAGACTTGATGTTTCTATAAGCCTCTGAGAGTTTGCTAGTTTGGATAGCAGCTTCTTTTCTCACTTCCTCTAGCTCAGTCTCTGTAGTAGCTCTTCCAAGTTGAGCATCTTCCCGGTCCTTGATAAGCACAGAAATATTACTCTCTGCCACTGTCAATGCATCTTCCAATGACTTTCTATTTGCTAAAGCTTCAGTATACCTGCTGGTTTGAGCCGTAACTTCCTCCATGGCTTTTTGCAAGTCTTCTTCGCCATGTTTCATAGCAAGTTCTATCTTACTCTTTTCTTCAGCAATTTCAGATATTTTACTTTCTGCAACTGACAGTTCATCTTCCAGAGACTTAATAGTTTGTTGAGCTTCTAATAACTTAGTTGACGTAATGCTAGCTTCTTCCTTCACTTTGCCCAACTCTTGTTCAAGCAGGTTCTTAGCTTGCTTCCATTCACCTATGTTATCTGCAAGCCAGTTCACCTTTGCTACAGGCTCTTCAAAATTTAGATCAACAGGAACGACAATGCGGTCAATGGATTCAATTACTGCTTGCAAAATATTATTACTTTCCAACAAAAACTGTTCAAGTTGATCCCTTCTATTTGCCACTTCAACAAGATCACTCTCCAGCCTCGGAACTTTCTCCAACTCTGTGGAGAGTCTAATTATTTGATTCTCACATTCAGCAACTTTAGATTTTTCCTCCTGCAATTGAAGCTTGAATTTCTCAATGTCTGAGTTCTTTTCCTCCAGAAGAAGCTTTATATTATCTCGATCTTGAACCAGTCCCTTGCCTTTCTTAACTGCCAAAGACAATTTCTCCCTTAGTAGAGCAGATTTATCCTCTGATCGTTCAAGATCTTTCTGCAGAGAGTTCTTATCCTTCTTCAGTCCCAGAAGATCTTGAGACACCATTCTTAACTCGTCTGACAATCTAGTAACCTCTGATCCCGCCAGTTTGTCTTCCTCCACAAGATTCTCACAAATCCTAAAGTCCAGATCTCTGACATACACAAGACTTTGCATCTTCTCAAACATTCGCTCGTGAGCGGAAGTATCAAAAGAACAGCTATTTTGTTCCTTCATCTTCCCAATACATCTATTGATCAGTGTAGCAATGTCAGAATATGTTTGATCAGTCCCTTCTTGACTATCTGCTAGTATACCGGAACCCTCAAGCAGCATTCTAATCACCTGATCCTTATCAGATGAGGCTTGATGTGCTTGTTTGAAAAGTTTTTCACGTTCAGATGCCAAGCTATCCAACTCTGCTTTAATATATTCATTTTCCTGATATTCAGCCAATAGCAAAACAGTTAAGCGTCCAACTTCAGTATGTGCAGCTTCCTTTATGCTAGAAATTTCATTTTGCAACAAATTCACTTCACCTTTTGCCTGGTTAAAGGCTTCCTTTAGCCGACATATTTGAGTTTCCAAGTCTAAGGACGAAGTAGTATCATGTAGATCAAGTGGAGGTAAGGCATCTTTTAGTCTGCGAAATTCCAGTAACTCATCAATAAGGGCATTTCTCTGATCTACAAGCCAATTCAGCTTCCCAACAATGTCCATTGATGAAAGTTCATGAGCTTCATTGATATGAGAAAAAATTTCATCCAGGCTCTCAAGAATATTGTTTCTTTGTGAAAGCACATCCTGCAGTGATGCAACCAAATTCAAATACCATTTCAATTTCTCAACGATATCTGAAGAATTTAGTTCCTCAGGAAAATTAATCTCAAAAATTATTGCTTCGAGCTTTTGAAATGTTGCATCCTTTTGTGAAACCGTATCCTGCAGTACTGCTACGAAATTTATAAGCCATTTGAATCTTTCAACAATATCCATCGTTTGAAGTTCTTCAGGTACACTGGTCTGAGAAATCATTTCTTCAACAATTTGGAGGGTTGCATTCTTTTGGGAGAGCATTTCCTGCAAAGATACAACCAAGTTTTCATGTTTGACCAACTCCTCCTTCCAAGTCTCAGAAGCTTCAATAGCCTTTGACTTCTCTTGTAATTCAGCCCAACAATTCTCAAGCTCAGTTGTTTTCTCAGCTAGAGACTGCTTTAATGAATCCCGCTGCTGAACCAATGCCTTCCCTTTGGTCACAGCCATGCTAAGCTTTTCCTTGGTAATAGCACATCTTTTCTTTTCCTGCTCAAGTTCCGCATTTGCTGTCTCAACCATTGCTCTTTCCTTCTGCACTTCTTCCATAAAATTTCTATTATCACTTTCTAAATGGCTTAGTTTCTCCATCATCTCTATTTCCTTCTTTTTGAGCTCCGCCAGTTCATTACGAGCCATAGCAAACACCATCCAAGGACCAAACTCCTCTTGTACCCCTTCCTTCAACCCTCCTTCAGACAAACACTGCCTAAGTTGATCAAGTTCTTGAAACATCCAGCTATACTGCTCCACCAACACAGAAATGCTTCTTTCAACATGGGTAATTTTTCCCATTACAGAATTATCAACCAATTCTCCTAGATTCACCACTGCCCCAAGCGAACCCAGGATTCTATCAGCAACAGCATCTACATTCTGGTCAAGTTGAACTCTCCCATTGAGATCCCCATTCTGTTCCCTGAGCTCTCTTATCTCACTCTCACTCCTCAACTTCTCTTCCCAAACAGCTTTGACCAACTGCGAGCATTCACCAATCAATTCCCTTATTGATGAACCGGCCACCATCTCTTCCCCTTCTCCACCTCCATTATCATTCAACCCCTTAAGCAGGCGATGGAGATTAGCAACTTCTCTCAAAGTCACCTCTCTTTCCTCCTACATCAAAACAAAAAGCATAAGTTTTCACAAGCAAAAACAATTCCTCAAACATTCAGCAACCATTAAAAAAAGAGGAAAACAGCATAGGAAAAAAAGATATTTGACCTTAAACTCCCTCACAACACTCTCTTTCTCAGCAACTGTCTCCTCTAAAAGCGCTCGCATCTTGTCCACCGACACAGTGTCAATCTGCGCAACATTTTCCGTTTCGTGGAATTGATTCTCTTGCATGTCGTCTGTTGCGTCCTCAAACATGTCTTCTTTACTCTCCACATGATGCATGGTAACACGTTCTTGTTCCTGCATCAGCTCAAAATCTTTATAAAAAAAGTGGACAAAATGCTAATTTTGTGGACGTGATTTGACCTAAGTTGGGTTCAAAGTCCCTAATTTTACCTGATCAACATGTGCTTTTGGGGAGACAACACCATTTGATGACCCTGCTTCCTTTTCCTCTTCAACATCATCTCCATTAGGAACATTTAGCTCCTTGGAATCATGATTCTCAGAGATTTCCATTAATCATAAGCTGAATCGCACTAGAGATCGGATCTTGTAAAGGAAATCTTTAAATTTCCACTAATGGGTAAGGAGATGAAACCCTAGAATAACGACTTCAGTATTTGGGGATTTTAATTCTTCTACAAGAGGTAAAAGACAAGGGAAGAAAGGGGAAAACCAACGGTGATTGATCACGAGACATCGGTAAGTCAGATGTAGAGAAACATTTCCATGCTTGGTTCACTTGGCTTTAATTTATTGACTCTCTTGGGTCTTGGCTAGTGAAAGTACAAGACGAGAGGCGACGGAGGGTCAAAGAAATGGCTAATCCACGCGCGCTTAAACCGACGCCGTTCTTATTGTCTAGACCATTACCACCGTTTTTTGGTAATGGTAGTTATTATGAATTGCCCTTGGATTTGTAATTCTTTAACAAAGTTATGTTCAGTGGAGCAGTTGTAATATCTTCATAACAAAATGTACAGATTTATTAAAAATAATCTCTTTATTAACAAAATAGATTTTTGATTTTTCTGTTCTCGTAATGCTATTGGATGAGATCGTGTTCGACACAGGAGAATAAAGCTATATATTATTGAAATTTTTCATACTAACATCTTAGTACGACAAATTTTCTGTTCTAATATCGCTATTTTTTGTGTCGAAATAATTTCATCCGTTCAATTTATTACAATGAATAGAAGAGATTGTGTTTAAATAAGAATAACGTCACGTATTATTAAACTTTTACAGCCTAACGCCTTACTAAGACTTCTACTAAATATTGTCTTTGACGATGCTTCTAGTGCAGGAGGATCTTAGCATTTCTTTTCTTAGAAATGGATACTAAATGGTGTTGCATAGTGTTCCAAAGAATAGTAAATTGTCAATACCTATATGTTATGAACGTTGCCATAAGTTTGGTGTTTAACATTCCCCATTTATCAAAGCCTATTCTCCTGTCCAAGCAACGTCCAGAGATACTTTTTCCTGAAAATTAGGCAAAAACAATCTGAATCACTCGTCAAATTGTCAAATTTTGGTCCACGAGTTCCTGTTCCGACATGCGAGGAGATGACCGGCCTTGCTCCCCCTACAACCTTGGAAGTTCATAGGTTTCCTGAAATCTTAAACTCTATATACATGTACCAACCCTCAGAGTCATTCACCATTTCATAGCTGGAGATCGTTCCTTTGAACTCACGAGAATGAAGACTTGCAAGAATTTTTCCCTTCAAAGTTGGTTCTCTGTCATGCTCTTGTTCTTATCCTTAACCTCTGCTCACGAGAAACCGCAGGTTCCTCCTCCTCCTCCTACACAGCCATCTTCTTCCAACAATGCTCCTCCTGAACTGTCTTCTAGCCAAAATGTAAATAAATCTTCATCTGGACATGTTAAATCCAATGGTTCTTCATCTATAAACATCGATTTCAAAGGTCGTTTCTCTAAAGTCTATGCATTTGGAGACTCTTTTACTGATACGGGCAATGCTGGTGCGATGGGAGGCTTCAAAAGTTTCATGTCCGCAGTTTTGGGACACTCTCTTTTCGGCCAAAGTGGTAAAACCGCTGATCTATCCGGCCAACGGCAGTGCAATGGCAAGTTGATCGTCGACTACCTCTGTGAAACTCTTGGCATAGCACACTTGCAAGCTTATAAGCAAAGTTCTCCTGACTTCTCTTCTGGCGCCAACTTTGCTACGTCCGGTGCAACTGCACTTTCCAAGGATTACTTTGATCATCACAAGATAGCAAACTCGTTGATGTGGAAAGAGGTTCCTGACAACTTCATGAATCAAATCGAATGGTTCAAGCAATTTACTAAAACAACGGGCTGTAAAGGAAAGAAAGATGGCCAATGCAAGCCTGAGTTCGATGATGCACTTTTCTGGATAGGAGGCATCGGTGGTGATGACTTTGCTCGCATTTTTGGCTCTTCCATTGGTTCTCGGATGCTAACAGATATTGCTGTTGGCCAAACCTGCAATTTTCTTGAGGTTTGTATCGATTAAGAATTATGTTAATCAAGAGAGCCGCACTTTGTGACTAATGGTTTCTGTTATTTTGGGTTACCTGACAGGCACTGATCGAAATGGGAGCCAAATTTCTGGTGGTGCAAGGATTGCCGCCTGCAGGTTGCTGTCCGTTAGGCATGACACTAAATAAGAACAAGGAACGAGATGAAATGGGATGTTCATCAAGCGCCAACGCAATGATAGAGGCCTATAACGATCTCCTTCTCAAGAGTTTGGGAGAGCTGAGAAATAAACACAGCGGTTGCGTAATCGTTTATGTAGATACCTGGGAAGCCTACAAAGCAATACTAAAAGACTATAAGCAGTACAAGTTTGTAGAGCCTTTTAAGGCGTGTTGTGGATCTGGAAATGGATTGCTCAACTTCGACTTGAAAAATCTATGTGGGTCAACTGGAACCTCTGCGTGCAAAAATCCTGATGAACATATAAGCTGGGACGGTATTCATTTCACTGAAGCCATGAATAGACATTTGGCTGATAAGTTTTTCACCCAAAAGGGCTATTGCCACCCATCGTTTGATGCGCTGATTGAACCCCAAAAAGGTCTTTAAAAGCCCTTTTGATGCACAACCCCGTAACAGTGATCAGGTCCATTTCTGCTTGGAATGGCTTTAACCCCATAAGATGATCAGTTTCATTTATGCTTGGAACGACTTCACCGAGAGAGCACAAGTTATAATTCCCAACTATTTTTGTAATAAATCAGATAGGTTTTTATTCTGAACTATTTTTGTATGATATCAATATCTACTGCAACAGATACTATTCAAGTTGGAACTCAATTTGTTAGTTCATTCAAGAAACAACTCCTTGGAAGCAAGAAACTGCGAATATGTAGTCATCCAACAGTCAAGTCTTAATAAAGAGAGATAACCATAAGAAAGAACTGAACTTTTGCAGGATTAAACCATGGGAGCTAGTACATCACTCTAAAGTCACTCTCAGGACTTTCGAAGTCAAAGGTTTCATTTTTCAATCCAATCCAATCCAATCGCAGCTTAACATACCCCATTTGACAAAAGCAATACCTAAGTCACTTTGTCTTCTTTGGTGATATATATATTCATGCAAATGGCAGCTCCCACCATGACCTTGAAGGCATTGAAATATAAATAAAAGCAAGAAATGGTTGATTTTCATGTCTAAGAATCCAATACCACTGCCCTTACCAATGTCTATCTACAATTGAGGGGGATTGATATTTCTGCCTGTACAAAATGCTCTTCAACATTTGGCTTCAGCTCAAAATAGGTACTCGTAATACACTAAGAAAAGGGCATCCGGGTAATCCTTTGGCAAACTATTGATATAGAGGTAGAAACCTAACAAATCTTCTTTAGAAATTGTTTTTGTGTCAACCACGTCGTTCTCACAAGTAAGCACCCATAAATCTTCTGAGTTAACCCGCCTTAAGCTCCCTCGGCAAAAAGGACATGACTCTGACTTCGTGTTCCTGTAATTTGGGAGGAAGCAGAAACATTTATAAGATTGACGACAACCCAGCTCAGTGTAACAAAGACCACAAAGATGGCATGCTAGAACCTGAACAACAAAAGAAAAGGGAAAGAAAGAGGAAATGCCAGACATTAGAGCAAAGTTTTAAGGCTTGTAGTTACCAGTTTCGGTAGCATTTTATGCACATTGCATGACAACAATTAGGTAAGACTATCTTGGTGCAAGGCTCCAAGCAAATTCCACATTCACTTTCTCTTTCTAGATCAACATTGGAGAACCTATTGTCTCCTTCTAGGCCCCTTTT
>JAOTAY010000003.1:8147010-8201491 GCA_025629805.1 Erythroxylum baracoense | reverse complement strand
CCCTTTAGTCCATGCTAGATTGATACCCGTCCAAATACCCACTAGCTCTGCTTGTAGGAGCTTGCAAATACCAACCTTGACCGTGAACCCAATATGCCAAAACCTGCCTTCCTTAGTGATTAGGCCACCCACTGTTGCTATACCCGATTGAGTGGATACCGCTCCGTCGGTGCTGAGTATATAGTAACTCCACTGGGGGAGGCTAATATCGATTGTGTTTTCTTTGTTCTGTTGATTGGAAATGTGCCTTACATAGTGTCTGTTCTTTTTATACTGTATAACAAAGCTCCTATTAACTTCCTGGATAGTTGCTTGTATTTTGATTAGCAATGATGTCCTAACTGTTGAGGTAGCTCGAAAGGTTTCCTCGTTTCTTGTATTCCAGAGTGTCCAACAGGTCATTGCGAACCATATAGGCCAACTAATGTTATCCTGCGAAAAAACCCTCATTAAATTAGTATAGATCCAGTTAGCACATGAGGTTTCGGACCAGAATTCTGTATCTAAATTAGGCCTGACTTTCCTCCAGATATTGTTGCTCCTGTAGCAATTTCTGAAAACATGCAGTAGTGTCTCTGCCGAATTGCACAGATGGCATTGTGGGTTGGAGCTGATCCTTCTCCTTGTTCTTTCTGAGTTAGTCCATAAAAGGCCTTTCACAGCCTTCCATAGAAATATTTTGACTCTTTCCGAAACTCGCAATTTCCAAATTAAGTTCCATTTCGGGTCTTCTTGGTTCCAATTGTTGCTGCAAGCTGCCATATAGGCTGTGGCAGTCGTGAAATTGCCTTTATTGGACCATCTCCAAGTCGGTATATCTTTGCCAAGAAATTCTTGTGGAGGTGGTATAGCCCTAATTTATTCTAGTCTGGTTGTTGGAAGTAGTTTAGCCAGTTTAGACCAATTCCATTCTCCTGCAGGGGTAACATACAAGTTAGTAGTAAAATCAAACTCGTTTAATGGTATTGGATTAAGAACTTCCCTGTAGAGCGGGGTATCTGATGTTGTCCAGTTGACTTGCCAAAACTTCACTGATTCTCCATTTCTCAGGTCCCACTTGATCCCATCCAGAATTGTTTGCCAATTTTGTTTAAGATATCTAATTAGATGTGATCCTTTGGTTCTAGGAAAGTTTCTATACAGCTGCTCCTGCATTAAGTCATATTTTGCTAGAAAAATTTGTGTCCACAGCTTCTCTTTGTTGGAGATGAGATCCCATGCCAGCTTTAGAACCAAAGCGACATTATTTTCCTGCATCTTTCGTAAGCCTAAGCCCCCCTTGTCTTGGGTTGACAAATGCCATCCCATTTGACAAGGCTCAATTTCCTTTCTTGATCATCACCTCCCCATTGGAACTTTCTGCGGATTCTGTCCATCTCTTTACAAGTGCACTTGAGTAATGGAGTGGATTGCATTAGATAAGATGGAAGTGAGCCTAAGATTGCTTGACATAGAATAAGTCTCCCCGCCATTGATATTTTATGCGCATCCCAGTTTGATACTCTCTTCTGCAATTTGTCAATGAAAGGTGTATGTATATTCTTTGTGAATTTTCCGTGAATAATCGGTGTTCCCAAATAGTTATCTAATCTAGGAACCTGTGTTATACACAGAATGTCACTCAATGCTTCTGCCTCATTCGTAGGCACATTTGGAGAAAGGTAAAGAGTTGATTTAGCTGTATTTATTACCTGACCCGAGAAGTGCGAAAAAGTGGAAAGCACCTGCTGAATTAGCCTGGCTTGTGCTACCGAAGCCTTTGCAAAATTGATTAGATCATCTGCAAAGAGCAAATGAGTGAGTGGTATCTTATGCTTACCAAAGGTTAGAGGGGACCAAAGACCTTGTTGAACACAAATATTTATAGCATGAGACAACCGGTCCATACATAAGACAAAAATGTAAGGTGATATTGGGTTGCCCTGCCGTACTCCTTGTTGGGGTTTGAATTCTTCACCTCTTATGCCTTCCCATATAATCTACGTCGAGCTAGTATCCAATGAACTTAATATTACTTTGTTCAAATAATCTGGGATTCTCGCCTCCTCGAGCGTTTCTTTGATAAAACTCCATCTTATTCGGTCGAAAGCTTTGGCTAAGTCGATCTTCAAAACCATCCAACCTTCTCTCCCTTTTGTGTTGTCTATTGTGTGGATTGCTTCCTGTACCGTTATAATGTTCTCGACTATGCTCCTGCCTTTAATAAAACTGGATTGTGTGGGTAGGATCAGCTCAGGTAAGACATGTTTAAATCTGTTTGCGACCACCTTTGTGACAATTTTGGCTCCAATGTTGATCAAACTAATTGGGCGGAATTGGTGAACCCTTTCAGGATTTTTAATTTTGGGTAGGAGTGAGATCATACCTTTATTAAGGGTCGGGTTCATAGCTCCAGTTGAAAAGATTTCCCTGATTTCCTTAAACACTGTTGTTTCAATAAGATCCCAATTATGTTGGTAAAAGCCTGCTGAAAACCGTCTGGCCTCGCTGCCTTATAGGGGTTCATGTCAAAAATTACGTTCTTGATTTCCATATCAGAAACCTCCGCTGAGAGTAAGGCTTTTGACTTTTCTAAAATCTTAGGGAAGCATTTTCTGATGGGATATTTGCTTTGAGAGGGTTGATCTGGGTGACTACTTTTTTCCTCATACAAATTTCTGAAGTAGGATGCAATTTCCTTGCTAATGATTGAGCTATCGCAACTCCATTCCCCGTTCTCTAGCCTAATTGTCTTTATTTTCCTTTTTACTCTCGGTGGTCTGTGGATTGAGTGAAAGTTTCTCGTATTTCTATCCCCATTTGTAATCCATAGAGAGCGTCTATTTTGAGTCTTCAACTCATCTTCTTGGGTAAGAGTTCTCTCTAATTCATGTCTTAATTTGGTTTCCAACTTCATGATCTGTTTAGGAGAATCAAAAGGCAGCTGTGCTTGGATTCCTGCCAATCTAGCAATTGCTCATTTCTTCCTGATATGGATGTCCCCGAACATTCTGAATTTCCAGTCTTGATTGTTGATTTGTATTGCTCTAAGTGCATCTGTAAGCGTGGCATGATTACTCCAATTTTCCTTCAGCTATGATGTCCATTGATCATGATATTCCCAAGCATTCCAGTATTTGAAGTATTTGTTGTTCCAGCCTGTTGAGTCTTCTATAACTAATCTCACTAAAATCGGTGTGTGGTCCGAAGCAAGTTTGGCCAGATGTCTGACTTCTATCTTCTTACAGGAGTTGATCATATTTATGTTTCCTAGCGCACGGTCCAATCTTTAAAAACATTTGCCCCGAGACCACATAAATTTTGACCTTGTGAAGCCCAAATCTTTTAATTGTGCATATCTGATCCATTGTCTGAACCTGACACAGCCCTTTGTCTTCCTACCCCCAACTTTATCTTCTTTTTCAATGTACGCATTGAAGTCCCCCACCGTCAACCAAGGCAGTGATACTGTGTCTACAATAGAAGAGAGATTTTCCCAGAGAGCCCTCCTGGTTATTGGTTGAGGGCTCCCGTAGATCGCAGATAATAGAAAAGAAATTTTGATAGTATGAAATTTTCATATGAATATATTGCCAATCAACCCCTAATAAATTGACCTTAATAGTATCATGCCATAAGACCCAAATGCCGCCTGAGAATCCCACTGTTTCAACTCTATGAGAGTTAGGTAACCCCTAATTCGTTTATTATTTTCGAGCTTTCAGGCCGCTCACTTTTGGTTCTTGTAATATTACTATTTTGATTTTATACAGCTCTATTAAATCCTTTATTGTTGCTCTAGTAACTTTGTTTACTATGCCCTGACAATTCCAGGAAATTAAATTACACTCCATTAATAGTCTTAGGTTTTAGGATTACCTGATTGCATCCGGTAATTCTTCATCATCAGCTGGGGGGAACGCATCTGACTGAGCATGTGAAACTCCTTCCCTGTCCTCCATAATGACTTCATTTTGAATCAGGTGCTCTGTTTCTATCTGCTGTGAGGTCGGTTTGAACTTTATTCCTTTCCCGACGTGAATACCCCTGTTGGAGGATATTGAGGATGTATGATCTTCTTTTCTATTATGTACCTTTGTGTTGTCCTTACTGTTGATGGTGACTGGGGCAGGTTGTGGGATGTTGGATACTATGTGCTTCAAAATAAAGGTGTTTTCTGGTAATTCTTGTGGTTGGACTTATGTGTGACTGGTTATGTGCTTATTGTTAGTAGCTGGATTGGGATGATTGTGGGATTGATCGTTATTGTTTACTGATGATGCTTGTGTTTCCATTGAACTGTCTTGTATGATATCGGATATGTCTGGGGAGATAACAGGTTCTTGGTTGGGCTGGGTATGAGGTAAAAAGGGCTGTGGTTGGGCTATCTCTGTAGAGAGTGTGGTATTATGTTTGGGCTATTTTTTGACCCGAGATGACTGTTTTGGATGCGATACAAACTTTCTTTTTGTTTTATTTTTGCTCCTTAGGCCTGGTGTAGCAAAGGATATCTTAGTTGCAGGGTTAGAAAGGAAAGTGAGGGTGGGAGGGGCTAACTTGGCACCTTCTATAGATGTATCCTCCTCTGTAGCCAAAGATAAAGCATTAAATCTAGCTAATATTGAAATAGGAGTACTTTTTTCCTTCCCTTGATTTTGCTTGGTTTCTGTCTGATTTGGTTTTCCAGGCTGTGAGTGCTGAATTACTGGTCTCTTTCCTTTTTTTTGACAATTAACCATGGACTAGGTTCGGAAAGTTTTGACCGTTGTGCCATGTTTGAAGCTTCTGGCATCATCTGCACTTATGGCGGCATGATAGTTGTATTTCCTTGATCACTCATCGTTTGTGATTTGTCTGCGGGAATACTGTTAGACCTTGCCGGAGCAGCTTCCTCTGATGTTCCTGATGACGTGCTTTGCCCTTGTGGGTATTCCTTACCTTGCCCCTCTTTTGGTCTGATTGCATCCCTCCGATGAGTGGCCATACCTCCCACATGTATAGTAGATGTGGTGCAAATCTTCATATTGAACTGGATAGACCATGCCATCAATAATTAAGTTGGGAATAAGTGGTTTGTTTAGATCCATCCTGACAGTTATCCGAGCAAATTGACCCCGTTCTGCTGCTAGGGTGTGATCATCAGCTTTCAAATAAGATCCAATTGGCCTGATTATCTCCCTTAGAAGATCAACTTGAAAAAAATTCCCAGGTAAACCCAGTATCCTGAGCCATGTTGCTATTGAAGAGATGTGATTTGCTTTAGTGTTGAAGTTTCTTTCCCATGGAAAAACCGCAATGTAATGCCCCAAAACGGACCAAGGGCCGTTAAGAAGTATCTTATGGAAATCCTCTTCTCCTTCTAACTTAAGAAGAAAGTAGCCATCTGCTAGGTCTATAAGGTGGATATTCCCCTGTGGTTTCCATAAGGCCACGAGCCTTTGATACAGCGTTTTGTAATTGATGTAGCGACCAAGGGGTTTAAGAATCAGACTGAAGCCTAAATTGTTTGAGATTTTCCTATGTACTTCATCTGAAAAAGTGATTACCGGTACCCCATCAATAAGCTCATGTTGCACATCCCCTTGCTATAGAGTAATTGGAATTGAATACAATCCTTTTGTTTCTGATGAAGCACCGTGATGGCCTTATAAGAGTTTATCTTTAAAAGATAATGGTACTGACGTTTGAGATTGAGTCTCTGGTTGATGTGGAATAGAACTTGAAGCAGTCTTGTCGTTATGGTCCTTGTTTTTCACTTTCTTGGTAGCTGGATTAGGTTCAATGTTCGGCTGATGGCTTTGTTCATCAATTTCCATGTCCGGAGGGACCGAATTTCGATCAGCCAAGCAATGGGCTTGTTCGTGATTTGTGAAAGAGAGAGAGCAAAAGAGAGAAATTGGTCTTGTTAAATGTCAAGATTCAAAATTTTTTCTCATTAAGAAAAGACATTTAAGTAATGTATTGTTACCATAAATGAGCTCTCTAGATAAAAAATAAAAAATATTGACGCAAAAAAAGAATGCCTATTCGTTAACAAGTTGTATTAGCCATACAAAAAATAGGCCAATAAAATATTATAAGAAAGACATTTACAACATTGAATCTTTATAGTCTTAACAAAATAATATATTATGTTCAAGGAAAAGAAGTAATAAGATACCTCTTCCCATTGTTCCTATTATTTCTGTGCATACTTTGTTTCATAAGCGTCAATTCATTGAATAAAATTGGACCCACAAAAATTAAATAGATGGTTATTTAGAAATTTCTTTTTCTTATACATATTTAGATATATACGATAAGGTTTATAAGATAAGTGTACATTAAAAATAAAATAATGATGAGATTGATATTATATTTATATATTATCCTTGAATTATTTATAGTCATTGTTCTATTGAGAATGGACATTAATAGAGTATAAAAATACTAGCAATTGTTATATTTCTTCCTTATGAAAGAAGTAGTTAATCTTATAGACTAAAGTTTAAAAATACTTAAACAAACATGTGGGTACTTATTAGAAAACAAGTTCACTATATTGACCCTATATGAGAAATCTATTTTGAACAATACTTGTATATGTATGAAAATTCTTATTATGATAATTATATAAGTGATCATTTAATATGAGATCTTTGATAATTGTATAAGTAACCATTTAGCTTGAGATTTTTAAAGTATTTCACATAGGGATTATTATGTTTTGATAAAACTTATAACATATTCTAACCAAAGGTAGCTTAATCGATAATCATTGAATATATCATGAATTATATGGATATAATTGAGTGATTAATACAAGATTCATCGCCCTAAAGTGATTAGAGAAAATGTTTCATTATTTTCGATTAGTATCGACTCAAGAAGCTAAGTTAGAATGACACTTTGAGAATATTTTTCAAATATCATTAGTAGCATTAATTACTAATGGTGGAGAACTAACATAATTGGATTCAAATAGAGTATACATTAATTTCATGCTTTATGTCTAATTGAAACATTGTATTATGGAAGAATTGCCTTGTACAAAAAAAAAATCACGCATAAAAATGTTAATCAAAACTACATTGACATTCATAAATATTTAGATGGTCATGATGCATTACTATACACTAATTTAGATCTATGTATATAAATTATTTAATTAGAAAATTAAAGAAGTTTAATTTATCTAATTATAAATATGATTTAGGGTTATAATTTATATACATTGTCAATATATTTAAGAACCTAATAGGTCACACAAAAATAACAAGTAAAAGAGAGAAATCATTTTTTAGTCAAGTTGAACTTGATTGTAAAATTTAAGAAACCTTAAGATTAAATATGAGATATTTGATAAATAAGGACTAATATGAAATATTGAATCTTTAAATAATGAAAGATAGATTTAATGTTAAGATTTTGCAAAAATAGTTCTATAAGTGACAACGTAATCATGAATGTCCAAATCATCAAACCAATCTCAAGATTATCTTTAATCTTTAAATAAAGAGTTAGAAAATCCATGTCAGGATTTTGTTAATAGATTTTCCATGCTAGTTTTACTATAATTCTCGTTTGGTTAAACATGACAGTTTAGTCCGGGGCCGACTCAAAGTCAAGAGGCCTAGCCTAGTTACTCAGCTTCAGGTCTGGCTCGAGCTTTTTTAAAATTTTTAAGCTTTGGGTTAGATTTAAGCTCGAGTTATTCAATCCAAGCTCGACTTGACTAGAAACCTAAAAATTATAGAAAACAACATTGTTTTAAGTAAAATGATGTCATTTTCTATTTTCAATTTAGAAAAACAAAAAAATTAAGTAAGGTTGGGCTTCAAGTTACAGAAGCCCTATCAAGTAGGGGCTCAAACTGGGGCTGGGGCTAGGTGCCATGGGTTCGATTAAGCTTTAGGCTAGGCTCGACTTATTGTCATGCTTGTGTTTGGTAAAAGTTGATTTTATGATAGGAGAAGAAACTTTAACCTTTTGGAGCCAATTGTTTCCAATCATTTGAGTTGTTAATTCACTCATAGCTAGAGTTGAAAACTAACAGCTTTTGTATAATATAAGATCAAGCAATTATTTACAAAAAACTCAGTCTAATTCTTGTAACATCAAGAAATATAATAGAACCTTATGTTTAATGAGATATTATAAATGATTCTATTAGGATGAAAAAAAGTTCATAATTTTTAAATAAGAAATGATATGCAATAATACAATAACCTTATAATTCAAGGAAAATTTACTCTCTTCAATTAATTTACCAAAACATTTCTTTTCAAAATAAAAATATATTGACAAAATAATGTCTACAATATTGAGTAATAAAGTTATAAAGGATGCATTTATTTGTCAAAAATTTGTATATGAATTCATTTTGGTCAAATTTGAATTTTTAAATAATTTAGTTTATATACTTGATTTATTTATCATTACATATTTTTTAAAATTTACTTAATTCATATTGCAATATCTTCATTATTAGGAAAATATTTTATTAAAATATTTATGGTAAAAAGTAATAAATAAAAAATTTTCAACAACAATATGATTAATTATTTCATTCATAAAATTAAAAGTGTACTTAAAAAGTTAAATTAATACTTTAAAAATTAGGTTTGGCATGTACGTCCGAGCTTGGTCCCACTCAATCCTGCCCAACCCAATCCAAAGTTAACGACCATGACATAAACATTTTCTTTAATTTTGGGCTTCAAGCCAAGTTCGAGCTCAACAGCCCGAGTCCATCTTAATTAAAGCATAACTATTTTTATAGTATAAAATAACGTCGTTTTATAATAGTGTTTTATATTAGGTGTAAGGCGACTATTTTTTATATAATGTAAAACAATGTAATTTTACAATAGGTTATATGTGAGAGTTTGGCCCTCCTTCACTTCTTCTGCTGCGTCTTTCACCTCTTCTGCTATGATCTTCTACATTCTACTGTTGGTATGGAATTTGGCCCTTACCTCTCTACCGCTACCCCACCGCCCTCTGCCTCTCCTCCCATCTGCTTCTGCTCATATTGCGTATCCTCCCTCTTCTCGTTAAGAATTCTTTGGTGACTAGTTGTTGTGTGTGCAATACATTCCTTATCAACACTTGTTAGTCACTAATGGCTCCCAAGAGGGAGGTAAATTAGGTGTTTACAAAAGGTCAATTTTGATAGAGACGTCCTTAATTGTGTCTAATTTGAGAAATCCCAATTTCGATATTATACTTAAGTTAAAAATTCAATTAAAGCATCAAGGACAAGTTTTGACGAAATTAGGGGTTGTAATTTTAACAATTAAAAGCATAGTTGTAATATCCAACAATCAGTTTCATAAAAGAATGTATAATTTCATATTTTCCAAAATTTCAAAAAATAAAAAGTGCCTAAAATACCAAAATTGAACAAAATTAAAGATGTACGATATAATTTTAAGGAAATAACCTTGAATCTTTTTACAATTTAACTATAAAGGCATCAATTTAAAAAGATAACTTTTAATTAAAAGATAACAAAAATACAGAAAATCCCAAATTTGAAACCCAAAAATAATAAAATTTCAATTTGATGTAGTTTAATAAGATTTTTAAAATGTGGGATGATATTTTTCAAGGAAAAGAGTGAATCATTTAGGATTTTGAAGATATAAACATATAAAATGAAAATATAAGAAAAGATAAGGGGCAAACCTTAGATAATGAAGAATGGTCGACCATAGGATTATAATGGTCAACCCGAGTTTGTCTTGAATAAGATATATGGAGCAATTTTGAATAAAAAAGGAGAAAGCTAAAAATGTTCTTTGAACTCGCTATATTGGTGGACCATAGAGCTATATTAGTTAACCAGTGTGGTTGTCCAGGTGATAACTTAGTTTTCTCATTTTGTACAATAATCTCAAAGTTTGGGTACTAAGGTTCACACTTTAAAAATAATTATTAAATACGTTATTCATAATTCAAACACAAACAATCAACACCAAAGGTTATACTCAAATTCATACATAAATACAAGTTATAACATATTTTTAAATTATAAGCTAATAATCACCTCATGTTGAATATTACTTATGAGAGAATTGAATGAAGATTCTTCTTGAATCATTAATCCATTAGTGGCATCTCATCTTTCTCATTTGATTAAACTAATGTCTCTTTTAAAACATCTTTAGTGGATAAATTCTCCACTTCCTACAATAACATATTTAAGACTTTCTTGGAGGTAACAAGGTTATATTCATCAAGATAAAATGAATAAACACCTCAATAATACTTAATTCAATAATTACTATCTCTATTACATACCACCTGCTTTTTTCTTTTCTAATAAACTACAAACCAAAGTAATCAATGTGTTTTAGAAACCTAAATAAGCTTGGTTCCTTAGTTGTTAAATTCCTTCTTCTTTTTGACCCACACTTTTAAGGGTTTTCTTGCCATCCTTTGTTTAATAAAGAAAAATCTATCGACATGTCCAAACTTACGATAAATATGACATACTGTTATATGAGTAATGATGATGCATAAATGTATTCCTTGGAATTTTATGTGTGTATGTATAATGAGGAAGTTTTCTTTTGACATTAAATATGTTGAATGGTCTCTTAGAATGGTGAAAGTTCTTACCCTAATTATATGTATGATGCCTTACTATGAATGAATGTTGATGCATGCTTCTGTAGGAGTGTCAGTGGATTTGCATGTTATCATAGAAATTATGCATATTCTTCCATTGTGCGTATTAAACTATATGCCTAGGTTGTGAACCATATATGAAAGTATGATGTTTGCTCTTAAGTTAAGCGTTAGTTAATGTGTCATGTGCATGTATATGTTTGGATGTGAATGCTCCATGCTCATTTATCATTTTAGGCAATGGTTCTTCACTATGTGAATGTTTTCCTTTAACAAAGGTAGCTTTAGTGTTGGAAATACTTTCATATTTATATCCAATTCCATACCTATCATTTGAAGTCTTTTGAGCTCGTAGCATATTTTCTAATTTTTCACTCCTTTAGTTTAATTTGGACAAAGAATCTTTGAGAGCATCAATTTCGTTTTTAAATGTTTCATTCTCAAGTCTTAAGGCATCTAAGTCATGATTGTCATCAATAATCACATTTTTTACGCTTTAATAGTATGCAATTCACTTTTTATCTTTTCATTTTCACTTATGCATGCATCCAACTCTTTTTGAACTTCCTTGAATTTGGAAGAAAATTTCTTCCTTTTCTCACTCATGATTTCTAAACTTTATACTAATTGATCATATGTTATATTATCAGCACTATTATTACAAGATTTAGGATTGGATGTTACCTCTTCATTATCCATGATGGTAAAGTATATATGAGTTATCTGTTCTTTTAAATGCTCACTTTCATATTCAATTGTGTTATCCCAAGTTAATGCTTTAAGTGATTTCTTTTGTTCTTTTTCTACTTCTCATTATTTGAAAAACATTATGACTTTATATGCTTGAGTTTTCTACATTTAAAGCAAATGATGTTAGATGATTTATATTTTAAATCACTTTTACCTTGCTTGAAGTCTTTTCTTTTAAAGAATTTCTTCTTCAATAACTTCTTTAATTTTGTAGTGAGTGAGCCAATGTGTTCTTTTTCGTTTTCACTAGTTGATGTCTCTTCTTCTTCGTTTGATTCTTATTTTGAGGCTTTAAATGCTAAATTCTTTTTATTTAGAAGCATCATCTTTTCTTCTATTTCTTGGAGCCCCATTCTAAATGTGAGGAAAGATCTAACAGTTCTTCCAATGGTAATATTGTTAGATCCTAGGTTTCTTGTATGTACGTCACTTTAACTTCCTATGTTTTTGAAAGTGACCTAAGTAACTTTCTTTTTTATTGAAAATTTAAAATGAATTAAATAAGAAACGGAGTTTAGTACAATACTTATCCTACTAACAGGATAACAAAACAAAGACCAACACAACATCGTAAGCTAAGGAATGTCCCCGTGTAACAAAACAACCTTAAGTAAAGTCTCAGATCTTCCTAAAACGAGTTAACCAAAAATCCCCATTCTAAATTTTCTCTAAAAGTTTTCGAATTACGGCTCTAGAGTCTCCATCTTCAATTTCTTTAGACGATTAAGGAGGTAAGAAATTTCTGATTTGAGCTTAGTTACTTCATCTTCTCTCTTTTCATCTTCACTCATTTTTTCTGATTAAGGATACTCAAAGGGTCATCTTGTGTATTTGAGCTCTGGTTACTATCTCACTTCTTCCGACTGCATGTCTTCAACACCTGCGAAGGATCAGACATAAAGAACTCATGGAGGAGGGATCCTGTAAGGTAAGAATCCAACTTTAGATTCCTGCAGAAATGTTATGTGTTTGGTATCTTGTTAGATTATGTTGTAGAGATTTACTACTCTAAGTATTGGGTATTCTTGGGTTCTCGTTAGAGTCTCCAAGAAACAACTAGTCTCTTGCTGCATTTTTTCTCCATCTGGTTATGACTAGTTGTTCTCTAATACTATTAGAGATGATTTCTGTGAGGGCAAGTATGCCTCTTTCCCTTTTCACAAATCTTTTGTTATTCCTCTCCCTTCAGATCTCCTGAATACATATTGTAATGGCTACCATGTAAACATCCTTGTCGTGTTTGGGTGCATGGTTCAGTAGTATCTCTATGATAATGCCATTCAGATTGCTTTGATAGCAATTAAGTGTACATAGAGAGGAGACTTGCCGCCATACTCTATTAGAAACCTCACATTTGAAAAATAGATGGTGTCTATCCTCTTTATCTAGATTGCAAAGGGTACATCTTTTAGAGGAGGAGAGGAATTTTAATCTAGTCATAGTGCTTAGTCTGTCCTTCATAGCTAACGAGCTCAAGAAGCTGGCATTTGGCTTAACAGTGTTACTCCAGATCAATTTACCCCATCCAACTGTTGGGTTTGTCCCATGCTTTGGTTATTTTGCTTGCCTATTTGTTATGTCCATTACTGCTAGTCCATTTCATCGATATATATCTTCTCCTCCATTGTATCAATACTCTGGTATCGAAAGAGATCTGATCTCCTCTTGGGAAAGATCCCAGTTGCCATTTGCAATTAACTCTTGGACTTTAGCTTTTTTTGAAAATCTCTCTAGAGTATCCCTAGCAGTCGGATGCTGAATTAGAGCTCCCTGACCTGTCCAATTGTCATACCATAAAGAAATTCTATCCCCTGTCCCTATCCTGCAAGTTATCTGATGCTGAACTTCCACCGTTAGTCTAAGAATTTGGTTAAAGAACCATGAAAAACTATCTTTACGTCTGATTGCTTATAGACTTCCACTCGTCAATATATAAGTATGCACCCATTTAACCCATAATGATTCCTTTTGACTTAAAATTCTCCACAACCTTTTCAACAATAAGCATTTGTTGCTTCTATCAATTGACTCCAGGTCCAGTCCTCCAGTTGCTTTAGGCTGACATATTTGAGTCCAACTGACCTTAGTAATCTCTCTTTCTCCTTTCCCCTTACTCCATAAGAATTGCTTCATCGTTTTTTCCCACAATTTTGATCAGCCTTTTGGAAAGGAAAATGTGAGAACACCAATATGTATTGATAGACATAATAATAGATTTCAGGAGCTAAAGTTTGCCACTATAGGATACGTTTTGTTTGTCCATAAATCTAATCTCCTTTGTATCCTTTCAATAAGGGGTAGGCATTCTCTAAATCAGAGTCTTCTTAAAGAGATAGGGATGCCCAAATAAGTGATAGGAGGCTCTTGATTACCCATTCCAGTGATAAGAGATATATCATTAGCTAGGTGTGCAACACTCTTTGATAAGATGAAGAAACTTTTTTCAAAATTGATGCTCAATCTCGACATCTCCTTAAATCTTTGTAAAGTATTCATTAGTAAGGTAACTGAGGGGATATTAGCCTTACTAAAAAGGATTAGGTCATCTGTAAAACATAAGCTGGTTAGTGAAAGCAATTTACACTTGGTATGGAACTTAAAATCTGAAGTCAAGGAGATCTTATATTTCAACATAAGGGTAAGAACCTCCATGTAGATTAGAAATAGGTAAGGGAAAGATGATCCTCTTGCCTAAGTCCCTTTTTGTCTTTAAACAACTCAGTGGGACTCCTATTGATCATAATCCTAAAAGAAACCGTAAAAATACACTCTTTTATCCAATTGATAAAAATCTGAGGGAAACCTATAACTTCCATAGTCTGCGGTAAAAAACCCCAACTAACATTATCAAAAGTTTTATGGAGATCAACTTTTAAAGTGCAATTTTGACGGGATTTTCCTCTTTGTACCCTTTCAGAAGTTCCTACAAAATTAGGATATTGTCCTCAATATTCCGCTTGCTTAAGAATGCTCCTTGGTTCTCACTGATGATGTAGTGTAGTACTGATTTCAGTCTGTTGGCAAGTATTTTAGCAATAATCTTGTAACTGAAGTTAGTACATGAGATAGGCCTAAAATTGCTCCATGCACTGCTTGTTGATCTCTTTGAGGATTACTCCATTTCTGAAGAATTCATGCACTGCTTCTTTTATAAATTTCCTTATTGTATCCTAAGTTTTCTGATAAAAGAAACCATTCAGACCATCTGGTTTAGGAGCCTTCGAGCTATTCATTTTAAATACCGCTACCTCTATCTCTTGATATGTGACCTGCCTAATTAAAAGATCCACTTGATCTTTAGGAATTTTAGCAGAGATAAATGTCTTGAGATCTGCACTGTAAGTGCTAGCATTACCCTTAAATCCCATGACCTTTTGGAAGTGTTTTAAGGCATCTTGAACAATTTCAGCTTGCTTATACAAGATCTCCCCTGATTCTGTTTTTTATCGAAGTAATCATGTTGACATTTCTCTTTACCTTAATGGTTTGAAGAAAAACCTAGTGCATCTGTCTCCTTCCCTAATCCAGTTGACTCTGGACTACTATCTTAATAATGAGCAGTGGTTATCAACTACTTGCATCTAGAAATTCAGGGCCTCCTTCTCCTCCTTCGCAATAATCTCATCAGTAGGATTATCAGCCAGTGATTTTTATATTAGTGAGAGTCGATGCCTAGCAGTTTCTAACACTTAGACTGTGCTCAGATCCTTTCTTCCATTTACTTTCTTCAATTCCTACTTTATAGCCTGTAGTTTTTGCAAATAGATAAATTGTTTAGTACCTGTTACTTCTAACTCTAAACCATTGCTGACAGCTTCTTGGAAACCTTCCACATTGATCAGGAAATTGTTAAACCTGAAAGGATGTTTCAAATGAACCTTTTTAAAGAGGTTGTCCACCTTGATTGGTGTATGGTTTGAGAACCTTGGGTCTAAAAACATGGCCTTATTGTTTGGAAAGGTTGTTAACCACTCCACATTCACCAAAGCCCTATCTAATTTCTTTCTGATGAGCCAATTAGAGCTTTGCTTGTTACTCCAATTAAATATATGACCCTCATTTTTTAAGTCAAAAATTTCCACATCTTTAGTGCAATCAAGCAAGTCGGTATTGTAGTTGAGCAAATTACAGCCCCCTTTAGCTTCAGATTGATAAATAGTATAGTTGAAATTGCCACTTATGATCTATAGGCCACTAGCTATTCCTTTTAGTCTTCTCATATAATTCCATAGGTCCATTAGGTATGCTCCATTTTGAAAGTCATTTTTGTATGTATAAATTGCTCACTTGCTTCCAAAACCTCCACCTCTATAAGATCCTCATCATAGACTACGATGATTCTTCCATACCCATGGTACTAATGATTGGATTTTATCTGCCATTGACTCCCAAAATAATCTAATTTATTTAGGTTTACATGTTTGATTTTTGTTTATAAAAGAAAAAATAAACTAGGCTTCTCGTGCCGGGCGAAATCCTTCAACGCATTGAGCTTCGAAGAGTTATTTATTCCTCTAACATTCCAAACAAGAAAGGTCATGTAGTAATAATTTTACCTTTTAAGCCTTTCCTACTGCTCCGATTACTCTTTCTAGTTTGTGCTTGTTCCATCTTTTCCTCCTGATTTTCCACCTGATGTATGAGTTCTGATTATTGTGGCACTTGGGTGGTTGCCTACTGCTAAACTCTTAGGGGATTTCCATTATGTAATTCTCCTTTATCTGTAATACAATTATCAAATTTTGCCCCTCCCTCTATAATGTGTTGTGCTGTCATATTCCCTGTTACCAATCATATATGCTATTGATCCTTTACATTGTGTTCGGTTTGATCCCCCTTAGCCTCATAGGTCTAATTACTATCTAGTTGAATATCTAATTCCTGATCCATCGGTATCCTGTTCTACATTTCAAGTTCATCAGTTTCTGTTTTCCCCTTTGTATTATTCTCATCTAGCCCCATTAATTCACCATAATCTCCCTTAATAAAAACTTTCCTTGTTGATTTCCATGATTTGCCTTGAACTTGTATGGAAGGTTTCCAATGATAAATAACTATGACTTTATCCTCCTTTAGAGAATGCCAAGACCTTTAAGAGCATTAATAATATCAATGAATATAATATACATGTTAGAAATGCTTTATCTTGCTTTATTTGAAACAATTCATATTGATGTGTTAGCATGCTTTCTTTGCTCTCCTTAACTTGATTTGCACCCTCATGAGTAATTTCTAATATATGTCAAATGTCATAAGCCATTTCACACATAAAGAGCCTATTAACTTCATTTCTTCCTAAAAAGCATAAAATAGGATGTGTATGATCCTACTATTCAAGGATACTAATCTCTTATCTTGAGGTTCCTATTTTTACCTTGTGTTATCTATAATTTTTACAGGAATAAAGGGATCATTTGACATTATTTCTTATAGGTCTAAACTTTTGGCCATTAAGAAAATCTCATCATAGTTATCCAATAAAGGTAATAATTTCCATCAAAGAAATGTGATCTACTAATGCTTTGTCCCTTTTGGTTGAATGATGATGATAATACTCCTAAATATGTCATTATGATCTTTTCTATAGGATTTTGTTAGAAATACTAGCCCAATAGACTTATTTTGATACCACTTGTTAGTTCTTAAAGGCAATCAAAAAAAGAAGTGAATTGAGTGTTTACAAAATTCAATAATTTTTCTGCCAATGTACTCAATTAATAATGGTCAATATAAATACGAGAAAAATGATTAATTAAACAATTGAATAATAATTTAAAGGTGATAAGAAGAGATAATGTAAGCTGATTTATAGTGGTTCGACGAACAGCCCTTGCCTACATCCACTTCCAGGGCTCTTCTTAGAATTCCACTATAATTATTCTTTCAAGGCAGAGAATAACCTTTGCACAATCTTTCTTAATAAGGAGGCCTTTCTTACAATTTTCTTCCAAAGTGAAGAGGAACTTCAATCTCACTTGTATTATCCCTAAATACAATTATATATTGTCCTAACCAAATATTAACAACTCAAAATACCTCACTTTATCACTTTATAACTCCAATAAGCATTTAATTTCATGTCCAAGTGAAAATCAGGATCTGAGGATCAGGGATACTGGAACATGACAATTGCCATTAAGAAGTACAATATATAAAAGTGAAAACACCAATTCGATAAATATTTCCAGTTTAAACAAACCAGAGAGAGTTCATTCACGATTAGATGAGGGCTGCACCACATCCTCATAAATTATTGAATTTAAGATAATTTGGAACGGTCACGTATTTCAGTAAACCACTCTCGAACATAAGCAGGGAGAACTTGAAGCATCAAACCAAATAATGCTCTAGCAAGACAAGACATCTTTTGCAATTCAATAGACCAAAGAGATTCCACAGCAAACAGCAACGAGCCTGTTTTGATGGCACGTGTTGCTACACTTGCAGCTTCTAGCACACCAAGCGCCATATCTTTCATTGCTTAATCATAACTATGCAAGAATGCCCCTTCAAATTTTTCTAACCTAAAAAACCTTCCTTTTTTTTGAGAAAAAGACCCAAAACATTGTTTAATCACCTGTCAAGTAAAAGAAAAAGCATTTATTGAATATATCCTGTCAATATCAATATGTGTAAGAGTAAGAAACATCCTCTAACCCTCACACAAAGGGGAATGAAGAAGTAGAATCCCCTCAATAATGCGCCGTATTAAATACTCACAGAATTTTAATCATGACAGTATGAAAATCCAGTATCGGTCAAAGCAAGCTACTTTAATTATGAATAACTATGTAGACTTTACGTTATCAACATCAAAATTCGAGCTTCTATGTACAAAGTAGGGATAGGAATCTTTTCTGCTTTTCATTGATAAAGTTGGTGAAGTCATTCAGAAATGATCGATTTTCCGCAGGGTATTTCTTCCTGTGATTGTAAAGGCTCACAAATTTGAGTTAACCAACATAAAAGGTAACTTAATGCATAAGCCTGAACAAAAGACAAAAATAATCTTCCTTCTTCCCAATTCGTTGAGCAACCAAATTCTTATAATTGATCATAACAGAAACTGTGAAAATCCCATGTGGATACACCATTAAAAAAAGTAAAAAGGAGAAGCACAAAAACCAGAACCACCCATCTCAAAAAGTACAGAAAGAAGGAAGATGAAGAAAAGAAAAAGACTAGAAATTTCGAAACAAAGTGAAAAGAACATAAACTAATTATAGAAACAAAACTTACAAAGCATTAGCATGCTGTATATCAGCCTCCAAGACTTTGAGAGAGTCCTGATGTGAGGACTTGGTCAACTGGTAATACATAATCTCCATCTCTCACCAACAAAGTTGGTTCCTCCAAGAAATCAAACCCACAAAATAAAACGAGACCAGGGAGTTCTCGTCTCTCTCTACCTCTAAAACTCTTTTTCTGAGGGTACGCAGACAATCACTGTCTCTATGTTTTTGTGCAGAGAGACGCACCCAAAATGGTGAGAGAAAAAGAGCAAGCGTACAAGAAACAAACGTTGGCTTCTGTGATGAGGTGGGTGCGTGTGGGCGGTTTGATCTTTTTTATATATAAAAAAAGGGAAAAGAAACTACTCCGTTCTTATCCTTTTCTCTCGACCATTCAACATTACATCATTGTTCCTATCTGGTGTTTTCTCTGCTTGCTTGTTCTGTATTTTATGTAATTTTCTATCATACATAATCTATAATTCCGTATCTTGTTTATGGGTTACATTAATATTGGAATATCTTTCTTATTTATTAACATACTTATCATGAGATTACAATAATAATAATAACAATATTCCAGTAAAATTTGACTACAAATAAAATTTAGAGAGGTTTAGTATACACAATTTTACCTCTAATTAATAAAGATGTTATTTTTATTTATTATTTTGTATTATTTCTTCCTTTTTTAAAAAAATAATTAATCCTTTAAAATACATTACTCCCAAACTGTTACAAAATGGAAGAAGGCTGTCACCAAAATGGTTATAACACATTTCAGAACCACCTCATCGTTGATTCAAAGAGTACATGTAAGTTCCTAACCAAATTACATGTGTGTGTTCTTATAGTGATATAAGCTGGCAAACTAATTTTGGGTAAAAACAGCTGAAGCTTATGATTAAGTTGGACCAGAAAAAAATTAGTGAATGTGGTGTAATGATAATTAAAGTCGGGCGTGTGAATTTGGTGACAGGTTGTTGTCTGAAACCGCCAATAATAGGGCAACATCCACATTTAATGCATAATTGTCTGCGGTGGCAATATTATAATATGCTTTTAGTTACTTCACCTTTTCTTCTAATCCTAGTCGTGTTAATTAATGCAAAACTTGATGGAGACTTGGGGCATGGGAAAGTATAATATTAAAGAGTTAGCATTCTGATTAGATTACATGCCACTAGAACTAGGATACCATTACAAAATTATTTTAATTTGAACCGGGTTTAATACTAATCTTTCTTTAATCTAGGAACAACTAATAAGGTTATTTATTTATAACTGAAAAGTCACGTATTTGAATAACATAAATAGTTTTTAAAAAAATATAAAGAGAAGATTGCGTATAATTGATGACTTATTCCGATTTTCACAAAATAAAAAGCCTTATGCATTGAGACAACTATTTATTTAATATGGGGCTCTTATATTTGATTTATCCCCCATTTAAATTTCACATAACCCCTCTAAAATGAGTTTATATATGTTTGATCTTCAACTAGCATGTGAGTGTAAAAAATAATAGTCCTTTAGGATTTCCATAATCAAATTCAATCATTCACTAGGTCAAGGCAACTATTGGAAGGAAGACTTGGGAGGGAACTAAATGAGCTTGGACCACGAGGCTACCAAACCCCCATAAACTAGACTATTTGGTAAGGGAACCAAACTAGAAAGCAATTAATAAGATTGTTGAGAGAAGGTAAGTGTGGACTTGCGCTTAAAAGTCTTAAGATGGATGCCTTCAATCTTTTGATTATCCTACACTCATCACTTATTTTATTATCTTCCATTTCTTGATGCTTGATGTCTGTTTATGATTGTTACTTAAATGAGACATATAAACAACATTGCCTAATGCCTACCTAATATTCGATTTCACCAACGTTTGATCTTACTTTGTCTTGTTGACCTCTAGCTTAGAACATTGTATTAAATCCAGTCTTTAACGTTGTGTGTCAAGGGTCAAGACTCAAGACATTTTATTTTTGGTTCAAACGTAAAGGCTTTCTGTTGATTGGTTGAACCGGTCTAAACAATTGCAGACTTAACCTACTAATATAATAACAACATTTGGAATAAATCTTACCGATATATAAAATTTAGAAAGCTTCAATAATATGTAGCTTTATTCTTAACTAATAAAAAGGCTATTTCTAATCAGCCGACGTAAAATACTTCACAAACATATAATCCTAATATCTTATATGAAATGAAAGATTTTTAGAGTAAATATTTGAACTTTATGGTGAAAAAAAAAGGAGGAAAACAGGCTCCAACATCAAGCCGTAAACTTTACAATTTCGGATAGACATATTATTCTTAGGCTAAACCATCGAACCATGTACCGATACTAAAAAGGAGAATGCAGTTATCTGGCAGATGGGACTAAGCAACCATTTGATACGTCAGGACTCCCAATCTCAAGAAAGCTTGTTAACAACGTCTTCCTAGAAGATTGTGCCTTGTAGCCGCTAGTGCCAGAAGCTAGTTTTTGGGTGTCATCATCAGTTCCTTTTTCTATGTTGGCAGCTTCCTGTATTGCCAGTATGACTTCCTGCATTCTTGGTCTTGAAACTGAACGTTGTTCCACACATTGGATAGCAACCTCTGCGACCCTCCAGATCGATTCTATTTTGGCATTTCCTATCAGATACGGATCTACAACGCTTGTTACATCTCCTTTTCGAATCAGTGACCTTGCCTGGAACACAGTAACGTAGAATGGTTAAGCTTTTGAAAACGAACGAACGCTGTCAAAAAATGAACTTACCCAGTGAACAATGTTCAGTTCTGAACCAAAATCTTCTGTTGAGACTGGTTTTTTACCAGATATCAGCTCCAGGAGGACTACTCCAAAACTATAGACGTCACTTTTCTCAGTAAGTTGCTGATTGGCGTAGTACCTGATAAAGGACTTGCATAAAGCATTTATGCGGAGGAACTGAAAGCAATTAACTCAAAAGTTATGGCTTACTCAGGGTCCAAGTAACCAACTGTGCCTCTTGCCACACTCGAAATATGGGTTAAATCGTCTTCAGCTTGCCTAGAAAGTCCGAAATCTGATACTTTTGCTCTCATGTTGATGTCTAGGAGAATATTACTTGTCTTCACATCCCTGTGTATGATGCTGGGGTTGCAACCAGTGTGTAGATACTCGAGGCCTACAATTATCTAAATTTATGCTTACTTATAAACTTATTATATCCAATCACTTTAAAGAAGAAAAAGAAAGTACGCATGAAACCTTTTGCTGCATCTTCAGCGACTCGTAGACGAGCTAGCCAGTCTAGTTTCTTCTGGTTGACAGAACCTGCAAAATTTTTTACCCTACTCATACCTATAGCGAAGTACAAGACAAGGTCTGAAAAAGACCAAACAGATAGGCGCATACCATGTATATGATCTCTCAGAGTTCCATTGTGCATATACTCGTAAACCAGGATCCGCTGATGTTCTTCTTCACAATATCCAATTAAGGGAACCAAGTTTCTGTGATGAATCCTTGACAAGAGCGAGACCTGAATATATGTTGATGCGGTTAATAAGCAACTCAATTCCAAGTCTAAGATAGTCCTCGTGAGCTTGGAATGTGAATTTAGTGAATCTCTTGTAATTCAATCCTATAAGATAATAAAAATCGCAAATGTTTCTCAAATTGTGTGGCTGAAGATGGATAGTACCTCCGTTACAAACTGCTGGGTCAGATGGCTAGAGCTATCAGCCATAATTTTCACTGCTACTTCTTTCCCATCTTTCATTTGGCCATAGTAGACCGTACCAAAACTTCCTTTCCCAATTTTCTTGGAAAAGAATTTTGTTGCTTCTTCAAGCTCAGAAAGTGAGATATGGTAAGAAATACCTTCATCCGTCAAATGCCAACCTCTTGAAACAGAATAAGCCGTCGAGGGCTTTGTGCTAGCACGTAGAGAATGACCTGGTATGACACGAGAAAGATCAAGGAAACAGAAAACTTCTGAAAAATAACACGAGGAATAACTGAACTAAAGCACACCTTGCTCCTCAGTTTTCTGAGGGGACATATTTCTTCGACGATGATGGAGTAGCAAACTTCCTAACGTGAGAACTAACAGTACTGCCAGTAGACCAATTGAAATCCCAAGTACCAATTCAAAATGCTCCCTTTTTCTTGACCCTTTATGTAGTCCAGGGTTGTCTTCGTAGCTGCCAAGGAAATGAAGCAGCTGTTTTTGTTAATTTTCCATACCACCAGGCATCAGGTATCCTGATTTCATCTAAGAATATAGGTCAACTTTTCATCTGATTACAAGGGATGAAGGTATTTTAACCACATTACAAGATGACTACCCTAGTCCTCACTTGATGTGTACTTTTCCATTTAGCAATCCTGGAGGTATTTTTCCACTAAACGAGTTATTCTGCAAGTCCCTGCAATTTCAGAATTCACAGTTACTGAAAATATGGCGAGAAATGAAAATCGCATAAGCTTAGAGCAAATCAAGGGAACTTTCATAATCTGTATTAACTAAATTCCTGTGAAGTGTCATACTTTAATATCTATCAAGAAGAATAATACAGAAAGTCCAGGATACTACTCACAGTTCTTGTAAATTTGGAAGACTAGTCAAGTACTCGGGCAATGAACCATTCAGTTTGTTATTCTCCAGATGCCTGCAGAGTATATAAAGAAACAGGCAATGGGCTATTTTGAAATTGTTTCCAGATCACAGCAACACCAACATAGGTGCATCCAACTTCGTAGGGAAAGGTACAGTATTACAAGTAAAGCTTACATAATTTTCAGATTAACAAGATTGCTCATATCAGGAAGTTGCCCCGTGAGGAAGTTACCGTCCAACCACCTATAGAACCAAAACGAATTGAGACAATGATCACTATGACAAATATAGCTTTTGAAAGAATACTTACAGCTCTGTAAGTTGCTCCATGTTATTAATCTCAGGAGGTATCTGCCCCCTCAGATTCTTGCCTGAAAGTGCACTGTTAAGCAGTTCAAATAAGTCCACTTCTACAGACAATTTGGATGATAAAAGTGGCTTGATTATATAGATTTTGTGGAAAGAAAATAGTATCTCCCTCTACACCTATTCAATTGTTGAGTGGAAGGATCATACCATTCCTATGAATTCAAAACTAGACCTGTAGAAGACAAAACCAAGCCTGACATTCTTTTTATCATCTTGGACAACGCTTCTATGGATTTTAAACTGAAGGAGGTTAGCTTAAAACTGAGATGAACCTGCATCTATTATTAACTTAGCAAGAAGAAGTTACATTTTTGTGATTCTTGGTGGGGTGGTTGAGGCACAAGTCACCCAATCCCAACGAGCTGGCACACAAGGATCACCTCCTTCCTTTGTCCAATCAGTTTCAGCAGACATGTTGCGGAGGGCATTGAGAACAGAAACTAAGAATTGAAAATTCTGTTATTAATGCTATTTCGGACAGGTCAAGAACATCGTTTTAAGCATATACACGCAATCGTCAATTATAACTTTCTATGCAGAAAGCGAAAAGCAGTGAGTAAATTCACTTACCATCTTGGGAATCACTCTTTGATGCAATCTTCAGATACTTACTGATCTCGATTGCATTCAAGAGAGGTCCTTGAGTTGAATCTCGGGTCTTAACAAAGGAGAATGACAGAACAAAATCCAGTGTCACGTTCATGTAGCTTGGTTCATAAAGCGTGTAGCTCCCATTGGCATTCTCTGCTATATTTACCACTGCATTGCTATAGTCCGGTACATTAGGTAGACTCAACTTGAATTTTCGAGTCTCATTTGCTTCCAGGTCTTCTATTTCCGCAAAATATGCATAAGCTCTGGCGTTGGCTGGGAAATCCTCCAGGTTCAATCTATAGCTCAGTACTCCTTCAGTACCGACAACAGCTGTTTGCATCACTTTAACAGGAGGATATTCTCTAGTCCTAACGTCAATGTTTTTCGATGTGTTGATCCTAATTGTTCCAGGTGCCACACCCACCAGGTAATTCTGCCTTTTGTCCAAATCAGATTCCCAGATTCTGTCATAGGGGTCATCTGGATACCTGAGAGATTTAAAATGCCAATTTTACATCTCAAATATCCATCATATTGCACAAGAAGCAGGTTTAGGACACAAAAGACTAAGGATCAATGAAGTGTTCCTCAATCAGCATACCTCACAACATCCTTGCTTGGAGCACCAAAATTTACTCTAGCAGCTACCTCTAAGAAGAAGTTGTCCTCAAAATCAGTGGCATACATGGAAAGGTTGAGGGGTCGCAGCTCTAAAGTGGATATGAAGGGAGAACCAGTTGTAGCACAACAAATGCACACATCAGCAGAACTTGAAGGAGCTCTTATTATTATTTCCTTCACATAGACTCTTGAAGCATCCAATATACTCACGGTCGACCACTTAGTTGCATCTATATAGAGATCAAATTTGGGGTATGCATCTTCTTCTCCTAAGTCTCCATACAGGAAAGTTGCACGAACAAGATACCGCCTTCTCTCTTTGGTGTTTATTGTATAACAGTACTTCTTGTTTTCTACAGGGAAGTCTCTGCGTGTTTGATACTGCATCCAGTTTCTAGTTGGATTTTGCACTATTGCTGGTTTTCCATTGTTCATGATACCATTGTCTGAAATCCATGCCAGTCCAGTTTTCGGATCAGTGTAGTTGCCTGATCCTCCACAATCTATACTGATGAACTCTGCATATTTACATTGATTAGAGTTTATTTTCAGTTTATGTAATTGGTGTTGATATTCCAGGAAAGTAGAAAATTACTGCAATATCATATGGTAGAACAGAATGCTTCATCTTGACAGTAACCAAATTGTTTCTTCACTGTCAGTTCTTTAGAAAATTACTGTGCTTGAGGAAACTCTATGAACTAAAATTCATAAACTTCAGGTTGGAATGCAAACACTTATTGATGTTTCTGATGCATCAAACTGAAAGAAGAAACTTTGGAGGAAGATATCTGCAGATTCAAGAACTACATACCTGTAACTTGGCAGTTGCACACAATAGAAGAGACGGATAACAAATACAGAACAAAATAAAAGGCCATTGAAGAACAGGAAGACAGAGCAACCCTTTTGTTCATTTATGGGTTTTTGATTTAACTGATTGAAATGAGAACCCTATGTTATGTTCAGCATCTATCCCAGCTTTCCTCCACTACTAAACTTATTCACCTTTTTGGATTGATGAGTTTGTGACAATATTCACTCACACTTGTATCTTTTTCTCTGCAATTTGTCTTCAATTTGGAATCTGCTTTTCCCAACAAATAAAGGCTTCAGCTTCTGCTTTACTAGCTTTCAAAAAGAGTGTGACATAAGTTGAAACTAAAAGGTGGAGACTGTACAACAAAATCCACAGGAAAACAAAATCTTCTATTGGAGTTGCATGCTTGTTTTTATTGTCCCTGACCAAAACTATAAACTCAGTACTGCAATTTGTCTCAAATGGATATCTCAATTGTTAAGAAAGTTTTTAAATTTCTAATAAATCATTGTTTTCTCAAAGGAAAAAAGAAACTCATTATTTGATTCAATTTTTATTTTAATATTTGTAAGAAGTTACCTGATTTTACATGATTATACTTTTTGAAAATAAGGTGATTCAAGTTACTAGAATGTTATATAGCGACAACAAGAGGAGCATTAGACATGCAAAGGGACGCCTCTAAAGAAGAGAAAAGGGGAAAAGAGGATATGAATAGCTTTGATTATCTGCATAGCTTTAACCTACTTTAGCTTTAGAGTGACACAAAATCTGCTTTTTTTGGTCTGTAGGACCAACTTGGCTGTCAGAGGTTGAAATAGTATGCAACTGAGGCTCTTCCCAATCACAGTTGCTGAAGACATTTGAGGTCCCCACTTCACATCTGTGTATTTGAAGCAAAAGCTAAAGTCCAGAACATTAAAGCATCTTACTCTTGACACTAGTGGACTTGGTCTCTCAACCCATGCTACATTCCAAAGTGATTAGCGTGGTCTGAAGTCTGAACTCCATGAGGTTGGTCATTGAAAAATAGACTCCCTCAAATTCATAATTGTTGGGAGTTTTGATTTATCACCAAATCACAGGAATCACCTAACTAAACTGAAAGTTTTGATGTTTACTAATAATAACTTGATATAGGGGTAAACAAATCACACTTTAAATTCAAAAAATTAAGATTCAAAATTAAAAACAATAAATAATAAATCACAAATTACTAGTAGATTCAAATAGTTTCATAAAAAAAGGTGATTGAAAGTTAAATGGTTTAATAAAAAAGCAAAATACTAAATATTGATAAACTATTATCATCATTATTATTATCATTATCGTAATTATCACTCGCACATTTTTATCTTAATTAATAAAAAAAATTGTTTTCAATAAATTCAGGTGCAATGTATCGTAAATATTGTATTGATACAAACTAAGCTCATCTGTCATGCAATATCCCATTTTGGGCCCCAAGCTAGATCTTTCTGGGCAAGCTTCATTGTCAATCAAGAATCTATCTTCTACCCTGTTCTTTTGCAGTCAATAATTAGGCCCTACATAACATGGTCCAATTTAAAAAGAAAAAGAGAAAAACCAATATGAGATTAACCATTTACATTTCTAAAATGTAAAACCAATGCAATTTTTACATAATATTTTTATAATAATAAAATTCTAAATCTTTATGCACCTTGTGTAATGGCTTGAGCTTTTAATCTGATCCATACTCTTGAAATGTAGCAGTCAACATGAACATGGAGAACATTCAATAGTATAGTACTTTGCATTTATTATCTGCAAAACCTCAATATCCTTTTATAGAGACCCAAAACTTCATTGGATGATGTAGAAAGTTCTATGAGATAGATGTAACATATTTTGTTTATTTAAATCTCATCCATATTATTAAGTGTAGTTTGCATAAATGTGTGGATGAGATTTAATAGGATAGAATTAGAATATTGTAATTAGAATAAAGGATTTCATGTGGACTACCCAGCTACACTACCTTTTTAGAGAACAAACTTTACATGGAGAATCTACCACCACAAAAATAATTATAAAAAATCCCTAACAAAGGTATAATAGTCAATGCTCTTGGAGATTTTAAAATAGGTAATTTAATTCTCTAATTACATTTTTATTCACTTAGCAGGTTACATTAATATACTAATACAATAATGCCTCTTTTGAAAATGAGAGTTATCTAAACCATGGTTAAATACCCTAAATAAGTTGACCTAATTATTAAACTAGTATTTTTTTGAAGTAGGAGGTCAAATTAAAATTTAATAATGAACAAGATACATCATACTCATACGAACAATGAATTAAAAAAATATGAAATCAATCAATAATAATTCAGTAAAAATGTTTATTGATATTGAAACTAAGAAGATTTAGTAGTACGTAGTCCTATCTCTAATTAGCAGAAAATTTGTTTTTATCTTTATGAATATATATAACCAATTAATGTGTTGTGATTAAAAGTAACAATTTTTTTTACCCTTTTGAATACGAGTAAGATTTCTGCCCCTGTAACCTAAACTCATCACAATTATACTTAGTTATCAAAATAAGGAATTGGGTCTTCTTTTTCTTCCTTTTAAAAAACATATCTCAAAGTAATAATGAAGAGTGAAGAATCTATGGCCTGTTCAAATTTGGGTTCTTCGTTGGGTCAAAAAATGTGTTAAGTGGATAAAGAATTGTTGAGGCAGTTCAGGAACAAAAGTCAGACCGGAAAATAATAATACCTGCACAACACAAGCAGGTGATTAGAAAATAATGAAGGCAATATTAGGAAAGCAAACAAGCATCGGAGATTAGATGGGCAAGATATTCCTTCCTTTTCTTCAAATGTGTGAAAGGTTTGAACACTAAGCAAAGCCAAAGCCCAAGCCACCTCTCTTGCTCCTTCTCTTTTTCTAAAGGACCCATCTTTGTGTTTCTGGTCTCCAACATTCTTCAACATAACCAAACCACTCCACCAAAAGCAAGCCTTTATCATAAATTCCTCTGCTTTTTCTCTCTCCCTC
This sequence comes from Erythroxylum baracoense, assembly GCA_025629805.1. NCBI lineage: Eukaryota > Viridiplantae > Streptophyta > Magnoliopsida > Malpighiales > Erythroxylaceae > Erythroxylum > Erythroxylum baracoense. The sequence goes on along the minus strand of JAOTAY010000003.1, from coordinate 8,172,876 downwards.
TCCCTCTCTCTTTCTGAAGTTGCATCTTTTTACTTCCTTTGCTGTTGTCCTTTTTTTTTTTTTCTTTCAGGAAGAGAGCTGAGCTAATGTATCAAAAACAGCCCACCAGGTCTTCATCTTTCAGGGAATCTCTGAAAGCCCTTGAAGCAGATGTACAGCATGCCAATAGTTTGTAAGTGGTTTTATTCTGTGTAATGAGTCCAATTATTTACCCTTTTATTCTTTATTTCCCATGAACTTAAAATTCTGTGGAACCCATATTTATTTTTGCTATTTAATTTATGGGTAAATTGATAACTCTGTTTTTTCCCCCTTGTTTATTTACTGGGCTTGAGTTGTTGGTCCTATTTATTTGTGTTAGACTGTGGAGAATTATATAAACTAAGAAGAAAAGTGGTAAATGTATGTTCTTTTCGTTTCTCGGTTGCGGAACCATGTTTTAATTAGGTGGAATTTTGTAATGAGAATGGATAAAGTTGGTAACTTGTAGCCTGAAGTTGGTTTCTGGTGAAAGCAGGTGTGCTCAACGGTTGAATTTCCAGTGGATTTTTAGGTAGAAATGCAATTGTTGCATGGATTATGTAAAATTAGTTGTGCTTTGATAATTTTTGCCACTGTTGTTACTCGAACTTATTATATTAATGGGCGGGCTGTGGTTGGTTTTTTCAGAGCAGGTGCTCTCCCTGGAGACGCTAGTGGAAACCATGTGCAAATGAGATTGTCCTATAGTCCCTTCGCTCCATTCATCCTGTTTTTTGTTGAATGGATGGATTATAGTTGCACAGATGCTCTCCCAAGTTACTTAGGCCTTCTCCACATACTTGTATATAAGGTAAATTGAACCCTTCTTTTTGTTTTGTGACCGAATAGAAGGCTGAGTTTTAAGGTTTTAGTCTCATAGATTCTTCGAGGAATTTTCTTGTTTTCTAATTTTATCTGGAAACTGAAATGAAACTTGTTCAAACTGTTTAGGCTTATGTTGATGGAATGCCAATGTTATCGTCAAAAGAAAGAAAGGCCTCTCTACGGGAGTTTTATGGTTTGTTTCCCCGAGGAATTGTTGTCAAGGATTTGGTTTCCTTCTTTTCTACTTTTCATTGATTCCAATTTTCATGCAGCCGTTATATACCCTTCACTTAGGCAGCTTGAAAGTGAGCTCGATGAATTCGAAGATAACCAGATAAACCAAAAAATTGATGTTTTGAATAAAATGAGGGTGGAAAATAGGAGGAAGCTTGTTGATAACGATACTGAGCGAGATGAGGAATGTGGGATTTGCTTGGAAAATGGGGCAAAAATGGTACTGCCAAACTGTGGCCACTCCTTGTGCATGAGCTGCTTCCATGACTGGTACTCTTTGTTCCTATTTCTATTTTTTCTTTTGGTGATTGTATTGAGACCTTTTGATGAAAATTGATGGCTGACACATATTTCTGGCGCAATGAATTTCATCTGAAAAGGAATGTGAGATCTAAGTCCTGCCCATTTTGCCGAGGCAGCCTAAGGAGAGTGAGGTCAGGAGATTTATGGGTCCTTATTAGCACTGATGATATAGTTGATGCAGTAACTGTTGCGAAGGAAAACCTGAGACACTTCTACCTTTACCTCGAGAATTTGCCTCTTGTAGTGCATGAGACTCATGCCTTGTTGTTTGATTATATGATCTGAAGAGAAGCTATACTGAAACATCCGAGCTGTCAGCCACTTCTTGTAAATAAGTATGGGGAAAATTGATAATCCACTATGGCTGGTTAAAGAGATGTTTACATGTAGCTGTATATAATTCACCAGATGATAATCCTGATGAACTTGCAGCAGTACAGTCCCAAAGTTTATCTCATCCCTAATGATCACGAGAAAGGAATCACATGCACCTGGAGTTATACGGCGATCCTTACAGATGTACATATACTTGCAGAAAACTATGCTTTGCATTCAACTCAGATTTTTGGAACCTGAGTGTTGGAATGTCAATGGCTGGAGATCTGCTTATGATTTGATTTCTGCTTCTTGTTGTATATGTTTTACAACAAAATATAATGCTTCAAGTGCATGATTAATCACCATTTCTTCCTACTGAGTTGCCTTCTTTAAATTGCTCGAGTCTGATTCTTCTCATATATTTGCGATTCTGCTAGGATAGGAATTCTCATGGCTGGTTTGCAGCGTAGGTATTAGTAAACTTGCAGTGCCAGTTTTTCTATTGTCCTATCAACATGACCAGTTATTGTGATTCCAGGAAAGCACTCGCGTGAAAATACAGCCTAGATTAGGATATTAATTTAGGAAATAACCTCAAAAAGGTATTATCCTGGTGATTCTAGTTATCGAGTTTATTGCTTTGAAGATATGATATGATTGGCATTTACCTTACAAAGGTTAGAGTAAAGGCTTATAATCCTCTAAACTGCACGCAAAGGAGTTTTGGACAGGTTTTCTTGGGTCAATCTTGGTTTTCAATGCTACTACGTGACTTCTCCTGCCTACAAGCCTGCGAGAGATGACAAATGGAGCCTAGTGGAAAATCGATAACAAGGACGAAGAGTTTCTAGATTCTAGAAGCAAACGAGAGAACTTTATTCGTGAAGTTAAAATAGAACCAGTGGACAATCAAGGCAAGCGTCATTAACTGCCGAAGAAAAGTGCAAGATGTAGCCCCAGCTTGTAGGTGGTGATGTGATGTACATTAGTTAGCTTTCCAAATGGCCACAGTGTCTAGTACTGGTAGTGTTGTATGACAAGAACGACAACAAAAATCACTGGTCTTTTCAAGCTCCTGCTAGACAATACCGCATTAACTGGTTGGCTATACTTTTCCCAATGAGAAAATTCTGATCGCATTGTATAGCATCTTTTTGCCAGTAAGAAGAAATAGTATGAAAAACTAACTCATGATATAACCAAAAAAGATAACCCCTTAAAGCTATAAGAATAAGCAGGTAAAGAACAAGCACCTGAGGCATCATAGGAGAGCATTAAAGAAGGCTTTGCATTCTATACTTTAAATTAAACTATTAAAAAGCAAGCCCTCCACTCAAGAGAAGTTGCATGGAGTTCATCCTCACCCGTTTGCCTAGTTAAACAATTCTTCACTAGTGGGCATTTCCTTTTAGAGCCATTAAGTTGATATTTTTTCTTAGAAAACCCTTTTTCTACCCCACACTTAAAAGGTATACCTTTAAGCAACATCACATTATTAACTAAAATTTTAATGAGGATCACGATTACTTGGCTTCATTGATGCGACACAATCTATTGTAAGCTTTTAGTGATTATATAAAAACTTTCCTCTTGTTGATCGCTGAACTTGATGAATCAACCTGTGGTGCTAAAACCCAAAAAGGGTTTCTTGTGTTTCCAAGAAGATGCTTTCTTATCGGTACCAAAATCTGGAGCAGCTGGCAATATTGTGGCCTCAACTCTATTCTTTTTCAGGATGGTCATAATGGGCTCAATCATTCGCTTAATTGGAAGTGCATGTGGTCGATTATCCTTTATCCCACTCGCTAATGCCTTGTTTCTTCTTTTTTAGCTTGTGGTTTGCTTATATTCCAAATTAATATGATATCATTCGATTAACATCTTCCATTTGGAAAGAAAACATTACCAAAAAAGCAAAGAATGGTATGCCCAAAACTGTAATCAAAATTTACATTTGATTTAAAGAGTGTTTTCAGGCTTTAACAAGGCGTGGGAAACATGGTCCAGAATAAACTTAATAGTACAGAACTTATCCAATGTTCCACTCGATCTGCCAAGAATGTTTCGTCACTCGAAAAATGGAATTCTGACACTGAAGCTTTTAGTATTCGAATACTTATTCCCAAGGAGAATTCTTAGCCTATATTTATCTGGGAGTTTTATAATAAAATAGAATAGAATGTAAAATTATTATATTATTTTAAAGAAAATTTTATAATAGAACAAAATAAAATAGGACGGAAGAAAAAGATTTTATACTACATCTCATTTTATCATAAATAATAAAAATGAAAATCTTCAATTTGAAAAATTTAGGATAAAATCTAAAATAATATGCTATATTATATTATAAATTCTTTATTTAAATAATATTTTATTATATTATATTATAAATCATTTCATCTATTCCAAATAACACTTTTTTAATATTACATCTATTTACATTTTATTTCATTATAAACTATTTCATTTTATTTTACTCCATTCAATTCTATTAAAAACTTTACGTTTAATTATATATAACCATAGGGTGCACTTGTCCTTGTATCAGCTTCATATCATTGGACTATAAAATAAAATAGGAACTAATAAGCAGAGCCTTACTTTCCATCTTTCTCAAGTACGTACAAGGGAATGATTATAGTTAAAGGAATTATTGAGAATCTAAGGTCTCCATCTTTCCACTATCAATAAATAAGAGTAATGTACATGAGCCAGTCACAATAAATAAGATAAAGAAAGTTGGGATGATCTTAAAAAAAAAAAAAAGGATAAAGAAAGCTGGGAAGATTGGTGATCAACACTTTGCTTTAGTAGCTTGAACACATGCCATTTGTGCATAATTTGATGCAATGAAAAGAAAAGAAGCCAAAAGGAAGGATGAGAAAAAGTATAGTTAATATCTTTGTAGAATATTTTATATTTATGCTGTATAGTTGTAAATAAGTAGTGTTTGCGTTTTTGCATATAGTTAGTGTCGTTTTTGTATGTGTCGTTTTGTATATGGTATAAATACCATCGTCTGTACATATTGTAAAAGAGGTGAAATAACAGAGTTCATTTGAAGAACTTTTACCCTAAAATCTCTCGAAGTTACAGATTCTTCAATCTTAATCTTGTAAAAAAGTTTGGTTAAGATCTTAGCAGGTAAGAGCCAACGGTTTCATGCCAACTCCTCGTTCCGCGAGAGATGGATCAGGTGCATGCATATAGCAAGAATTCGCTCCTGCTACATAGGAAATTTAAGTTCCACTGGTAAATGAGTTTATCAAATTGCAGATTAAAGTATATGACAAGGAATCTTGAAATTCTTCAACATGATAAACAGTAAACTGATGTTTTTTACTCACTTTCTGGGTGTTAATTTTCTGCTTCTCTATGTTACTTTGGCGGCTCGTTGTCCAATTAAGGGGGCACAAATGGCCAAAACTTTTTTACCCAGGAGCATAAAGGAGAAAGAAACACTTAGAAAGCTTCTACTTTCTACCATATCTTGTCTCCCTGGTTCTTGATCGCAGTTTATAATTTTTGCCCGAATTCATACTTAGCAATACTCAAAGTATCAAAAGGTACATATACATGGGTGGCATATGGAGTGATGTGGGGTAAAAGGAGAGGCAGGTGACCAAGAGGGTCAAAAATAGAAACCAACATCGACCAAGTGCGGTCAAGTTTGTCCTATTTTAGTCTTAAGTTGGTACTGTGAGTTGGAAGTGGACAAAAAACGGCGTCCTAGTTGTTGTTGGACTTGGGATCCAACTGGGGAGTTCCCGGATAACCTGAGAGGGTTGAAAAATGACCATTTTCCTGTAACGTTGCCAGATAAAGAGAACAGTCCAAAGAGATACCCTTTTCCTGATAATGTGCTGTCTACTAGTAAACATGATTCTATCTGCAATTTGATAAAGTGACAATATCCCATTCCCATTTGGTCTTGTTCCCTTGTGTTTTTAACCTGCGGTGAGTGATAGCCCGAAAGGACCACCGGTTTGCCCGGGTTAAAGGGTGAAGAAAGCTACGGTGAACATTAGCTAACCGGTGTCAAGATTCGTTCTTTGCTTTGTTTTTGTTCAAACACAAACCAAAACAATAAACAATTGAACAAAAACCATTTCTTTTTCTGCCCTTTTCTTTTAAAGATCCTCATTAGCTACTTCTGTTAACAGATAAGAGTAAGACCCTCTGCGCTTCTCTTCGCTTTCTCTCACTTGCCAACAGATACTGTGTCCTTGTCTTGTCTCTTGAGTTTGATTCGGTGCTTACCATGATGGAAAATGGTTTCTCTTCTCCTCGAAGCGAGGCGTTTCCCGCCGGTCTCCGTGTTCTTGTCGTCGATGATGACCCCACGTGGTTGAAAATCCTTGAAAAGATGCTCAAGAAATGCTCTTATGAAGGTTCAGTTTCTTCCACTACTATTCTATGTTTCTTGCAGCTCATTACTAATGGGTTAAAGTTGCTTCCTTTCGCTATAACACTTGGTTTATGATTTAGTTTTTCCTTGGTTTCTCCAGTCTGTCTTGTATTATATTCACTTTTAGTTTGTAAATTTTGGATTTTTAAGTATTGGTTCTTAAGATGGCTTTACTGCCTAGTAAATATATTTATATGGTTTCTACTTTATATTGTTTGCTTCCGATTTGATTACCTTAACGCCGTCGGAGCAAGTGCATAAAAAATTTCAAACTTTGTTCCATGAGTACATGGGGACAACGGAACTGTAGGAAATGATGCTCAGTTATATGGTGCCATATATCGTTCTTGTTGCTGACTGGTCTGAAATAATTTTTGGGATTTTTCTTCTAAGTTAGTCAACAGAATACTATTTATTTTTCAGGAACTGTAAATGGGTTTAATTCAGGATGGAATTCTAACTTTGAAGGTCCTCGTGTTGAGTTAAGAAAGCTTAATTTGCATTTCTCTGTTACTGTGACTCTTTAGTCTTTTGTAGGTTAGTTGTATGTGTTATATAATTTACGTCTCGTAAGGGAGGCATGGGTTAATTATAGTAGAGACTTGGAACTGGGAATCGTTGTCTAGAGGCCTGTCATGACGTGAATTTGTGGATTAGTGTCTCCATATTCAGTCACCTGCCATCCAAACTTCTCCCGTAAGAGTTCCAGCTTACAAGATTCAAGATGAGAAACTGATTTCTCCCTTGATTCACTCTTTGTAGGTATCTCCCTTTCTATTTGTGGCCAGCTTTAAACAGAAGATGCTACATGCAATTTGTACCTAGCTTTATAAAAGCCCATCCAAATTTCTTCACCAACCGGCTAAATTGACTTCTATACAGAACCAAGTTTCATATAGATCTTTAATACTTTAGGCTTGAAAAGATGGTGCATTTAGATCATGGAATTGTAATTGTGGTTCTAATTAGAATTGCAGTTCTATTGTCCATGTTTGCAGAAAATTGTAAGGAATTTTAGAGGAATTGAGCTCTTTGAATTTGTATCCCTACTGTAGGAATTGAAATTTCTGGAAAACTAACTATATTTATTCCTTTAACATATAAGAAAAAAAGCATTGAACTTCTAATTCTAAACTACAAGCAGATGCCAGAGTTAGAGCTTTTCCTAACTCCTAACTCCAAGTCAAAGCCAACCAAACTTGTATAAATATGATTTTGCTAATTGGTGTATCCTACACACTTTGCAACTATATATTCAGGTTTACAATTTCATCTTTTTCGACCTTGAGTTTCTGACATTACTCTTTGGGACATATGGGTTTTGTGCTTTCCAGTGACCACTTGTGGTCTAGCAAGAGATGCTCTGAACTTGCTTCGAGAGAGGAAAGATGGTTATGACATCGTAATCAGTGATGTGAACATGCCTGACATGGATGGTTTCAAACTTCTAGAGCATGTTGGACTGGAGATGGATCTTCCTGTCATTAGTTAGTTCTTTTTCCTTATTCCTTGATAACTATTTGAATACCTCCTCCACCTACCACCCTGGCTTAAAGAAAAGAATATCTTGTTTGTCTTTCAATCTTCCTCTTGGCGTAAACCTTGCTTCTAACTCCATTGATTTATGGCTCTATACAGTGATGTCAGTTGATGGAGAAACAAGTAGGGTAATGAAAGGCGTTCAGCATGGGGCATGTGATTATCTTCTCAAGCCTATACGAATGAAAGAACTACGGAATATATGGCAACATGTATTCAGAAAGAAGATACATGAAGTAAGAGATATTGAGAGTCTTGAAGGTATAGAAACTATTCAAATGAGTAGAAATTTGTCCGATCTGCCCGATGACGGGCAATTGCTATGTGGAGATGATGTGGTTTCATTGAGGAAAAGAAAAGATGTTGAAAAAAAGCATGATGATAAAGAGGTTGCAGAAAATTCTTCTGCTAAGAAAGCTAGAGTTGTTTGGTCAGTTGACCTCCATCAGAAATTTGTCAGAGCTGTAAATCAGATAGGATTTGACAGTAAGTATCACTTGGTCTCTTAACATATGTTTATCACTAATGTGGCTCCCAATGAAATAGCCCACATAATTATCATGCTTCTACAGAGTCGTGATATGTAATGTCTCTTTGGCAGAGGTTGGTCCAAAGAAAATTTTGGACTTGATGAATGTTCCACGGTTGACAAGAGAAAATGTTGCTAGCCACTTGCAGGTATCTGTTGAGAAGCATGAGTCAAGACAATATGGACTGCCCATGTTCTCATATCTAATTAAGTTTTCTTTATTCTTAATGAGAAATGTGTTCACACTGAACAGTTTTTCCCCTTTGCAGAAATATCGACTCTATTTAAGCAGATTGCAGAAGGAGAACGACATAAAATCCTCAGGTGGTGTGATAAAGCATTTGGAGTCACCTATAAGAGATGCTGCTGGAAGTATTGGCATTCAGAACATGATAAACATGCAGCATAATGATGATCCAAAGAACACATATGGATTTTTGGGCCACGCCAAAATTGTCCAGAATGTGGATCCTAGAGGCAGTGAATTTGACCGAAAGGGAATTGGCTCGATTCCCGCATCAGAAAGCAAACATACTCCAATTATTGATGTCACTGAGCTTTGTAAGCCCCGGAGTTCACAAAAGGAATTTGGTCATTCTCTAAAGCCTTGGGAACCAGGAGTAAATTTAGCAGCCTGTGATCGCACGTTCATGTCAAGGTGTTCATGGTGTGCAATTCCAGAGATTCAGCTGAAACACGAACGTAACCCATCTTGTCTAGATGATGGATTAAAAGAACTACCAATACCTGGTCAGCGGCTGCAAATGAAAGCTGATTTTATACAGCAAGCTCTTCCAGTTGGTTCTGGGATTTGTACAAAGGAAAGAGATGTAAGTGGCACCGAGACAACTAAGCCTTTATATGAACATAGGAGTAATGTCAGCCATGTGAGCAAATTAGGTTTTGCAGTTAATTCCAGCCCTCTTCAAGCCAAGGCGTGCATTGAAAGTAATCAAGCTATAGAGTCCATTTCCGCTAACCCACCAAGTGGTAAGAAATCTGATTTCAATCTAGGCTGCATGACAAAATTGGAACCCGTTCCAAAAGATATCAAGTGGGGGGCATCTCTCACAAGTTTGGATAATGAGTACAAGAGAAATGTCAACCTAGTAAGTTCTTCAGACACTGGTATCAAATCCAGGCAATTGCAAACCTCTGCCTACATGCCAAATTACACGGACAATGAGCCAATTTCCTCACAAGCACCAAGTATGAAGAACCAGGGTTTCAACCTGAATTGTTTTGCAGACTTGGAATCTTCCCAAAGATGAGTAGATTGGGGAGCACCCGTTTTTGGAGCCTCAAGTGATGATTTGCAAGTTGCCAGGATTCAAGATGATTGTTATGCTATGAATCTGGGACTTCAGAACATTGACTTTTCTGAGTACCGTGATCCAGCTCTCACTGGGGAAGTTCCAATCCACTTGTATGATGCACTGAAATTTGACTACGTTAATTCTTCAGACCCAACAGAATATTGTGTGATAGATCAAAGTTTATTTATAGCATGACTTTGCTTGTCTCCGTGCATATTCAGAAGAGACAGGCATTGGCTGTTTCTTTTGGATGATCAATGATAGCTTCTCGACTCTATGGAATGAGAATCCATTCTGATCAATTTGGTCTGTGGATGTATATTCTTTTGCTTCTAGTTTCTACACCATGGGACTAATGCACTATTACTGTTGCATATTTATGTTTCTGTTTCTGTTTCTGTTACTGTTTTGTTATCAGTAACAGATTGAGCATGTGATGTCCCTTGCAGATTTGACACTATGATTATAGCTGCATGATCATCTTTTATCTCTTTTTTCCTCAACATTCAGTTGTCAAGCATCATAAAAGAATACCCAGGTTGACATCTTTTGGCCTTAACCTTTGAAATTCACAATCTTGATTGTTCAAATAATGATGAACTTACATTCAGCATACCTTTCTTTGCACGCTAGGTCTAGAAGACAATAACTAGGATTTAGCATCAATATAATAATTTTGTAAGTACATCCACGAAGAGACATGAAGGACCAGAGCTGCTTTCCAGGGCAGCTCTCGCGAAAACTCTTCGACTCCCAGCTTCATCACAGGTTTTATTCTCCTCTATAATGTGTAATTACAAAAGTTAATCTCCACAGCACAGTCACTATAAAATTGGTCCATTCCTGTAATAGTAATAACCCGTGTCTCGAGGCTTTGCCTGAAATAACATCCTTTTATAAGTAGCTCAACGTTCAATATTTGGAGAAGCATTCTCATGTGCTTTCTTCTTTGAGATCAAAGTGACAGAACGAGGCATACTCTGGCTAGATTTTGTAGGAAGATCTGATTTTTCGGCATTGGCAGCAGGTCTCCGAAGAAGACGAAAGCCTTTTTCTTGGACCACATCGGAAGCTGGCTTCCTTCCAAATTTTGGTGATCGAGGTCTTGGTAATGGCAACTGCAAGAATGTCAAAATGTAATCAACATTTTCATTCAACAAGCAGCCTATGGAAGCCTGGAATAGTACCACTACCATCAACTTTACAGAACTATAAGAAATAGTCAAGTGCTAAGATATCGGCTTCTTACTAGGCGAGTTCCATGTTTAGGGAACTCAATTCTTGTGAATTTCAATATTTATCAGAACCCTCTTTAAATTGCTGAAGGACTTTTTAGAATTGTCATGCATAATGCCAGTGCCATACCTTTTTATTTCGAGTACTTGGGGATTGTAACCCGGATTGCAAATTGTCACTTGGTTTTGATTTGAAGTCGGTTCTGGGTTTCCTCTTCTCAACATCATTCTCTGCTTTCTCCTGCACAGTGACAATAAAAAAGATCTTATTCCACATAGACTCATCAAACAAGTAACAAAAACACGATTTTTGCTGTTAGTGACATAATGTTCTCAAGTGTTATATCAGTATGTCGATTTCATGCAAACTCTTTGCTCCTATCTGATTACTTCTGATACTATCAAGAGAAGGTATGGGACCTCTACGATTTTCAGCATTCTAAGGCATCGCCTCATCATATCATTACGATTATTGTATAAGAATCAAACTTCAATCTTACTTGGGGGTGCATTTGCTCTGCTTCCCTTGCATTGTTTTTCTCTTCCAGCTTTTTAAAGAACTAGCATACGAAAACAACGCATTAAGATCATCCCATGTTTATACAGAAGGAACGATTTAAAGAATTACAGAGCCCATCTTGCCTCTTTACGTCTAGCTGCTCTTTCTTCACATCTCAAGTTGAAAGGGGAAAGTGTAAGCGGAGTTTTGCTTCCACTTGTTTTGCTGCCACTTCCACTAGGTGATTTGATGCGGCTGCAATATAAGTAAGTAGTTTTAAGGAAAAGAAACATCTGAAATATGGATTTTAAGCTTCTCCAACCAAAACTACTTTGTACTTTATATATCTAAACGTGTGTGTATGTGTGTAAATGATTACATAATCATGTTTTCAAAATCTCAGTACAATGTATAACATAAATTTTAACCAACAAGGAAATCATAACCAAGTTCTTACTCTCCACCAAGGGCCTGCAAGATGGTGCTTGCTAGAGTAGCTGCCGAAACTGATTTATTGAGTAGTGACTTCTTTCTGCAAGATGGTTCATATATGTCAGGTGATGCATAATCTGAGATAGCCTTAACCACCTATAATTGTAGCAAAAAAAGTACCTTCTGTCTTCTGATGGCCGAACTGCTGAAGGAATAATCTTTGATACCTCAGAAACAGATGTCTGCTATTGTGCAAGTTAGTACATAAATTGACAATTTTCAGGTGATAGTAACTGATCCAGGAGACTGTTTTTGTGTTCTGCGCGCGTGTGTGTATGTGACAGACAGATTTAATGCAGTTACCTTAGTTGAATTTTGTTGAGTACTTTTACTTTCTCTTGACATTCTGAGAGAACTTTTTCTGTTTTGTCCTGAACTTGAACCAAAATTGATGGACATATGAACAGATGTTGGAGTCGCCCCCTTTTTGTGAAACAAATCTCCAGCGGACTTCTTACTGCTTTGAGACACAATTTCTCCAACTCTTGGCTGCAGAGAACTGACGTGGCTGGTGGACGGCTTTGGCAACTTGGATGCTTTACTATGGTTGGATGACTTCCCTGAAGAATTCATTCGTCTCTTATTTGTTGGCACCGCTGCCAGATTCTCCTTCTCAGCAGTTTTCTGAATAGAAGGGTAATAAAAAAGATTTTTAACAAAATATTTGAGCAAAATATGCTTACATCAAGATCTTACCTTTTCAGGCAATTTGTATTCTGATGTCGGCGTGATCTTGTCACTGTTTTGAGCTATCTCAAGCTGGTTTATTTTCTTTACTTCAGTAGGACTTGCTACCACACCATTTTGTTCTACACACTTTTCACTTCTTTCGATCTGCTCATTTTCTGCATTGACCCTTTGACTATTTGGACAATTTGCTTCAATGAGACTTGTATCTTGCTGTTCATTACAACTGGTTGCTTTAGCAGATTCATTATCTGAAGCAGAATCGTTGTGGCCTATGCTTGTTGGCTCTGCTTCAGATACATTATTAGCCACAACATTTGGTTGCTCTAGTAAGGTTGAAGCTTTCATGGCAGCCCTCATTTTGTAATGGGCTTCAAAATAAGCTTTCATCTGAGCAACAGATCCTGGCTTGGAAAACTGCTCAACTTCTTCTAAATAGCGGTTGTGAGAGAAAGTCGACCATTTCTCCCAAGCCAAAGATTCTGACATAAATCTCCCAAATGAGATTGATTCAGTTAAAGCTCGAAGTGGATCACCCTGTGATTTAAAGGTATTGGCTTAGAGACTTCATTAATTTTGAATAATATCAGAATCTAAACAAGAAACTAATGACAATTCGTTCCATACTTGGATACGAGTTGATCGTCCATATAAGAATTAAAAATAAACACGACTGAAATATGAAATTGAAAGCTTGTATGTAATCGTGCTTTAGACAGAAAAATTACCAATTAAAACCTGATCAAACTGATCCTCACTGTAGTGTTGGAACAATTAACTAGCAAGATAAGCTAAGCACTTCTTTTAACAAATTATGAAGCAAGAGATGGAATTTTCCAAAATGAAGATCATTTTCCAAGAAACTATGTTTAAGGGAAACATTAGAACCTGCAAATCACAAGAAGACCCAAAGAGTCATCTATTTATATTATCGATTCTTGGGAGAAACTGAAGCTAAATGGAGGTCAGCGCGCTACAAGAGCAGTGGGCATAATCAAGAACTCAAAAGTTATGAAAAGAACCCAAGCTTTTGTTTTTAGAGATTGTCCGAGTAGCTTAAAAAGCCATAAAGGTGAAACCACCGAAGTTGGAAGCTCGAGGAAGAGAGCGTCAAATACCTATCAATTGAAGATCGAAAGATCAGAACAGGAGGCAAGAAAGTGTTATGCACTGACCTCTTTGGCTTCACGAGACGCGCTTGATGGATGAGAGAAAGATCTCCGAAGACAAGCTGGTTCGCCCATTTTTGAGTGCTTTATACGGGAAAAAACAGCGAATGTCCAAAAGATCGTCTCTTTAGAACCCTTTTCTCTTCAGTTGATGTTCTTTGGTTGAAAATAGAAGTAGCAGCAATATCTTACGTTAGTATATGTTCATCACAACATCTGGGATACTCTTATGAAGAACCACTTAAAAGATTCAGTGACCCTTTTCACTCTCAAGCATGAATCTCTGGCTCCTGCCTCAATCGGACCATTCCATGTCCAGGCAAGAGACACAGAGAATCTGAACTGGGATATTTGCGGAAAAATGGAGGAACTTTTATGTGCAGACGTTTTTCTTTGCCTTTGAAAAGCAGCTTTTGTTGCTCTTCTTAACTTGTGTATTGCTTTTGTACTCCCGGAACGTTTCTCTTCTTGCAAGATCCAATCTTTTTCATGAGCAGTTTCTCTCCACGTTGTGGGTAGGGCCGCTTAATTAAGGTTCAAAGACTCTTAACGTCTAGTTCCTTTTCTTTCCTTTCTTTGATTTGCTTTGATTTTGACAATCTCTTACAACTTTTATTACATTAGCTTAATCAGTTTGGTCCCACAAATTTGAATTTCGACCAATGAGATAGTGAATAGGACAGACAAATATAGTCTTGTAATAGCGATTTTGTAACGGCTACTGTCCCCAATAATTGATGACACTTGCGTGAGTCAACGCTGTGCAATGTGTACTGGTATCGAATCAGTCTTTGGTACTGGCTGATACCGGCTAGTATCGGCCACTTGCATGAGTCAAAGCTGGCCTTATACACAAAGTTTTTGATAATGTCCGAAAAATGGTACAATATATATTGGTATGGTATCGTTGGAATCTGCTTGTACCGATCAGTACCAACTGATACTCGTTACTCAAAAAATTGAGTTAGAGACTAGGATGAAAATGTAAAATAGGAAAAATGGGTGATTGAAAATTTTAAAAAAATTAAATACTAGGATGAAAATGTAAAATAGGAAAAATTGGGCGATTGAAACTTTAAAAAAAACTTAGGGTTTCCTTTTAGAAGAAGCTTCACTCTTCAGCCCTCAAGGTGTCACTTAGGCCTTAGCTCATCTCCTCTTCTCTTCTACTGTTGCGCACCATTGCCTGGAGCTCTATCGTGTGTTCTCCCTCTCACATTGCCATCTTACCGTGTCGTCGCTCTCCTCTATCGTGCCTCTCCTCTCCAGTGGTCTAGCTTGTTGTGCCGGTGCCTCTTACTTCATATTTGTTTAGTCATTCTTTTAATTATTAATTTTATTTGAATATTCAGTATATTTGGTTTCCGTTACGAGAGTTTATTAAGAGATTTAATTTAAACTTAAATTTTGATAGAGTTTTAGAATTCTTTGAGATATTTTTTAATATTTATTTCTTTTGCACTTTTTAAAAGTTGACAGTTCTTGGGGTTGAGGTCTCTCATAAAATAGAAAAATTTGACATTAAAAGTTAGTTATTATATGATACTTTATTTCACTTAAATTAAGATAATTAGTGATAATTTTGCATGGGTACTTATTATTTGTCAATGAGTACTAACATATATACATTAAAAGAGAGTTATATGTTGGTTATTTGTATCCACAACTCTTAGTTGTGTTTTGTATTTTATAATGATGTCATGGATAACTGTGTGATCGATGTTTGGGATGTGATAATTTGAATATTTACTTAATGACTTATGTTTATTTATTGCTTTACAATTAAGAGATGCGTACTACTATGTAGGGGTAAGGCTGCGTACTACCGGACCTCCCCAGACTCCGCTTCATTGCGGGATTTCGGACTGGGTGATGATGATGATGATGATGATTTACAATTAAGAGATGCATGTGTTATTTGTTAATTTTATTATATTTATTCAATTACAGTTATTTTTATAGATAAATGGAGTAAAGTTTAAGTACTCCTGATAATTTAGTCGCTTTAGGTTTAGAAAAATTTGATGATTCAACTTGGTCTCATATTAGATTAGTTCCTGGAATGAAGAATCATATCATTTGTTTTTATTGCAACAAATATTTAAAAGGTGGGGAATCACCAAATTTAAGAAGCATTTGGCTTATATCAAAAGTGATGTAGAACCTTGTAAGAAAGTGAGTCATAATATGAAATGACAAATGGAGATTTTGTTTAAAGAGTGTCAATATGATAAAGATAGAAGGTAAAGACTGAACCATGAAATTGGTAATGAGAGTTTCTTTTGTGGTAGTTAGGGTGATAGTGGGGATGTTGAAAGTTGTTCCTATATAACAAGAAAGGAATATTGCACCTAATTTGAGGAAAAGAAGAAATCAAGTGTCTAACTTTTTTGCTTCACGAATCACTTTTAAAGCTCTGCCTTCAATTTGTAGTGTTTTATAATCTAAAGAAGCGGCTCATAATGTAGACATGACAGTGGCTAGATGGAGGTGGTATGATTCAGGTATATCATTTGATACTGTGCAGTCTTATTATTACAAGCCTATAGTGGATGTTATTCCCTCTTACTATCCAGGATATAAAGCTCCTTCAATTGATGGTTATAGAGGTAAACTTCTGAGTAACTTTGTTTATGAAATAAATAATTATTTAGATGAAAGAGGACTGTTTTTTATGTCCATTGATGCATCTGGCTTTTTAGAAATATTGATACTTCGTTTCATATATTTAATAAAGTTGTGAATAGAGTTGAGCCAAAAAATATTGTTTAATTCATTACAGACAATGATTATGCTTACAAAGTTGTTGTAAGAAGATTACAAAGCAGATATAATTCTTTTTATTAAACTCCTTGTGCTGCATATTGCATTGATTTGATGTTAAAAAAATATAAGAGATGCTAGATATTTTTCTATCACTGATGTGATTATTTAGAAAGCAAAGAAAGTGACCAAGTTCATTTATAATTGTTCATAGGTCCTGAATTTAATGAGAAGAGTTTTACCGATGGTAGGAATTTATATTGTTATGTTATTATAAGATTTGCAACTAATTTTTTATCACTTCAATATTTTGTTCTGATGAAAAAAGGCAAATGTTTACAAGTGATAAGTGAGTTGCATCTCAACATGTTAGGTATAATGTTGGATTAGAAATTTTAAGAATTATACTTGAAGATCATGAATTTTAGTTCCAATATCAATTTATCATTTGAGTTTGTGAGTCTTTGGTGAGAATATTTTGTTTGGTTGATAATGATGAGAAGACAACAATGAGTTATTTTTATGATGAATGGAGGTCGAAGGAAGAAATCAAAGGCCAATCTCAAAAATAAGCCTTCTTTATACACAGTTTATCATGCCATCATCAATGAGAGATAGAAAAGGTAACTTTACTCTCCGTTGTTTACAATTATGGTATTTTTGAATCCTAGTTTATATTTTAGACTAAGTTTTATAAAGAAACATGGAGTTAATAGGAAAATGCTATTAATTATTGCTTATGAGATGATGCAAGATCTCTTAAGCTTATAAATAAATGTTTATAAGGAAACTTATGTTGATTTTGGAATGCCCTTTGCTATTTGTCAAAGAGATAACCTTAATCTAACTATATATTTCACTTGTGTTACTTGTTAAAAATTAATCATTATTTTAGTTTGTTTATAATGTTACTTTCATTGTCTTATAATTACTTGGTAGAACCAATTCGAAAATGATGTTCCTAAATTGTAAAGGATTGCAATTTGAATCAATCTGTAAGTGAAATAGGGTGTGAAAAGAATTAGAGCATATTTGAATTCATCTATTACAAGATAAGAAATTAGAGATGACAAATATGGCCCAACTCATGGCCTGATATGAAGGCACAAAAGACGTTGTTTTGTTAAATTTCTTTTAAAAAATATGAGGTCAGCCCCTGGCCTAGTTCAACTCATTGCCATCTCTAAAAAAATATATTGAAACATAAAAAAATGAATATCTTGGTTTCTGTTCAATATATAAAGCTTTGAGTAAAGTATATTATTATCATTATTAAATTGAATATAATTTCTTAATAGTTTATTTTTATTTGTTCTCTAAAATTTTTAATAGAACAAGTAGTTTTGTAGATCTAATTTTCCTTCATCATATCGATCTTTTAGTAGATTGAATTTTTGAAGAACCAAATTTGATAGATGAGAATAACTTGAAAGATAATCTTGGATAAGAATTGACATGTTATTTGATGCAAAAAAATTGAATGATGTGATGATGAGGCTCCTCTTAATAATAGTAATTTTAGAACAAATGAGAATTGAGATCAAAGCAATTTAAGCAAATATTCGATTGAATAAAGTTTCAAGTTTCCATTTCTTCTCTTTTTAAAAGTTAACTTATGTTTAATGCATACGTTAAATTCTATCTATGCAATATAAATATAAAATTTTTAACTGTAATGTTTTGTTTTAGGTTTCACTTTAGTTGATTGTGTTCTTCGGCACAAACTTTTTGTTGTAATACTTATAGAGGCATAAAACTTTATTATTTTTTGTATTTAATATTTTGATGTAATTATTCTTTATTATATGATAAAATTGTAACATTTTAAATATTTTGTATTATCCTTAGTTTTATATTTATATGGGGATTAAACATTTTAAATATTTTATATTATCCACTGATTGTGTTGAGACCTGCACCTGCTAAAGAGCTCGTTGGCCTTAGTGGATGACCAAATAACTTATAGTGCTAGGGTGTCCTATGGACCTAAAAAACATGTGATGCTGGACTTTTTTATTTTGACTCAGTTGGCAAGATGAGGGCCTTTTTCACTGGGCGAGCCCATTAGATTCCAAAGTCCTTTCTTAAACAATTTCCCGTTCCCCATCAAAGAATTTCCCTATACTCTTGTGTGATATTCTTTGCTCATAGAGCAGCATATTGAAAAAGAACAAGAAAACCAAAAATAATGATATCTCTAATTATAACCCATCTGGGATGTAAAACATATCCCTTTTCACAACATACCGAAAAAGATAAAGAAAACCAAAAATAATGATATCTCTAATTATAACCCATCTGGGATGTAAATATATCCCTTTTCATCATTTTCATAGTATATGAGAAATTATGGTTAAGTCATTTGTGTGTAGATTATAGGGTTAAGTCATTTGTTTTGAGTCCTTGTAACTCTAATATTTCAGTCATAGATTTTAATTAGTCCAATGTTAGAAGTTACTGTTATCTTATTTTATTGGTTCACCAAAATCACACAACTATTTAACTACTGAACACTTTCAAAAGTAACAATTTAATATAAAAACACAAAGTTGGCAAATTTTTGAAAGACATGTATGATTTCATTTGCCTCAGAAATATTTAGGTTGACCAAAAAGAATGAGAATATATTATGGTTTCTAGGTAAACCCATACTCAAGATGATTATTCCAGGGAGAGGAGAGATGCTTGCTTCCTGGGAAAAGACAAGAATCTTTGAACTTCTAACAATCAGGCAGTAGATAGGAAGGGAAGTGGTCAGAGTTGCAAAGCTGCGATCAAGGAATGGAGCACCCTAGTTCACCAAGAGAATAAATTTCCTTTGAGTTCAGATTTTGCAGTCCAGAAATAGAAACATTAGAGAAAACCATTAACCATTTATGTATTCATAGAATATGAAAAACATCATGTTGGTTTGCAAACAGTACTCATAAATTTGGATCGTCTCCGTAATGTCAGAAAGGAAAATTGAGAAAAGGATTGGCCCTAGCTCTATGTTTGCAGTTGGTACAGTCAAGTGAATGAAACAAGAACAAGTTGCATGTTTAGAACGCTAGACATTTTAGATTTCAAAGATCTTCAATTGACAGGTGACCAAGGACAATGTCAGAGCCAGGCAATTTAAGACCGAGCTTTGGTATTTGTAGTTGTACCATTCAGCTAACAATTTTAGAGACCTGAAAGGGAAAAGCACGGTTACATAGAAGCTCTTAAAGGATTTTTGACATTTGAAGATCTATTTATTTCCCTTTACATTAGGAAATTCAAGATCAAACACTACAGAATAAGAAAAGAAGCTAAAAGAAAAGCAAAAGCTACTTTGGACACAACCAAATTGCACTCTCACTCCGTTCGATCAAAACTCATTGAACCTTTATATCAAGTACGTCGCCTATGGAACTAGCTTTCGGAAGTGTTATATACAAGACACCATCTTTCACCTCGGCTTTAATCTTCTCAAACTGAATATTTTCAGGCAAAGCAATTCTGCTGCTGTATCTTCCATAGCTCTTAGCAGACCAGTCCTCCCCATCTTCCTCCCCATTCTCTCCACCATCAACCTTGTTCTTTGGCATCTTCTCCGCCCTCACAACGAGCATCTTCTCCTCAACCCATATCTTTACATCTTCTTTGGTCATTCCAGGCATGTCAAACCTCATCTTGTATTCATTTTCTCCTTCCTTTATTTCCCACGGAGTCCTTCCTCTACTATATCCACTTCCCTCAACAGGTGAGGGAGAAGGCCATCCACCAGGGTAGACAAATGGATCCTCCATCAGTCTCTCCATTGCCTCCATCATTTGCTGCACTGTTCTGGCTGTTGGAAATCTGTCCCACAACCCTGACAATGAAGCAAAACCCATAATTCATCAGCAAAAGTACTTAACCATCACAAAAAATTTAACGTATTGTAACCCTGAAATCCAGACGTAAAATAGATTCACAAGCAGATTGCAGATAATTTACCTACTGGAGCAACTGGGGCAATTCTTTTCTTGGTCTGGGGCTGTTGATGATGCTTGGCGGCTCTCTCCAGGTGATCAAGATTATCTTTGCCTTCTGCTCTAATGGGCTTAATGCCCTTTCGATTCTTGTTAGTGAAACCAAAATTTACTCCTTTAGGTCCAAAGAAGTAACCCCCACCAACTTTTCCTGGTGTTGCAGGAATAAAGTGGCTCAAATCAGACAAAGCCAGCGACATCTTGATCTTTTCTTCTTTCGGGCGACCCAGATGCTTGAAGATTGTTAATAGACAAAACAGAAGGCTAACGTTCGAAACTTTACAAAGATGTTCGGCGGATTGGAATACGTAATCGATGACACTTAAAGGGATCCTCAGACATTTCTAGACAGAAGCTAAGGTTTTGCGGTATGGGGCCTGCTAGATTTCTGGAAATCTCCAGAAGTGTTTTGCTGCCATCAGAAAGTGACGTTTGATTCTTTCCTATGTTAATGGACCATGTAGTGGATAAGCCCCATATATAACCCATTTGTTCTGGTTGTTGATGTTGATCCAATTGAGCTCTAGATGAAATAGGCTTGGTGGTATTAGTCATGAAGGACTTTGCCGCACTCCATGTTGAATCAACGGTTGAAAAATTTTGAAGATAACCTATGTTTTGGAACTCCATAGTTATAGTTTTGACAATTGTATTGTTTATTTGTAATACACATAGTTTTAAATTATGGTTTGTAGATTATATTTTGGTCATGTAATTACGAATAATGTAAGAATAATTACAATAAATTACTTTAATGGCAAGTTTCATACAATTGTAATCTTCAATTAAAAATATTTATAAAATAAAGTTAAAATCTTAATTATTCATTTTTTTACTTAAATATAATCATTTTAACATTATAATTATTAAGATATGAATAAAGAATGACAAATGCCAAACAAATGAAATGACAAATGCCAAACATATGAACTATTTACTAAATTGTTAAGTGATAAATTTTACTTCCATTCTAAGTTAAATATTTGAATCCAAAAAATGCCTATCTTCTTCTTCTTTCTTTTCTTTTCTTATGTTTAATCTTATTTACAGATATTGAGAGCATTGCTTGTTAAGTTTTGAATACCATCAAAAGTTAGTTTTGAATACCATTAAAAGTTTATACTTCTAATCTCAAAGGCTTAACAAATAGTTGAATAAATACGCTGCATATATCAAATTGATGATATTTAAACAATGATTAGAAGAAAGCAAGGGAAAACAATTTCTTTAAGCCATGTTGTAATTAAACAACACTAACAATTATTTTATTCTTTGTCAATTAAGAGGATTGAAGTTTCCATTCCACATTTTCTAATGTATCACTTGCTGTCCGTAAAGCTGCGAAATATTTCTTCAAAGTGTTAAAAAGAGTTACATTAAGGGCAAACCTTAGTGCACAAAGTTCTCTACTTTGCGAGGATTGGGAAAAAGTCATTAATTGTACACAACTTTCTCTTTGCATTTTATAAAGAGAATGTTTCTGTGACAATTATAAATTGTCTCTTATGTGTCGAACTCAACTAAGACTGAATTTAAATAACCACGTCATTGAAAAACAAATAGCAGTAAAAAGGGTAGCTTTTGCTACTTATTTACTTGAAATGAGAAAAATGAACAAAGGGTAAGTTGAGGAGTAAATGATAAAGAATGAAGAAGTAAGCTAACACTTTTCTAACTTGCTCACTTTAGAAAAGAACAATAGGTAATGATGATACTATGGCAAAGCTTAAATTGGGGCTAGATTTCAACATTCAATTTTATTGTGACTTTGAAACTTAATTTAGCAATTAAATTATTATCAAAAATTTTTTAAACATTTTATGTGCATTTCAATGAGACTTTTTATTAAACATTTGACGGGCATATCAACAAGACATTCATTAAACACGTTCTAAGCATATTTTTGTCGAACATCATCTAGACACAATGATTCCTTAAGATGTAAAGTAATAGAAATCGACACATATGATAAAATTGAGACTTTAATTCTGGACACTTGGTTGATTTTTTAGACAACTTAGCTTGGATTATTTTCTTATCTATGGTTTCTTTAATAATTCAAGTAAAAAGTGTAATTTAAATATCAAAATTTTAATTATAATACAACTTTAATCCTAACGTTTCAAAGCGTTTAAGTTCAATCTTAGTGTTTTAAAATGTTCAAAATAGACTCTCTCAATAGATGAAAATTTAACATAGTTAAGTTTCTGTCAGCTAAATATCACGTCATCATTGACATGACATTTTTTATATGATTTTTAAAATCTATAATGGATTCTACTATCATGTGTAAGTCATATTATGCTATGTGAGACGTACCAATAGATTTTAAAAAAAAATTATGTATATTTATTAAAATAAACAAATAAAGGCTACTAACAAATTTTTAAAAATATAAAAAGTCTCACACCAACAATGATGTGATACTTAAATGATGGAAATTTAGTCCTATTAAAATTTTTAGCCATTGAGGATCTATTTTGAATGTTTTCAAAATGTAAGGATTAAAGTTGAATGTTTTGAAACGTTAGCGATTAAGTTATAATTTGATGAAAACCTTAAGGATGAAATTGTGAATAAATTGAATGTTTTAAATAAATACGCTGCATATATCAAATTGATGATATTTAAACAATGATTAGAAGAAAGCAAGGGAAAACAATTTCTTTAAGCCATGTTGTAACTAAACAACACTAACAATTATGTCATTCTTTGTCAATTAAGAGGTTTGAAGATTCCATTCCACATTTTCTAATGTATCACTTGCTGTTCATAAAGTTGCGAAATATTTCTTCAAAGTGTTCAAAAGAGTTACATTAAGGGCAATCCTTAGTGCACAAGGTTCTCTGCTTTGCGAGGATCGGGAGAAAGTCATTAATTGTACACAACCTTCTCTTTGCATTTTATAAAGAGAATGTTTCTGTGATAATAATAAATTGTCTCTTATGTGTTGAAGTCAACTAAGACCGAATTTAAATAACCAAGTCATTGAAAAACAAATAGCAGTAAAAAGGGTAGCTTTTGCAACTTATTTACTTGAAATGTGAAAAATGAACAAAGGGTAAGTTGAGAAGTAAATGATGAAGAAAGAAGAAGAAAGCTAAAACTTTTATAACTTGCTCAATTTAGAAAAGAACAATATCAAGGCAATGATGATAGTATCGCAAAGCTTAAATTGAGGCTAGATTTTAACATTCAATTTTTTTGTGGCTTTGAAACTTAATTTAGCAATTAAATTATTATTAGAAAATTTTTAAACATTTTGTGTATTTCAGTGAGACTTTTTATTAAACACTTGACGGGTGTATTAACAAGATATTCATTAAACACCTTTAAGCATATTTTTATTGAACATCCTCTAGACACAATGATTCTTTAAGATGTAAAGTAATAGAAATCGACACATATGATAAAAATTGAGACTTTATTTCTGGACACTTGGTTGATTTTTTAGAAAACTTAGCTTGGATTATTTTCTTATCTATGGTTTCTTTATAATACTTAGATGTTGTAATAATTCAAGTAAAAAGTGTAATTTAAATCTCACAATTTTCATTAGAATACAACTTTAATCCTAACGTTTCAAAGCATTTAAGTTCAATCTTAGCGTTTTAAAATGTTCAAAGTAAACTCTCTCACAGATGAAAATTTAATAGAGTTAAGTTTCTGTCAGTTAAATATCACATCATCATTGTCATGACACTTTTTTATATGATTTTTAAAATCTATTAGTGGATTCTATTATCACGTGTAATTCATATTATGCTATGTGAGACATACCAATAGATTTAAAAAATAAATTATTTATATTTATTAAAATAAATAAATAAAGGCCCACTATACCCTTAGTAGAGTCCATTAACAAAATTTTAAAAATATAAAAAGTCCACACCAACGATGATGTGATACTTAACTAATGGAAATTTAGTCCTATTAAAATTTTCAGCCATTGAGGATCTATTTTGAATGTTTTGAAAATGTAAGGATTAAAGTTGAATGTTTTGAAATGTTAGAGTTTAAGTTATAATTTGATGAAAACCTTAAGGATGAAATTGTGATCTTGGCGTAACAATTTAACTTCATTTTACCTTTCAATTTTGTCTTGTTGGCACATCAAGCATGTGCAGTAGTTAACATCAATGTCCCACTCAATGTGAAGTCATATATAGGACTGTGTTAGTAATATCATCATTCATTCTCTTTTCAGATGTTCTGCCTAATTATACATCTTATGACTCCCTTATAAGTTCCCTACAAAGTCCACCATTTCTAAGAACATTCATTTTGCCACCTTTGCCTATAAGTAACCCATCATCAAGCTAGTAACATTTAGTAATATTACTATGCACTTCATTCACTAAACGACAATAAGTTTATGCTAATTGGTTACACTTTCTTAATTTGTGCTTCCAAAGGATGTTATATTAGGCTAAGAACTCTTGATTTCTTAGTTGAAAGTTTCTTTTTCCTTAAAAAGTATATTTTTGGCATTATCAATTTATACCATAAACTTTGGTCCCAATAAGGATATATGTTACAACCTTTGATCGATAGGATGATAAAATCAAGAAAAGCAAAGGATATATTCTCCAAAAATATATTTCCATATAAAGGAAAGCAAAGGGTATACTCCCCCAAAAATATATTTCCACCAAAATGTAGATATATCAATGCTTTGTATTGAAGAAGAAATTCTATATCAATGGTTATATTAAACTTCTTAAATGTTATGGCCAAGATGTTTACCTTTCCAACCAGCCTTCCACACTTATCAACACATTGTAAGCTATTCCAACAATATCCCTTGCTTTTATATTTATTGTTTTCAATTGGTTTGTATTCTTGCCCAACTTTAATCTAAATTTGTAAACTTGTCTGTTTAAAATGAATATATGTATGACATTTATATCAAGCATCACAATAATATTTATGCTATTTACAACAAGGAAGCATGAACAACACTTACCCCACTTAAAAGCATGTTAAGTAAGTGGAGAAGATTCACTTGTGTAACTACTTTACCCTTTGTTTCATATTCAACCACCATAGTACTTAGCTTCTTTTGCTTTAGACATTCTGTAAAGTGTTGTCTATTATAGATGAAATGACCAATATTTTTATTGTTGTTCTGCCTATCATAGGAAGCCATATTCCTATTGACTTTGCCATTTTCTTTTTCATTGTTTAATTATTTTTCCTTATATTTAGTCTTATAGTGCTATTTTCTTACTTGTCTTTATGTTTAGACTAATTTAAGGCCTATACTACCTCTTTATCTTTGTTTAGACATAAATTGACCAACTGCTTAGTTATTACAACTGCACATAACACACTATAAACACATTGTAGGCATAATTTAATATGCCCCTAAGCTAATAATTTGGAAAAAAAGTTAAACATGTTCTTTGGACATGTTACAAATGTAACATCCAATCATCAATGGGAAGGGCAAAATAGTCATTTGGAATAGTTTATAAGTGCTTAAAATTGTCTTGACTTGTTCATGCATACACATACCCGTGAATAG
>JAOTAY010000003.1:8107971-8146910 GCA_025629805.1 Erythroxylum baracoense | reverse complement strand
AAGAAATATTGTGGTTTACAATTAATGCTTGATTGTTCAAATTAATGTGATGCCATGTGGAGTGATTATAGTAATCGCAAGTAGCTCTCCCTTATCATAGGATATGTACCGGAATGACCTGCGGGCGTCCCGGTGCGTACCCTACGGTAAGGGGGTGCTACAACAAATGTCCAATAAAATGAGTTGATATAAAGGAATGTTACAAAAATCCCATCCTATCATAAATTTTATAATGGTCGAAAACCAACCTATATTGTATTATAACGGATTGTTCTTTTAGTTTATAAACTAACACTTCCTAAATATCAATTTGACACTTTCCATTGTTTATATCATCATTTAATCAGACGCTCCTCTAAAGATTGGCATCTCCTACTAAATACAAGCTAATTAGTATATGACATGTTCAAAGAAAATTTTCTAGTGCCTTAGCGTCATAAGCACCATCAAATTGATTCATATTAGAAGCATTCAGATGGGACTAGTTTTTTCCACCTCTTAGAGCACTGTTATTTCATAATAGAGTTAAGGCATCTTTTAGCACCCTAACTCTTTTGTTTGCCTTACCAAAATGTCTTCTGACTACCTTTAGGCATTGACAATAGCATTGTCAATCTAATCCATATGTTCAATAATTTATATAGTATCATCTTTTGAAATGGGACCAAAGACATGCTTTAAATGAGTAAGTCTTTCTTGAATTGTGATTGATTTGATTTTCTGTGCTTATAAGAATTATAAGTTTTAATCGCAAGTGCATGATGTAGAGATATCTAGCATTGGTAAGTTCGGGTCGATCCCATGAGAACTGTAAGTACTAATATTAACCTTTTTTCTATTATCTAATCTTCGAATCAAGATGTAAATTTAATTGAAAATTAAATCAAACAAACTAAACTAAAGTTGACACATTAAGGAACTAAGATAAAGAAAATACTACAATTAGATGATATTAAATAAATAATACTTAGGTGATGAATCCTGCTAAGATATTCTAAATACTAACCTTTTATCATTCAATTAAATTATTCATCATTAAACCATAAAAATTTCTATCTTATATTAATACTTTTCTTAAGACTATTAACAACTAACCCTCAGTTGATTAACTAAAATATCTTTTTAGTTAAAACCCAAAAGATTGCATTATTGATTCGTGAATTTCACAATTAGGTTTGATCCTAATCTAGAGGATTTATGTTGACTTATCTCTAGGTTTACACGCAACTCCTTCTAATTATGATAGATCTATTCACACAAAAGGATTTCTCAATCTCAATCATATGAAAATTAAATTAAACAAACTAAACTCAAGTTGAGACAATAATGAACTAAGATAAAGAAAATACTATGATTATTTGATATTGAATAAATAATACCTAGGTGATGAATCCCCTTAAGATATCTTAAACACTAACCTTTTATCATGCAATTAAATTATTCATTATTGGATTGTGAAAATTCCTATCTTATGTTAATATCTTTCTCGAGACTATTAACAACTAACTCTCAGTTGATTAACTGAAATCTCTTTTTAGTTTAAATCCCTAAGGCTGCATTATTGATTCGTGAATTTCAATATTAGGTTTGATCTTAATATGGAGGATTTATGTCGACCTATCTCTAAGTTTGCATGCAACTCTTTCCAATTATGGTAGATTTATTCACACGGAAGGATTTCTTAATCTCAAGCATACGAAATCAAATATTGGACTAATATTTTGGATATGTTAGTTCAAGAATGTAACTTATAATTGAATTGTGATAAAATAATCAATAAAACTGCATTGAATAAAAGATTTTATCATATGATCATCACAACATAGGGTTAATCACACCTAGGCATTAAACAATTCAGTTCTTAAACATAGAAAACAAATCCAATATCATATATTCCCAAAAAAATAGAAATAAAAGAATTCATATTCCATATCCCCCTTTTGTCTTTAATGAAATATTTTTTCCATTTGGATTGAAAGATGCTCTTTATCTGATTTAGTCTTCGTGTTTTCTTTGTCCTTTGTTCATAACTACCTCTTCTTTGGTGTCTATTATAACTAAAAATGCTTCTATCTTTGTAGCCTTCAATAATATCCTTTTATAGCAAAAACTAGGATTTTTGGGATATATATGGTCACTTAAATCGTCGTATAGATGACCATGTATCTCCAAAAACACATCAATTTGAAACTTTGCACAGCATCGTGACTTACACAGGCAATATATGCGGTCATGTATGTCAACACACATAGGCGTGTATCTTCATACAGGTAAAAATAATGTGTTCAAAGCTTCACATGTTTAAAGTGACTTACACAGTCACTGTACACGACCATGTATCTCTATAATTGCTTCAAATCTCTATTTTATGTTATGATTTAGTCTGAATTCTTCTTCTTTTGGTCTATGAAGGCCATTATCACCTACAAACACACTTTAAGCGAAATAAGTACTAAAAATATTATAAAATATTAAATAATAAGCAAAACACAAATATGGGTATATGAATATAATCAACTAATCATTTATCAAATTGCCTCCAAATTCTACTCACCAGCCATTTTACATAAAAAATCACACTTACTTTAATCCTAATTGTTATAAGGATTAATTTGAGGTTAAGGTGCATTAATTTTTAATCATATTCACAACTAAGATCCTAAATAAAAAATTTGGCATTAATCTGTCAATCACCTTATATGTGTCTTTATGAAACATCTTATGTGCATTTGATAACTTAGTAAATTTAGGGACAAATGCTTATATGAGACAACAAATAACAAAAGAGAATCTTCTATTAATGTAGGAAGACAAAAATTACATTTATATGAGGGCTTAATGTAGAATAGAGTTTGATGTATTTTTACATAATATATGTGCGAGTGAGCGCACGCGTGCACACACACAGTAGTCAATGTCTATGAGAGTTACATACATTTATAACTTAAACTATTATGAGGTATATATTATTCCTAAAAAGATTACACAAATAATTGTGATTATTGTGTCTGATCCAAGCAAGGTGACAGTAGGGCACCACTTGACATAACTATGATAATCGACATAATAATTAATTAATAACTATCACTGTAATTGTAACTGTATAAGTTTACTTTGGAGTTATAGTGATTATGGTCTCTCTATAATTTGTATACAATATTTTTACTTATTAAATAAGGATGTGAATAATTTGTAAAGGAAAATGATTGATACCTTCACCAAGTTATCTAGTTTCTTTGATAGAACATGTCACCACCATACTTAATTTTTGTTAGCAAGTAAGTACCAAGAAATCATCTTGTTGCCAAGTTCAATTGAATACATAAACGAGCTTCACATATTCCATGTAACTAAACATATTCCATCTAACTAAGTAGTCATAAAAAATTCTTCTTTTTCCAAAACTACCATAAGGAATTGATCCAATTGAGCCATTCTTTTACTACATTGTTCTATATTTCTGGCCACCATTTGTCACCAAAATTTGCTTGAATTAGTTCTCTAATAATACTTGTCAGACGATCCAAATTAAGGCTACATTTCAATACTTAATTATACTATTTTCATAACTTAATTCATTAACTGAGTCCTAAAAAAGTTTTCCAAACATTTTGTGTATGTTCTATAGAAAGGCTTTTTGTCAAAAATCTAATGTGTGTTTTAGTAAGTCCTTTCGAGCACCTTCTGGGTGTACTTTCATCGAACACCTTCTAAGCATCACAATTCTTATTTTCTTTGGAACAAAAACTAATAGAACTCGACATATATAAAAAAAGTGAGACTTTTATTTATGTAAGGAAGATAATGTCATTTATAGTAAGGGTTTACACAATCTATATTATGCCTTGCACACTTTTCTCAATTTTATATGAAATATAGGGAAAATTACAAAGATTGATTTCCAATTGTACCAAGACATCTCTAAACACATATATAAATTACACAATTGTTTATGTTTATCAAAACAACATAATTGTTGGAAAGGCAATTTGACACTTTGACCATAAATTGATACAACTAAAAAAATTGCCAAATAACTATCACTACTTAAGTTTAGCATGGAGCTAAGTGATAGGTTTATATTTTACATTTTATTTGAGATTATATTACTTGGTATTTGGAATTTATATAGCATGTTTTATACGAATTTTATTGATGTTTTTCTATATTTAGTTCATTGTCATAAAGTGATAACTTTTAAGAGAAACCACAGAGTTTAGTATAACTTTCTCCATAGTTTTCCAATCGAGGAAATATTAAATTCAATTAAAAGGATAATAAATTTATAAATAACATTAGATGTCAATTCAAGTTTGAAGATGTTAAAAAGAGGAAAAGTCGATAGAAAAAGGGCATAATAGGCACTGGATTTTCTAAGGAGATAGACACTTATCTTTTACCAAGTTCAGAGAACTTAAGAAGTAGAATAAGACCAACACTATTTTATATAAGAAGTTATAGAACAAAAATGGCACCAGTTACAACTTGGTATTAGAAACTATTTACACACTACTTTGGGATGCATAAAAATTTTAGAATCAAATTAGCACTAGTGTGGAGTTTGTTCAATGTTGGTTCTCATATACAATTTACAAGGACATGTTAATTCTCAAGTCCAAGCATTCTAGGATTCTATTTATGTAATTTAAACTATAAATAGTCTTTTTTTTGAAATTTTAAATAAATATATATTAATAGGGAGTGTATGGAGATTGCAAATCATTTCAACTGGGGAAAACTCTTACAAAAATAAAGAGAATTAGAATACAATCCTCTTAACTAAGAATACCAGATTGTTATTTATGTAAAAAACTAGAAGGACTTTTTAATATTCAATTGACCATGTTCTTTACCATTAGGATCTCCTTGAGAAGCAGAAGTATCTCAATGTTGTCTCTTTCAATGTAGTTAACTTGTTTTTTAATCTTCGATTATTTCTTTCTTTCCATATCTTTTGCATACAAGTACCTAGTGCATTCACATATACCTCAAAAGTGGCCTTGGGAATCCCAGAATGATCCAACATCCATTGGATTATTTTAGACGAGGAAGTTGTTAGAAGTTACCGCTGACATTGCTTTTTAACCTCATTCCAAATACTAGAAGCAAATTGACACTCAAAGAATAAGTGATCCTTGGTTTCATCCATTTCCATGCTTTAGGAACACATTTTGTTTAATGATAGAAAGTTTAATCTATCCATTGTGTTCAATCTATTTTTCATGATTAGCCATAGCAAGAATGAGATTTTAGGTAACAGGAATTTATTCCAAACAACTTTAAACCAAGGCACTTTAGGAATTTGAATTCGCATTAAATCCTTATATGCCTTATTGGATAGGTTAGAAATTGGCTTGTTTTTCTAATAATACCTATCAAGATTAGAATTATTTGGAGAATAATCCGATTTGAAGCCCTATATGTCTTGATGTAGTGTCCAATTATTATAAACTATCATCATAGAGACTTTATCCATTAAAGTGCCTTGAATCCTAGTTGCATAAGCTTCAAGATAGTGGATTAATTGTCTATGACCTATCCAATTGTCATGCCACGCAAAGGCTCTTTCCTTATTTCCCACCTTATAGAAAATTTCAGGTTTCACTTGATCTCTTAGTTAAAGAAGTTAGCTAAGAAACCAAGAATGAGAAGAATTTTTATGCCATGCATATGCTTTTGCCTTTCAGAAAATAACTATGTAACCATTTCACCCAAAGGGTGTCTTTGCTTTCCAAGATCCACTATAGTCTTTTCAAAATCAAGGCAGGTTAGTAGCCTTGATGTCATTAACTCCTAGTCCCCCTTATTCTTTAGAGTTGCATATATCTTTTCATTTGACTTTAGCTAACAGTTATACTCCACCTAAGAGATGCTACAGGAATTTTCTGAGCATTTTTTCTAACAACTTGAGTAGTCTTTTTAATAGAAAAATGCAAGAGCTCCATTAGATATGCAAAAAAGAAAGAACGTACTTGATCAATTAGAGCTTGCCTGTATATGAGAGAAAATTTTTCACCCAAAAGGAGAGTCTTTTTTAGACCTTTTCAATAAGAGGAAAGCATTCATTGAAGTTCAACCTTCTTGTTAAAATAAGCAGTCCTAGGTACACCATAGGGGGAAGTTTTTTTTCATACCAGTTATTTTAGTAATGATAGTTTCCATTTGTGATGTTGCAGTAGAAATCATAAAGTGGCTCTTAGTAAGATTGAACTCCAGTCCTGACAATCTTTTAAATTGCTAGAGGGAGCCCATTAGGATTTTGATAAAATATGCATAAGCTTTGGAAAATAATAGCAGAACATTTGGAAAGCACAAATTGATTAAGGACACTTTCTTGCATTTGGAGTGAAATCTGAATTTGGGGTTCATATTGACATTGTGTTTAATAAGAAGGGTAATAACTTCCATGCATAAGATAAAGAGGTAGGAAAATAAAGGATTTCCTTGCTGTAATCCTTTAGCACCTTTAAAGATCATGAATGAGCTTGCATTCACCAAGACATAATAGGAAGTAGTAGGGAAGCATTCTTTAATCCAATGTATAAACTGTTTAAGAAAACCAAAAGTCTGCAGCCCATACAACTTAAAATCCCAGTTTATACTATCAAAGGCCTTATTATCAGTGAAGGTTGCTTGATTGTCACCAATCTAACAATATATTATCACCAATCTATCTATTTTCAATGAAGGCTACTTGACTGTCACAGAAAAAGAATTTAACTGCATACTTCATTCTTGTAGCTAGGATTTTGAAAATAACCTTATAGAGAAAATTAGTGCATGATATTGGTCTGTAATCACTGAAAGTAGTTGGATTATAAACTTTGGGAACCAAATAGAGAAAGGTTTTGTTGAGTTCCTTCAATAGTTTGCCTTTTGAGAAGAAATCATGTACAACATCTTTAAAAACCTTACTAATTACATCCTAGGATTTATTAAAGAAGTCACCATTCAATCAATTAAGTCCTGGGCCTTTCATCCCATCTATCATGAAAACTGCATCCACTATTTCCTTGTCTTTAACTGGTTTAATCAGACTTGTTACTATCCCTTCAGAGAAATTTTTGGGGATGAAACTTCTTAAGAAAGGGATTGAGGACTTAGAAGGGTTAATAATTCCTAGAAGTACGGAATAAAAATTGAAAGTTTTATAGAGGAGTGGATCTTAATCTTACAAAATTATATCCTCATTAGATAATATGGGACATATATTGTTTCTATTTCTTCTTGTTAGCACATAATTGAAGAAAAATTTAGTGCATCTATTACCATCATTAAGCCAACCAATCCTAACCCTCTGTTTGCTCAGGGAAGACTAATTATGCATAGCATGTAGATAGCTATCCAAAAGCAAATTTTCTTTTATTAAAAGTGTCTCATCAACTAGAGAAATAACTAGAAAGTTCTGAATTTTGGTTAATGCCATCTTATTATAATCCATATGATCCTTAATATTGGAGCCTCTGGAGTTATTTAATAGTTTAAACTCCTTCTTGATAAATTTGAGCTTCTGAAAGTAGCAATACTTTTTGGATACAGTGAGATTCTTCTCAATCCATTTACTGGAGGCTTCCAAGAAACCCCTTTGATGTCCTAGAAAGTTCTTAAACCTAAAGCGGAAATTTATAGTAGTTTTAGTAAGAAAACCAAACAGCCTTATTGGAGTATGATCTGAGAACAATGGATCCATAAAGTTACCAATGCTTTCAAGAAAGTTTGCTAGCCAACTGGAGTTAATTAGGGCCATATCCATTTTTTCTTATGAATGAATATGATCCTTGCTTATTGCTCTAAATGTAGTAGTATCCTTCTGCTTTTAAATCTGTTACCCTTAATGAGCTACACATTCTTTGAAATCTTTTGAGAAATTTCTTAAAAAACAATTAAATTGAGCTTTAGTTCTATATAATGTGGAATTAAAATAACCATATGTTATCCAAGGCCCTATATAACAGGTTCCCAGATTCTTAAGATTACTCCACAACTCATTTCTTTGGAAAGCAAAGTTACGAGAATATACAATAGAAGAGTTTATCACAACTTGCTCTTTAATAAAGATAAATTTAAATGCATCTCTTTATCAATAGTTCCCAAAATATCTACCTTCACTCCAGTTGAATTGTAGCATATAATAATCCTACCCAGTATGTGGTGAGAGTGATCTGTAACCAAATTCCATTAAGTTCCCAAAACATTTAACCTTTTAGGTTCTCCACCTTTATTTTTGTTTCTGTGAGTCTTAATAAAAAAGGCTTTTTTTAAAGACAAAATCCTCAAAACAAGTTATTTTTAAGGTATTTTAATCTTCTTACGTTCCATATTAAAATGGACATTGAATTCTGTTTACCTTTAAAGCTAGAACCCTTGTTCCTTTGTGACCTCCTTCCTCTAACAAATTTTTTAAAAGGCTCATTTCCATTTTGTCGTTTGGACAAGCTTGAGATCCCATTCTCCTTTATCATAATTATATCACATTTTGTTTATGGAGTAGCAATATCACCATCCTTACCAACATTTGCAAAAGAAGTAGAGTTTAAACCTTTAATAGAAATTCAGTAGGTGTACTTGTGATGATTTCTCTATTGATTTGTTCTTTTTCTTTATCAAGGATGACTAAGTCTTCCACTCCCATTAATTCATTGTAGTTACCTCTGTTGGATTTTCTACCTGTAGATTTTCATACTTTCCTTTGGGACTTGATGGGAGGTTTTAGTGATAGGAAATAGCCACATTATCTTCAAAGAGCACATTATTGGCCCCCAATCGCATTACAGGTATTTTGTCAAGTGGCTCCCTAGATAACTTAATGCTTACATGAACATAAGCACAACTAATTCTCCTCTTTTTAGCTATGTTTTCATTTAAACAAAATGGTTTTTCAATGAAACTAGCTAAGGAACTCAATCCGTGATTAGTCCAATACTCTAAGGGAATATTGTAAAAGTTAATCCAAAGAGGGATGCTTTGAAATTTCATATCCTCAAGCTTCAAATCTGGATGCCAAACTTAGAGAAATAGAAGTTGTTGTTCAACATGTCAGGGACCTTCCTCTAGAATTTTATGAGCCATTGAGCTTGAGAAGGTAAACAAAACGAGGTTATCTTTAGGTAAGAGGACTTAAACCAAACCTCTAATTTTCCATAATATGTAAGCCTATCTTTGAATAACTAGAAAGGGGGCGGGGTCTATGCTTAAAGAAAAAGCCTACCAAAGTGGAGTCTTAGTTGCAAGCACCCTCCTTCAAGACTTCAATGTCAGGGCAAACAACTAGCTTGCCATCATGCTCCTTGGGAGGGTTAAAAAGGAGTGATGAAGTATGCTAGTCCCTTTAAACTTGTTTCAAAGTTTTCTTAGGGGAGGAAATCTACTGATCTTGAAGGATAGGAATGGAGGAAGAAGAGGGAGTGTCAACACCAGGGAAAGGTTTGGTAGAGGTAAGGGTGGACGAAGGCAAAGGTGAAAAATCACCTGAGTCATCTTGATTGTCAAGCTGTATAATAGGAGAAAGGGAGCAGTGAAGCTAACAATGGAAAAAAAATAGCTTTTCTAAGAGGGAAGGGAATTAAGGTAACTAAAAATAGAAAAGGGAAGAGGTTGGAATTAAAAAAGCAGCTAAGAAGAAAAAAATTCCCCTGAAAAATGTCATCTAAGAATAATGACGGTAGGAAAAAGTTTGAGAACTATAGAATGAAGAAGGAGATGGTGATGAAGATGAAGATGAGAAAGGAACAAGGTGGAGTCAGCAATCAGGGGAGGTTTGAGGATGAAGAATGTATGATGTTTAGGACATTAAAGTGGAGAGGGAAAGTGAAGAAGCAGAAGGGCAGAGAAAAAGTAGTGAGAATCAAGAGCTTCTCTCACTACGTATATAAGATAGCATCCCTTTCTCAAATTTTACATTCTTATAAATAATCTTATTAGCTTTAATCTAAGGAACTTGTGGGAAGGTGTTTGACATCCACCTAGCTTTTGCTTTGGTAGTTTTATTCTTTCTTAGCATTAAAGGAAGAATTGGAACAAGATTAGAGAAGTCAGTGATAACTTTTCTATTTCTTTTGTCAATTCTTTCCTTTATTTACTTGTATTTATATTTTTATTATATATAGTGGCTAAAGTTAAGATTATGGATATAACTTGTAATGGATATTTCAATAATCAACGCATGGTTTGGTTATTTTTTACTGAATTTATTTTCTTTGTTCTTCATTTTTTACTTTATGACTAACTATTATAGATTCAATTATTTGAATTGTATGTAAGATCAAGAGGTGAAATATTTGTTTTGTTAATTCCTTTTTGCTAGTTTATTTACATTTTTTGTTGAATTAATTGTCTCTTTTGCTTTATTTAGTTTATTTATTTAGCTAAGATTAGTAGATATAGTGATATAGTTTTTATAAGATTGATACTCTGTATTTACTCCAATTTTAATTACCTGCTACAATAGACTTTGTATACTTATAGATTTAATAGATCGTTGAGGTAATTCTAAACTTTATAGAATTAGTATGTTTCATTGTTAACATTTTTTTAATGTGCTTGAATATCACCAAACAATTTAGGGGTTGTCTTTTTATTGAAATGGGCGTGATACACTTTGTAATAGTCTGAAGGCTTGACTAATTTTCTAGATAGCTTAACTTGCATCATTTTTTTAGAATTGCACAATTATTATGTTCTACATCTTTCAAAAGACATGAAATCAAAATAAAAAAAAGGCATATTGGCAACATGCAGATTTATAAACATAAAATTTGATAAAAGAGAAATAAAGGGAACATATCTTTCAACTTAAATATTTGAAAGAAAGATGACTCAAAGATATAGAAAAGAAAAGATAGAGTAAAAGATATAAACCTCCTGTATGATTAAGAAACTTTCGAAAATTCTCCAATCTTTAGAATTCTCAAAAAATTCCTAGTATTTTTAAATTTTTTTAGAAAATTTCTTCTGTTAAACTTTGGTCATAATAACGATAAAGCACAAATATTATGAACATCATTCATGGACTAATCAAATGTCATTGACATGGTAATTTAACCCAGTTCTTAGCCCCGATTCTAATAAATTAAATATGACTAAGTTAATAATTTAGGATAATTATAATTAGTTTAGATCATGTTTAATGACTTCAATTTGAGTTTAAAAATTGAGTTGGATCATCATATAAGTAACACTTGATTGGTCCATATATGATATTCATGTTACATGTGATTTTTCGTTACTTTTAGCTGAAATCTAAGAGAAATAATTTTTTAAAAATTTAAAATTACAAAGAATTTTTTCAAAAAATTTGAAATTAAACAACTTTTCTTAAATTTCTTAAATTACAAGGGGCCTCCATATCTTTTACCCAAAAAGATATATTTGCAGTTTAGACATTCTAAAGGTCCTAGAAAAAGAAAAAGAAAACCTTAATGTTTGAAAACATAAAAGGAAAATGTTAGAAATAAATGTTTTTTTTCAAAACATCAGTTCTAGTGGGTCAATTGTACCCTTTAGTTTGTAAAAAAAAAACATATACCTTGCCTGATTTAGAGATTTATAGTTGTGTAAAATCATAAATGGATAAAATGGGAGCATATGAAAGATATGTGTTATACCTCATTTGTCTATGCACTTGGCTTAATGCCACTCACAACAGCTAAACTAATGTAGCAAAGGTGTACATATACTTGCTCATTTATGTTTTGGCCATTTGTTGACTTGAAACAAATTGCTACGATTGAAGGGACATTGGCAATGCAGGAGCATTAGGACCTCTTGTCCCTCAGGTTGCTGTTTTGATTAATCTTTAATACTTGTAAGCCTATATTTCATTTTCATCTTTATAATTGCTTGTCCACTCGATTTAAAGACTATAACCTTTGCTAACTCTAAGTATAAACTTGTTTCAAAAGACTTGGATAGAACTAAATAAGCTTAAAAGTTTATAGTCTAAACTCAATGGCCGACTCATCCTATTGTCACGACGTGAATAAGCAAGTGACTGATATGTGAAATCCTAAAACTGAACTCATTAGATCATATGTAAGCATGCTACTAGTGACAAAATTAAATTCAAAATCTTGAAACAATAAATAACAGCACAAGCACAATTAAATACAAACACAATAAAGTATAATAATTAGCATGCATCAGAAGAAAAAATTTCAACATACTAGACCATGTCATTGCAGTTGCTAGAGTACAAGTAAAAGTAAAAACTAATGAAAAGCATAAATAGAGGTATATATACTGCAGCCCATGCTCCTCCAAGTCACTATTGTGAAGTTGGTGGTAACTAACCTGAAAAATAGAGTTGAAG
The DNA here is from genome assembly GCA_025629805.1 of Erythroxylum baracoense. Taxonomy (NCBI): domain Eukaryota; kingdom Viridiplantae; phylum Streptophyta; class Magnoliopsida; order Malpighiales; family Erythroxylaceae; genus Erythroxylum; species Erythroxylum baracoense. The sequence continues at coordinate 8,134,603 of JAOTAY010000003.1, read as the reverse complement.
GGATTTAGACCTCACTAAGTAAGTCCATATAGTCCTACGACACCTAATGGTATGCTCATACAATATACAATTTGTGTTAATATAAACGCACAACCACAAAATAAATTATAGAGAAGGAATTTATGAAGGCTCCTAGTTTCTAAGGGTAAATCATTAAAATACTACATCTTAAATAGCCGCAGGGAGCTAAATATCACCGATGGTCCAACCACACACTTATACTTGTATAGCCATAAAGCTATCTTAGTCCAAAGGGGTTGCGGGGAACCAAACATCACCAAAAAAACTAATCCATACTTAATACGTCCAAATTCACAATTACATCAATAATAGACATATCAAACAAAGACTTGATCGAGAGCTAAATATCAACTAGGATCGGTCGATATTATATATTAATATCATATCATAATCATCTCTCATAATCAAACCAGTGCATATTTGATCCTAATACATACCCATTATGTGACACGTCCTACAGATTTTTTCTCATCTATAATCATAATCAAACATATAAACAAACAATCCATATATCAATCACATAATTTCATAAACAATCATGTAGGACCATTATAAATGCATGCAATATGTCATACGTAACCAAACCCATAAGCATATATTTAGATATCATGGTAATGTTCGTATAGTAATCACAATAATGACTACACAAATTACACACACACACACATACTTGGAAATACTTATATATAAAAATATATATGTATATAAAATATCCCCACGTATAAGGATAGGGGCATCTATCCTGGCTTAACATGTCATTGTTCATATCAGTATTGAGCCATATTCAATAGTTGGTATAAATCATTATCATTTGACAAACATGAACATACCTAATTAATATACTTGTTTGTCCAAATCTTATAATATAAGTCCTATTCCTGATGTACCTCTAAAATAGGAAGGAAAATATGTTAATCAGTGTCATTTACAAGTTGTTGGGCTTAATTAACAACCTAAGACTCATTAGGTTTGCTAAAATGTCTAATTATGCGATTCGGCCCTTGATCCTATTTTCAGTAAACTTTTTGTGATTTTTAGTTCACAAATTAATAATTCTTTAGGAAAAATGATCCGCACAATTTATAGAATTTTTTTAAAATTTTTTTTAGAAGTTGCCAAAAGGTCATCATAATAGCATCTCCGATGATTAGAATATTCTTCCAGTTATCAAAATATTCCTTCGGTGACCATAGGAAAAAAACAAATGTCTGTCCACAACTTAGACCAAATTGTGGAGTTGTTATATCTCTTATTAAAATGTTATTATCAATTTGATAAACTTACAATTGGTCATCTTCTGTTAGTAATGTTTTGGACAATGTCTTGATAAGAACTTATCCTGTTTGTAATTCAAAAGGTAAAGACTTCCTTGAAGAATAATCGTCATGCATATCATACGGCCAATAATCAATGGAGAACACTATCAATAAGATTATGCATACATCATGAAATGATTCCATCATTGACTTTATAAATTTGTTGTTGAAAGGTAAAATAGTTAGGACATAAGACTTTGTTTTTCTTGTTAGTTTAATGATTATGCTTATTTCCTTTCTCTTTTGGTAGGACTTGCTGTGACAAAGTTTATGCAAGATCAAAAATTCCTCCAAATTAAGTAGAAGAAGTCAGATATGCAAAATCCAATACTTTCATAATACACTAGAATTATCACATAAAAAGACTTCCCTTATTATCTATTATTTATGTTATTGTTACTATTCTACGTGTAACAATAGCCCTAATTGGACTTTGGGAAAACAGGCTCGAACTTCAACTTGATGGGCTTCAAATTTGCACAGAAAAATTGAATTCCCCGTAAGGGATAAAGTCATAAAACCTTAAGTTTAGATCAGCTTTAAGCGAGTTCATTGTCCTTAAAGTTAAAAGAATGTATTAGGCCTAATCTCGAGTTCAAGTCTAAATCCAGTTAAATAAAACTTTTTCTTTTGATTTTGAACCGGGGTTAGGCGGGATCTGAACCTTTTTATCAAGCCTACTGATTTGAGTGACTGAATATCATTAATATCGTTTATGCCATTTTTTGCCAAGGCTATTCCACCTTTTTCCAAGCAGCTAAGGAGTAGTGAAGCGGCTTCAGTTTGATGATATGTTTTTGCAGCTCGACAGCACAAATTCAGTTTGGATCATACCTGTGGTTTCTTGATGGCCACATTTCTGTTTAGCTATGTTTTTTCTAAACAAATTTCACTAATTCCCTGCATAAATTAGTTTTAGAAATATGTCATGGCAACATTACAAGAAGGGATCATTCATTTACTAGTGCAATTGTACAGATCTCTCTGGAAGTATATTGGTTACACATGGTAGCAGTATCCGATGAGTTCCACAACGAATGCAAAACAAAGCAAGAAAAACCAGGCTTACTGGGGTTTGTCAAAAGGGAATAAATCTTCCAGGTTGTTGAAGCCATCCCATGAGAATAAGGAATTTACATGATCAACCCAATGTTGATGGGAATATGTTGTCATGACAGGTTCGTTAGTTCTTGAAGAAAACGAATCAGACTGTTCGTTCTGAAGGGTCAAAGTGGATCCTCCACCCATCTCCTCACTAGATGTTTTGTTCGTCAGCACTGAGGTCCCTGAACAAAATGGCTTGTCTTCTACCTGATTAAAGACTCGGCCATTTCTCTCCGGCGTATCTTCCAATGATTCAGTGAGTTTTACTTCACATTTGTTCACTTGCTCAATTGGCCTGTGGCTCTGGGGGTCTATTCCAAGAAGCTGTATTTTCTTCCTGATTCTTGTGTTCCAGTGGTTTTTTATTTCATTATCAGTTCGGCCTGGTAGATGTGCAGCAATCTTGGACCACCTACAGAAATGATTTTATGTGCTTAAGAAAACATGAAGAACTTGTAATATGATTTCAGAACTTAGTCAAAGGGAAATTGCAAAGCAAGGTTTCAGGATATGAGAGACACTGGTTTGGAACTTATCAACACCGTACGTCTACATACTGCACTTTTATATCACATATACAACGAAATACGATAGCTAGAGATGCATGGTAGGACCTGTTACCAAAACGCGAATGAAGCTCGATTATCAACTTTTCTTCTTCCTCTGATAAGGCCCCTCTCTTGAGGTCAGGCCTCAAATAGTTCATCCATCTTAACCTGCAACTCTTTCCACACCTCAACAAACCTACACAGACACACAGAAGCTTCAGCCACAACATTCTTAGATTCTACTTCTATCAAATTGGATATTCAGTTTCTTAACACACCTGCAAGTTTTGGAACTTGTCGCCAGCATTGAATCCCGTTATTCAGAATGAAATTCATAAGCTTTTGATCTTCTTCAATGTTCCATGGTCCTCTCTTCAACCCAGCAGCCTTCTCACAACAGGGTTGCCTTCCCATTTCTGCAGAAAGGTTTTACTCTGAATCTTACAGGAACATTAACACCAAGGAAAGAACGACGCAAGAAAACTCTTGATTACAAAAAGGAAATGTAGAATTTGCAGCCCTTCTTATGCTATAAAGTCAAGCTAAGATTCTGCCAGTTCATTCACCAGTTAAAGAAATGGTTTTATTCGGGGGAACCAATTATTGGTTAAGCCATTGTCAATATAACAGAACTTGTATAATGATTTCCATTAGAACAAGCTTAATTACAGTGCAGAAAGTTGTTGGTGTCCAATAAAATGGAACAGCTAAATCAAAAACTGACGTGAGTCATTGTCATCGTTGACAACTTTTTAATTGGCACGCAAAAGCTTAACCAATTGTATATCAGATAGAGAAACACATAATAATACAGGAAAGATTCCCTTGTCAGCTTTTTATTTGCCCACCTTCAACTGTAGGGTGCAAGTGCAACTATTTCTTCATCCACAATTCAGACCATGCCTTCCACTCTGCAAATATTTTAAGCAAATTAAAGAAATGTCCTCGAACCCAACATTGTCAACTTTTCAGTTAACAGTGAAGTCTATATCATTGGGGCACCTTTTCATCGCCAATATGTCTGTCCTGTAGAAAAATATTCAGAAAACCTAAGTTTTTATAAGAAAATAGGTTTGAATTAATCTTTTCTTAACTATTTTCACTGAAGTTTCGATCTTTTTGGCTCTAGGTGGTAACTGGTAACAGAATTAACACAAACTAATCAGCAACTTTGACTTGGTAATCTGTAGTATGCAATTTCAAATGCTTTCTTCCTTACGCAAGGCGGAATATCTTGAGAATATGATGTGTTAACAAATTGATCAAACAATTATAATGCGGTTCGTTCTTTAAAAATTTGGTTTCCGTCCAATAATTTCATAAATTCTCTTTGTTGATGATAATTTTGACCACTAAATTAACTCAAGAGATCGCCACCATTGTTGATACTTTAATTTGTTTGCAATTACACAGCTGAATCAACTTAGCAAGAAGTAAACTTTATTGTTTGAAATTATCAATGAGTTGTAGCTCAAATAATTCTGCCAAGAATTCAAATTGAGTCGATTGATATAAAAAATAAAAATCCTGTATGTTCTGCATTTGGATAAACGAGTAAACCCTATATAAGATGAAGGGATCATTTCAGGTTTTGACATAATCTTGTTTTCATAATTCTAGAGAATGGTGTTGGAACCAATTGATCTCTGCTACTCGAGAATTTTGCTCACAAAAAGAAAGTTTCAGCCTTTGCTTTGGCATCTACAACTAATAAGAACGACAACTTCAGGAGGCTTACTACTAAGTGAGACACTGCAATTTGTGACAATCTATCTGGTGGGTGAACCACAAAAAGATGAAGTCTACTGGTTAGTGGCTTTTGCAGTCTTTTATCCAAACTATACTTTGACTGATAGTATCCAAGATGGAATGATCTTTCAGAAAGACAAATCCCATGTAACCAATACATGGGATTTTGGTTACATGGGATTTTCCAGATACTAAACAACATGACATATTTCATACAGGATGAAAACATTAGATGTATACTGATGAGTGTTCTGGTAAAGGGCACAGATGTTCATGTTTTTAAGGCTTAAACCTATGAACAAAAATATGCAGTTGAGTTGCTGCATTCATGTTTTTAAGGCTTAAACCTATGAACAAGAATATGCAGTTGAGCTGCTGCATACACCATCAGGCATCTCACCAAAGCAGCTTGATATGCTGCGTTAAGTTCTTCATTTTCATTGCAGGGTCCTTTTAACTGTCAAGAATGTGACCTCTTTTTGTTTTCAACCTTTAACTCTGGCATAAGAGAGAGGGGAAAAGGAGTTAATGGTAAGCCTCCCTGGAATACAATATTATTCACATGATTTATGGAGGAACTGTTGAAAAGTGAAAGTTGATTGTCCAAAGACATGCAACTATAGGAAGAAGCAAAGTAGAAATTAGTTGAGGCACTCACTTGGTCTTCTCTTTTGGAGCTTCCTCTGTTTCCTCAGTTGCAGTTGCATTAAGAGATGTAAGCTTTCCAAATGACTCCTTTGCGTCCCCAAAGAAATCTTTTACTTTATCAAGCACAGTTTTAAGCTGATCTTGGGTGGGAAGCTGACAGTTATCATTCACATAATTAAGGAATGTTTAAAGTTGTCGATACCAATAGATCAAGAATGAAAACTGTACTTCATTTGAGGCTTACCTCGATGACATCTGAGGTAGCAAGGGCAGCTCTCAGATTACCATTTTCCTGCAACACTCAGGTAAAATATGAGGCAGTGACACAAAAGATTATTTATGTTTTGTGTTGATTAAACAGAATTATTCAATATAGGGACAATTAGAAAATCTGCTTAAATTTTCAAAGATTTCATAAGAAAGGCTATTAGGAATTTACAACAAGCTTGTAACCATATCTGAATTCAGTTGCTGACCGCAAGGCACGATGTTGCTTAAATGCTGTTTTCTGTATCTCTTTCTCATCCTGTTGGAATGCAGATAATCAAAAGGTACTATTAAGAAGAATGATCCAGGTAACAGCAAGTGAAAAGTAAGAATTCGAACTAACATTCTTACTTTTACCGCAAATAAGATCATTAAAATAGTATTGTATATGAATGACAGTATAAAGTGGAAAGTCGAAAGTGTGAGATACATTCATAATTACTTGTGGTTAAGGATCAGATTGCCCTAGGAATCTGAGTAAGTTGTGCTTACTCTGTATATAACCGCGGCTAGATTTCTAGCGAGTGTATCTTTGTAAATATACTTCCCCAAAAAGTTATCTTTCGCAGCAACCATGATCTTGGCAGTAGTACCACCTGTTATAAGACTAAGAGGGTACCAAAGATAAACCTGGCAACCAAAAAGAAGGGTATGTTACCATTTACACTTCTAGGCAGGGAAGTCTCAATACTACTAACCAAATGTAAAGAAAGTTTATAGTGAACCTGATGGACCAAATGGTCCATCAACCAATTCAAACATAAGATCCCGAAGAAACAATCTACAATCCGTCAAAGATCACGTTAACAACAGCCAAATCCTGTAGGCTAATGGCTAGTATGCAAATGAACTTCCAGAGGAGTTGAGCTAGTGGTTATTGATTAAGCAAGCTAATGCTCGAAATCCATAGAAAGTTCAAAAACTACATAACATCTGAAACCATTTTCCGTTCATTATTTCAGAATAAAAATCCAATCTTGGAAACCCACACTCTACACACCAATCCTTCTAAAATTGACGAAGTTAACCATTAGAAACAGAGACGAAGAGAGATAGAACAAACGTTTGCCATGCGAATGAAGATAACGAATCTGGGGTTGCCATCGTCTTCAATCTTAGGCAAAGATGGCATTTGAGGAGGCCTCTGAAACTGACGAGCCGCCATCCCTCTCCTTCCCTTGGCTTTAACCACCAGCAAAGACTGTCCCTTTTGCCTCAATTGAGATTTCTGTGCAATTCTGGTAGAGAAAAGCGAGTCTTTTACAAGCACATCTTCATTGGTTCTTGAGCAACTCGACAAAGGTAGCCTAACCACAGTGTTCAGATACATGGTGACTTCCATTATCCAGTTTGTCCCAGTTTGGTCTTTCAAATGTTGCTGAGAGGGGCGAATCTTATCCACGTAGAGATCGCAAGGGCAAAATAGTAACTCTAGGGTGGTATCCTCGAAAGATTTTGTGCCATACACGTGGCGCATACCCAGCTCGTTATCATCGAAATCACAGATGTCCACTGAGCTTGGAGGCCTCAAATCACAATCTCCAGGCCAAACCCAAACGTACGTTAGAGATGGCTCTTGGCCTCATTGGTCTCCCTGGAGCTGTACGTTTCAATTGTGGCACCGCGGTCATAAAACGTGTTAGATGGGGACTCTCAAACCTGCAGAATGCAGCCTAAGCATGTCACAACCACATCCGAACGCCAGGCTGAATAAACGTTTTATGAGCTTGATCCAATAGGAAATGTTGGTTAGGCTGGGCCAAGTGGTACTCAAGCTATAAGCACCTCTAAAGTCCATGGCTCTCGTGAACATAACAGATGTGAGCTCCTCCTGTGAACTCAGTTAAATCTGATAACAAGGTTACCACTTTCCAAAACTTAAACATAGTGGTGACATGTTCGAGTAAGGAGCCTAGCCAGTTTGGTGAAAACGTCACACACTTTGCGTATGAGTTATGCACAAACTCATTTACTAGATAAAAGTGCACCATACAAACTCTAGAGAGATTAGAATTACTCCAACTCTAAGTTGGATTCATAAGTGACAATTAGCAGTTGACGGCTATTAATTGACAGTTACGTCGATTGATGATAACAATCCCTCTCAACAGTCACCTTGTTTGAACCTAACACAATAGAAACATATGTCTATCTAAATCTTTATAAGAACAAAGCATAACTCCCAACAATTTGAAATGCAAATTGTCTTTCTTCTATAACCATTGCATATCTTATTTATATATATTTTTATGAAGTGTGCAGGAGAGTACATAAGAACCCACAATGACTGTATTTCATTTTTAACATGAATAAGACATAATCTTTTATTATTCATTACCTTATTTATGTTTCAGTCCCTAAATATTGCCAAGTACAAAACACAAAAGATGTTTGACAAAAAGACGCTTATTAGATATTTGATATATTAACGTTGAGAACTTAAGTTAGAACTTAGTCACCGTTATAATGGGAACTTAGTGCATAACTTAGCCTCAAAATAACCCCTATAGGAACTGATATAAGAGAAAGGTCTGAAAGCCATTTATATTTGAGGTACAGAATGGTTAGTGGACAGAATTTGGAGGCAATTTGGGAAAGACTTGCTTGCTTAGAGTATGACTTGATTCCTATTTTGGAAGATGAAATAATACAGGTTGTTGCACATCTATATCAAATTAACGTGTTGTAGCGAGGATTTAGAGGTAGTTAATGACATTTAGAGTGAAGAAAATAAAATAGTTGGGATACCGGATGATGTCTTGGCTCTAACGAGGGACAATAATATTTTAGTGGGGTGACACAAAATGGTATCGTTTAAAGGCATCGGATTTAAAGCCTTTCGATGGTACTTGTGATCCCAAGGCACTAGAAAACTTAATTTGGGACAGGTAGAAGTACTTTAATATTGTCAGGGTCCCTAAAGTAGATAAAGTAATGCTTGCCAGTATGTTTTCAGTGGGAGATGCCAAATTGTGATGAGGAGTCCAAATTGATGATGATCCGAATGTTGGAAGCCAGAGAATTGGTACTTGGGAAATGTTACTTCGTGAGTTGAAATAACAATTTTTTCTTTGCAATACATCAGGGGCTACTTGTGAGTCATTTAAATATTATAACAGGAGGGCAATTTTCATAATTATGTCAATGCATTTGATTTATTGATGTTAGAAATCTAGAACATGTCTAAAGAAGATAAACTCTTCAACTTTCTAGCTAGATTGTAAATATAAACACATATTGAGTTATATTGGTAAGGTGTCTTGGATTTGCTAAGCGTGATTGTAATGACTGATCGGTTGGTAATTTCCATTCAAATAAGGATAAAGAGGTAACAAGGACCTTAAACCAATCAAAGTACAAGGATAAGTAGAAGAATTGCAATGACAAGCCCAAATATAAGGGGAAATAATTGCATAATGATAAAGGAAAATATAAAATGAACGAGAGGGCTTATTCTAATGGTAGAAGAACAACAAAAACATTGATTTCTATAATGGCTGAAGATGAAACTAAGGGTGACGTAGCAGCGGTGAACCTTCAATAATTATTGAACACTCTATCAAGTGAGGAAAGCCAGCTCATGCTTCTTTATTGCACTTAACATTTTGAATAAATAGCGCAAATGTTGCAGCAAGGGTTAATACGAGTATCACTCACATATTTATTGCAAACATGGTAATTGCCAAATTTAGATTGAAGGTAACCAAGAGCATAAATAGATTGAAAATAATTGATGCAAATGTTAAGAATTAATGCTAATACAATAGCTTACAATATTATCTTCAAAAAAAAGAATAGCTTACAATATGCCTATAAGTGTGAAAAGCTGAGTTAGAAAGATTAATATGACAGTCATGTCGTTGGATGACTTTAACGTAATCCTTTGCATATAGTTTCTTCACCAACAAAAAGTAGTGGGGTATCCAGGTTGAAGTGGAATTAGGTTTATATAGGAAAAAGATGATGTCATCCAATTGGCAAAAGTAGCAATAGCAATCCCAAGTCTCATGTTATCTCAATAATGGCAATAGAGAAAGGTCTAAAGCATGATAAAAATGAATACCTTATTATCATAATTGAAATAGAGGAAAATGTTGTTATTAAATTCACAAATAAGATCGTCCTTCTGTTGGAAACTTACCAATATGTAATGCCAAAAGCGTAGCTTAAATAATTACCACTAAAGATAGCCATTAATATCAAAATTGAGTTAGAACATAGTGTTATTCCCATTATAATTGAAAGATTTAAGAAAATAGTTGGGTAAATTATTAGAAGTAGGGTATGTTTAACCCTCAAAAACTCTTTATGTTGCTCCTATTTTTTTCCAAAATAAGGTTGATGATAGTTTATGAATGTGTGACTATTACAGGGCATTAAACAAGGTAACTATTAGAAACAAATATCATATTTCACTGGTGAAAGATTTGATGATAAATTAAGCAAGGTTTCAATTTTTACAAATATGGATCTTTGATTAAGGTACTAGCAAGTTAGAATTATGGAAGGTGAAGAGCCAAAGTGCATATATAAAACACTTAGTATAGCACTTACATATTTTTGTTCATGACTTTTGGCTTGATCAAGGCCCCTGTCACATTTTTTAATTTGATGAATGGTGTATTACATGAGTTTCTAGATGAATTTGTGGTAGTGTATCTTGATGACATTATATTGTATAGCAATTTTATAGAAGAATATGTAGTTCACTTACAATAAGTGTTAGAATGCTTAAAAAAAGTACCAATTACATGTCAAGATAGAATATTGTGAATTTATGAGGCTAGAAATCAAAATTTTAGGGTACATGGTGAGTAAAAATGAATGGATGGATGATAAGAAGGTGCAGGCTATTATGGAGTGATAAGCTCCTACCATGGTATTGGAATTATGGTCATTCCTTAGACTTGCAAAATATTATCGAAAATTCACTCAAATATATCATTAGAAGTTTGTTCCTCTCACTGATTTATTGAAAAAAAAAGAGGAAATGGTGATGGTCAGATAATTATGTAGATGCCTTTGAGAAGTTAAAACTATTTATTGCATATAACATATTCTAAGGTTGCTTTAACTTGGAATTACAATGTGAATTGCATATTGATGCATTAAACAAAGTTATTGAGGTTGTATTAGTTCAAGAGGGATCTCCAATAGCATTTGAAAGAAGAAAATTAAACAAAGTAGAACAAAGATATTGTACCTATAAGAAGAAAATAGTTATAGTGGTACACTGCTTAAAGGTATAGTGTGTCTGCCTATTGAGACCAAAATTTGTGGCCTAAATTAATAGTGTAGCAACTATCTTTTTCAAGGTGAAGAAGAAATTATTAGCTAAAGAAGAAAAATGGCAAGATTTTTTGGCTAAATATGAATTCATTTAGGAGCATAAACTAGAGAAGTGTAACCAAGTAATAGATACCTTTAGTAGGAGAGAGGTGTTGGTTGCATACTGCAATTTATCCTAGATTGAAGTTGATTTGATGGATTAAATTTGGCAAAGTGGTAAGATTAGTGCTAACTATTATCATTTGATGTAAGAATTGCATAATGACATTACCAAACGATATTGTCCTAATGATGATTTAATTGCTGACAAAGGAGGGCATACTATATGTTTTTAAGGGAACTCATGAGGAATCACATAATACACATTGGATAGTGTGCCAACCAAAAATAGGAAGACAAAAGTAAATTAGATTTATTCAAGAAAAATTATAGATGTTAGTGTCTCTAGACTTTGAATGTTATGTTCATTGTTATTCTAGCAGCTTGCTTAGCAAAAACTTTTGTTGAGTTATTTAACCAAAATATGGTGAAATACTTTAGCTTTTAGAAAATATTATAAATGATTAGAACACTCAATTCACTAGGAGATTGTAGACTTCATTATTTAATATGATGGGGTCAAACTGAAGTTTTTCATTACTAATTAGCCCTAAAAGTTAGTAATCTAAAAGGATTAATATTTTTATAGAGGATTAACTAAGGCATTATTTGAGTGCTAGCCAGTGTAGTTAGTTGGAGTTATTGGATAATGCATAATTTGCCTATAGCCTGCAATAATTTTCCTCCAAAGAAAAAAGTATCTTTAAGTTAGTAACAGACCAACCACCCCACACTTTGTTAGAGGTGACAAAACAGTAGATAGAAAGTATCATGTATCATATAAAGTCTTAGACCGATCTAGTCATACCTAATCTAAAAAATGATTATATATATCTAAAATCTATCTTTTTAAAATCCTATAGCCCTAACCGCCATAGTCTTCTCTTCTTCTTTGTTAATATTTTTAGATTCCTAAATCCTCTTTTCTTCTTTAATCTTTGTCACTACCGCCAAGTCCTTTCTTCTTCTTTATCACTATTGTGTCACTAGCTCTCTTCTCTCATATGCTTTTCTTTTCTCTCTTCTTTACCCATCAGGTTATATTGTTATTTACTGTAAACTATTTACAAATAATTATGCAAATAATTGTACTAGTTACAATGTTTCCTTCATTAAAAATCAACTTTAAGCTTCCTTCTTAAAAACTTAGCAGAAGTATTCTTATATTAAGGCATTGTTAAAAAGCTTTTTATGAGACTTGTTCGTTGCTTTTAGTATTTCTACTTGTTCCTATCACCAAATTAGTAACTTTGAGTTTGTTGATTAAATGTCTACCATCATTGTGTTTTTAGAATGTATAAACTTCCCATTAGTCAATCATTTAGCTTATAATGTTGTTGATAAGTGAAAGGTTAGAGAGAAAGGGATCAATGTGTCAAAAAATCAGGACAGGACCCAATCTCAACCATAGTGAAATAATTACGAAAATTATTTGTATTTTGATTTTCTAAAAACCAAGATTACTTTAATTCTATAAAATAATTTCCAATTAAATCACAATAAAGTATGAATTTTAATTGGTACCTTATTCCAAAGCTTAATCTTTTTCTTATTGTATCCCTTGTATCATTTCTAAAACTGGCTCATCTTAACCATTATAGCCACACAAGTGTTCAGTCTCTAACGATATTCACAAAACAGTAATAAGTTTTGGATTTTTAGTAATTTAATTGAATTTAGAATTTTAGTAATTTAATTGAAATTAAATTCTAATTTCAATTAAACTTTAAATAAAACAAAAATAATTCTAATTAAATATCATTCATGCCCAAATAAAATTCAATATCTCATATTGATCTTTATCAAATATCTCATATTTAATCATAAAGTTTCTTAAACTTTACAGTCAAGTCTAAGTTTATTAAAATATCTTTGCTCTCTTTAACTCGTTCTTTATGTGAGACCCATTATGTTCCTAGATATGTTGGCAATGATTATAAATTGTAACTATAACTCATAATTAGAATGAGATAAATTAAATCTCCTTTTAATTATGTGTAATTCTCCAATTAAACAATTTATAATCATAGATCAAGATTGATGTCTAGCAACACATCATGACAAATATTTAGGAATGTCAAAAGTAGTATTGACTAACCTTTCTGTGTATGATTTTTTTGTATAATTTAATCCTTTTATCATACAATATTTCTTTTAGACATAGTACATAAGATTAATGTATAATCTATTTTGAATCTCATCATATTAGTTCTCTGTCATTATCTATCGATTGAATTAATGGCATTTATAAACTATTTGCAAAGTGTCACTCAACTTTGGCCAAGGATTTCCCAAATCATTACCAATCGAAAACAATAGAACATTCTCCCTAATTACTTTAAGGAGATGAATCTTATCATGATCACTCAACTACCTCTTTGTAGTTCATATTACATCCGATGACTACTAACTGAACTACCTATGATTAGAATAGGTTATAAGTAGTATCAAAACATAACAATTCCTATACAAGATAACTTTATAGATCTCAAGTCAAAAGATCACTTATACAATCATCACAATGAGAATTTCTATAGACATACAAGTAATGTTCCAAATAGATTTCTCATATGAGGTCAGTTTAGTAAACTTGTTCTCTAACAAGTACTCACATGTTTGTTAAGTATTTCCATGTTTTAATCTATAAAATTGACTACTTCCTTTATAAGGAAAAATATAGCGTGTGCTAGTCTTTTTATGTTTTACTAATGTCCAACCTTAATAAAACAATTACTAGAAACAATTTAAGGATAATATATAAATATAATATGAATCTCATAATTATAATCTCATCATAATTTTATTTGTAATGTATAATTATACTATGGACTTTATCATATACATCTAAACATATACAAGATAAAAATTCCTTTAAAATATTTTGTTACCAAATTACAACCAACTGATTGGCTGTAGGGCATATACCAATAATCTCCCACTTGCACTAAGCCAATCACTTAAGTATCTTATACCATATCACCATATGACAATTGTACTACTATTGGGATAATGACTTATTGAGAGATTTTTACAAGATTCTTTATATTGAGCTCTTGCTTAAATCTTACAACTTTCATCTTAGTTATCATCATAATTAAGAAAATTTTCCTAAGTATATCCTTGAATCTTTGATGAGATCTTAACTCCTTTTACATGTCTAATGGCTCTAATGTTTCATAATATATTGCTGTCTTGAACAACACGAGGAACTATATCAAGTTCACTAAGTAACTTATTGATCCAATTAATCATTTCCATTAATAAAAAATGTGTTACGGCTTAATTAGTTGCCATAGCTACATTGGAACATGTCCAATATTAAAATGATATTGTTCAAAGTAAAGTAAACCTTAATTAGGATTTACTTCTAAAGTAAATATCCGTATAACTTTGAACTCAAATATCAAATCATATATAGAATAATGGATATCTTTAATATTTCAAAAGTATCAAACAATTCAAATACCAAACATCTTTTAATACATTATCTATATACTTGGACTTGGAATAGGTAAACAACTTCCAATTTATCTCTATAGTTATAATTTCTAGAATTAAATTGTTACCTTTTCATATCCAACAAAATTCATTATTCGACAATTATATTTTCAACAATTAAAAAATTAGAATTATTGTTCTTTATGAGCAATATGTCTCTCTATACTCCCATTGAAGAGGACAACTATATTCTCATATAAATGTTCATTGAAAAAAATTTGTTCAATATGTTTGTAAGATTATATCCAACCTATTGGATATCTCATAACCTTTTCTTATCCAATTTAGTTCTAAACTTAATAGACCATATATGCTTGATCCAAGCTTCACATCTTTAAATCATTAACTTTGACTCTTTCAAAGACTTAGCATCTCATATCTAATATGAAATCTTACTAATTTATTTAATTAGAACTTATAAAGGTAAGTCATTGTATTAGGTATAGCTATAGAAGAAATAATATTGCATCATACAATATCTCATCTTTTGTTTTTCTCCTTATGTGAATCCATCCTCTTATGAAATTTTTGTTATAAAGGTATTTACTAGAGAATCTTATTCCCTATAAATAACCAAAAATTTAAAACTCACTATAACAATCTCATCGAAATGCTTCAACATTCTTAATCTTTAATTTCTACTTAGATTTAAACAATTTGAATTTTTCAAAATTTTAAATCATTATTTCATTTAATACATATGACTATATCACATAAAGTCCTTATTAACCTAATGAAATGTAAGGATTATCTTTTTATGAATTATTATTCCATCCAATACATCACACGTATAAGATTTAAGAATTTAATACATCATCATTCTTTCACCAAAGGTTGATTTAGTTATTCTTCAACTTGATAAATTTCATAAGTTTCATACGATTCATAAACAAAAGGAAAAATGTATATCCTTGTATGTAACTTTATGATTCTCGTTATGTTGATTTAACCAACATCGCATAAAAGAATAGTCTTGGTTATTTAACCTTTTATTCTTGCCATTTATGTTAAGCATAAGTCTCATTTAATCCAACACATACAAAATATTTGTATAAATTTGGATCAACTACTTTTACTCAACAATCTATTTCTTATCATGCATTAAACATTATAATAATGTTGAATCTAAATTCAATATCAAATACTTATAAGCATGAATTAGAAATATATATGATCTCTATTATATCTCGTATAGGCAAGAAAAGTCATGCAATCATTTCTTCTTATGACAACTATTATCATACTATAACAAATGCCTTTAATTGTAGTACACAATTATGCTTTTAGTAGGTTAAATTAAGTGAAACAATTTTATCAAGGCACTATAACTTTCAGCTCTACTTCATGCAACCTCTTGTATTTTGCTATCATGGTGTTGACACATATCTTACATGTTCTTGTTTAACTTTATGAGATATTAATCAACTCAAAATGTCAATAAATTTTTGTCATCTATATGATTTGACATATCTTTAAAACTTTGTCACCGAATTCTCAATAGAGATTATAGTAAAATTATATAATTGACATATAATTTTTCTATCTAACTTTGAGAACTCTTCTCAAACATATCCTAAGTCCAACAAATTTGGTTCACTAAATTAGTATCAACTATACTAAACAAGGTAAATTCCATTTAGATTATAGATATAAGAAAAGTAAGTAATTAATTATATGTCATGACTACCAAATGAGATTAAGACTTTAATCATGTATTTGGTTACTCCCCACTATTTTATTCAAAGTACTAGCCTTCACTACTATTCAGAAAGATTATTCTAATCTTTCTAATGGGCTAATATCTCATTCAAATTTAATTGATCTTAAGTTTTCTTAACAAACCAACTAAACTTAAATTAAGTAGATAACAACTTTATCAATCATATTTCATATGACTCCTAGATCTATTAGGTTACAACTCTTGTCAAATCATATCTTATATGTTATTCCTAACGCTGCCTCTAAATTCATGTTATCATAAGTTTGCTCATCTAAATCACACAAATTTAATTAAGCACAACCCACTATTAAGACTAAACATATTTGGGTTAAGATGACCTTAAGTTTGTCTAACAAGCCTAACAATAAACAGAACTCTAATTTATTCTTATAACAATGGAAGGCAACAATCGTGTTCAAAACATGTACTTAATATTTCTAATGAGGGATTTAATTGTGCTCGTCTCATTAAATAGAAAATTGCATGTAAAATATCATACATATAAAACATACAATTCAACAGGTATAATATATCAAAGATATATTCCAACATGCAACTAATGCACTCATAATCAAATTATATGTATAAAACATCAAGCTTCGTTTGATTCTAGTTATCAATCTTCATAGTCTAAAATAATATTTCCAACTCCTTGAAAAAATTAAATTAGATTAAACTTATTGATTCCTAAATAAATTAAGTTCCTAATTTAAATGGAAATTTAATCTGATTTGAAAATAACTTTCAAATTCAACTGAAAGCTATTTCCAATTATTTTTGACTTTTTAAATAAAATTTAATTGAAAAATTTTTCGATAAATTATGTTTCTTACTTATTATAATTTATAAAAACTCCTTTTTCAAAATTACACAAGTAACATATTCTAATTGAATTAGAAAGCTATTTCTAATATAATTATAAATTACTATTTCTAATCTCATCAGAAATTACTTTTCCTTAATTAGAAAAATATTATCTAGTTTTAAAAGGAAAGTACTTTCAAAATTAAATAAAACTCTTTTAACTTAATTAAGAAGCTCATTTATATTATTTATTTAGATATTTATTTATTAATTAATTAGAAATTCTTTCCTTAATAAATTAGAAAATTATTTGCAAAATTATTAAATAAAGCTCAATTTTCTTAATTAATCAGTGAAAACACTTTTTAAAATTTAATCAAAAAATAGCTTTTCTGTTAAATCTAGAAACTTATTATTATAATTTTATAAATAAAAAACAATTTCTAAATAAATAGAATAATAATTTTCTAAACAAATACATTTAATTCATTTAGATCAAATTGAAATAAATACATTTAATTAAGAAACACCTTTCTTAATTATTTTAGAAAGCACTTTTATTAATTTTAAAGAATCTAATTAATGAATTTCAATCTAATTGAAATTAAAATTCTAATTTTAGAAAATATTTTTCTAAAATTAATTAAGAATCAATATAATTATTAATCTTAATCATATTAAGAAAAATAATTACCTTAATTATTGATTCAGAAAATCCTTGGGCAAGGTAGAATGACACTTTGTAAATAGTTTACAAATGTTATTAATTAAATCTATAGCCAATGGTAGAGAACTAATATGATTGGACTCAAAATAGATTAGACATTAATTTTATGCTCTATTTCCAATCAAAACCTTGTATGATGAAATCGTTGAATTATACAGAAAAATCATGCACAAAAAGGTTAGTCAAAATCACTTTGACATTATTAAATATTTGGGTGGTCATGATGTGTTTCTATATGTCAATCTTAATCTATGGATATAAATTATTTAATTAGAAAATAAAAAATAAATTAAAGGAGTTTAATTTATTTAATCTTAAATATGATTTAGGGTTACAATTTATATCCATTGCCAACATTGCTGGAAAAATAGGACAAGATTTGATCCCAATTTTAGCAAAATAATTATGAAACCTTTTCATATTTTGATTTCTCAAAAATCAAGATCACTTTAATTCTATAAAATGATTAACAATTAAATCATGAATCTTATTCGTATTTTATTTTAAAGTTTGATCATTTTCTTGTCATATCCATTGAACCGTTTTTGAAATTGACTCATCTCAACCACTGTAGCCGCATAAGTTTTCGGCTTTGAAGGTATCCACAGAATAGATTGAGAGAACTCTGTAACTCTTACAGAGAGGGTTAAGCAAGAAGTGTTAGCTCTATTAGAACTTAAGCACAATTATACAAAGTTTTGGACATTTTAGTAATTTAATTGAAATTAAATTCTAATTTCAATTAAGCTTTAATTTGAATTACAAATAATTCTAATTAAAATCTAATTATGCTCAAATAAGATTCAATATCTTATATTCATTCTTATTTATTAAATATTTCATATTTAATCATAAAGTTTTTCAAACTTTATAATCAAAACCAACCTGATTAAAATATCTTTGTTCTATTCAACCTGTGCTTTATGAGAGACTCATCAAGTTTTCAAATATGTTGGCAATGATTATAAATTATAATTATAATTCATAATTATAATTACATAAACTAATTCTCCAATTAAACAATTTATAATCATAGATCAAGATTGATGCTTAGCAACACATCATGACAAATATTTAGGAATGTCAAAGTGAGCTTGATTAGCCTTTTCGTGCATGATTTTTTGTATAATTTAATCTTTTTATCACACAACGTTCCAATTAGGCATAGAGCATAGAATTAATGTCTACTCTATTTTGAGCCCAATCATATTAATTCTCCACCATTAGCTATCGATTCAATTAATGATATTTGTAAACTATTTACAAAGTGTCATTCTACTTTGGCCAAGGATTTCCCAAATCAGTATTAATCGCGAATAACAGAACATTCTCTCTAATTACTTTATGGTGATAAATCATATCTTGATCACTAACTACCTCCATATGGGTCATTTCAGTGAACTTGTTCTCTAACAAGCATCCATACATTTGTCTAAGTATCTCCATATTTTAGTCTATAAGATTGACTACTTCCTTCATAAGGAAAAACGTAATATGTGCTGGTCTTTTTATGTTCTATTAATATCTAGTCTTAATAGAACAATGACTAGGAATAATTTAGGAATAATACATAAATACAATATGAATCTCATAATTATAATCTCATCATGATTTCATATGCAATATATAATTATCCCATGAGCTTTATCATATATATCTAAACATGTACAAGATAAAATTTTCTTTAAATTATTTTATCACTAAACTATAACCAATCGATTAGTTGTAGAACATAAACTGACACAATGAAGACAAAGGAGAAGGGTTCATAAGTTGCATTGAGTCAAGGTTAGGGTTAGAGCAATTCAAAATTTGGACAGGTATTGGATTACTTAAAACTTGATCAAGATTGGATTAGGGCCATATGATTTAGACCTAATCGAGTTTCGAGTTGTGATCGAGTTACAACCTAAGAGGGTTAGACTGGATTGGATCTATGATAGGTCTGACCCATTGACATTCCTAATCATATAACATTACTTAGGATAAGTAGGGAATCCAAGAAAAGGCAAGAGACAACCTTCGAAAGGTGAGGTATTAAATGAAAAAAATATGGAACAACATTATTAACCCTTGAACTTTGTTAATAGTGACACAGTATTATTAAAACTTACACACCAAATCTAAAAGAAGATTAGTGGGAAGATAATATAAAGAGTTAATCACCCAAATATGATGGTCCTTTAGAAATCATTTAAGAAAGTTGCCTACCATATAAAGCTAATGAAAAAGGTTAAAGATTTATCCTACTTTCTTTGTTAATCAAACATAATTCGTTATAAAATGGAAAGAGGAGTTAGCATATGAAAATTGGGAAAATGATACTTTGAAGACAAGATTTAGCTCCTTTTGATGTCAGAGGTCCGTTTGTACACTCAACTGAAACTGACAATAAGATACTCTTTGTTACTCATTAGCCAACAAAACTTAAACATGGTAATGACAGTTTAAATAAGGGACCTGAACAACTAGGTGAAGGCATCAAGCTCCTAGCTTATAATTTATGCACAATTTCATTTACTAGAGGGAAGTGTACTACACATATTCTGGAGTGAGTATAATCACCCTAACTCCAAGATGGATTCATATAGTGACAATTAGCATTTGATTGTTATTTGTTGACAATTATGAGGACTGATAGTTATTGTTGAACATGTGACTTTGAAACTGTCAAAGTTGTTATCAAAATATTTCCTTTAAGATAAAAGTTAAGATTTTTTATTAGCAGATTTTATGCTTACTTTATCCTGATTTAGTTTAGACGTAATCCCATTTTTGAATTTTGGTTTGAGAAAGACTGAATAAATTGACAAGCTTCTGCTCAATAAAAATTAAATCTTCTCCATACATATCTCTTCCTAAAAAAACCAACAAAGTGGTATTAGAGCTCTCTTGATCTTAAGGGACCTCTAAACTTACAAATCTATAACTCATAACTCATTCTACGCCTTCCTACACCACAAATAAAAAACCACACATTAATGGATTCAGAATCATCGTTCACTGCAATTACTCTGCCAGTGTTTGATGGTAGAAATTATTTAAGTTGGGTTAATCGAATGGTAGACTTCCTTAAAATGAATGACTTGTGGGAAGCTGTAGATGAAGACTACGACGTTTTGGACTTGCCTGCAAATCCAACGGTGGCTCAAATCAAAATTCACAAAGAAAAGAAGCAGAGGAAGTCCAAAGTAAAAGCTTGCCTATTTTCAGCTATCACACCAACAATTTTTTCCAGAATCATGACGCTCAAGAAGAGCAAAGAAATTTGGGATTTCTTAAAAGAGAAATATACAGGTAACAAAAGAATCAAAGGAATGCAAATGCTCAACTTGATCAGAGAATTTAAGATACAAAAAATGAAGGAGTCATAAACGGTTAAGAATTACTCCAACAAGCTCATTGCCATTGCCAATACCATAAGATTTCTTGGTTCTAATTTTGATGATTCTAGAATAGTTCAAAAAATTCTAGCAACCATCTCAGAAAGATTTGAGGCTACAATTTCATCACTCAAAAACTCAAAGGATTTGGCAAAAATCAGTTTGGCAGAATTGTTAAGTGCATTACAGGCACAAGAACAAAGGAGACTCATAAGGCAAGAAGGAATTGTGGAAGGCGCTTTTCCATTAAAGTCATACAACAAAAAGAGGATTAATAACAACAATGCTCAGAGTTTTTCACCATGTTTGTACTGCAAGAAAACAAATCATCCAGAATACAAGTGCTGGTGGAGGCCAGATGTAAGATGCAACAAGTATGGACAACTAGGACATATTGAAAGGATATGTAAAGTGCAACAACATGTGGGAGAAGCCAAGCAAGATGTAAACGATCAACTTGAGGAGGAGTTATTTGCAGCATCATGCCTTGCCAACTACAATTCAAATGAAAGTTGGCTTATTGATAGTGATTGCACAAATCACATGACCTTTGATAAAAGGATGTTTAGAGAAATTAATACAAGTTTTATCTCCAAAGTCCAAATTGGAAATGGAGACTACATTAAAGCAAAAGGAAAGGGACTATAACAATTAAAGAGCATTCAGGTTTGAAGTTAATTTCTAATGTCTTCTATGTTCATACAATAAACAAAAATCTATTGAATGTTTGTCAGTTGCTTGATAAAGGATTAACGGTGTTGTTTGAAAACGACTGTTATATGATCAAGGATGCAGTGGACATAGAACTGTTCAATATCAAAATACAAAATAAAAAATTTGCATTAGATTTTACGAAAGAGAACCACGCCGGTGATGTTGAGGAAGATATAATTAAGACGAAGACCTCTATATATGATGAAAACAAAATGAATTCTTCAAGTTCAAGAACATCTACAAGAAAAGCCAATAAGGTGGATCACTCCTTCATTGTATAAGACAAAGGAAGATTTGGCTGCTTGAAAATGACAGATGGAAAAGTTCATGAGAAGCCTAATAGCAAAATTGTGGGAGCCCATACAAAAAAGAAAAAGACAAAAAAGGATGCTTGGAGTTTGCAATATCAAAGTCAAGGAGGAGTGTTAAACATGTGATTTTGAAACTGTCAAAGTTGTTATCAGGATATTTTCTTTAACATAAAAGTTAAGATTTTTTATTAGCAGATTTTATGCTAATTTAGTTTAAATGTTATCCGATTTTTTAATTTTGATTAGAGAAAGATTGTATAAATTGACAAGCTTCTGTTCAATAAAAATTAAATCTTCTCCGTACATATTTCTTCCTAAAAAAACCAACAGTAATGTTGGTTGATGTGAATATTCTCTCTCAAGAGTTACTTTGTTTGAACTTGACATAATTTGTCAAAATCTAAGAACAAAACATGAATTCCAGTAATTTAAAACATAAATTACCTACAACTTCTGTATGTGTTTGTATAAATGTGTGCAAGAGACTTGAGTAAAAATTGTCCTTCGTTTTCCACATGAATAAATAACTTTTTATTTTTTGTTATCTCATCTACGTTTCTGTCACTACATGTTAATTAATAAGAACGAAATGCACATAAGTTCCTTGACAAAAAGACGCGTATCGAGTATCTGTAAATTAGGAACTTAATTGCAATTACAATGGAAACTTGGTGTACAGCCTCAGTCGAGAAGCATACCATTCAACGACAATGAATAGATACCGGGAGCTTGGGAGCAACCAAGCTGTCGTGTTCTGTGTCCTTTCATGTGGGACAGTGTTCCAACCGTGTAAGTTCTTCAATTTTCCTTGGTTTACACGTCAGGTGCTAACCTTAACAGCAGCCTAGACCTCGTAAGTTTAAAGTTCTGGAAGACATATTCTTGGTAGTACTGAACAATCCAGTAAGGGTCTCGCTTGGTCCGCAGGCTCCTTCTATTTTATCCTTGTTTTAGTATTGGATCTAAATACCATCAACATTTAGTAATTGTCATTTTAAGTATTTGGAATCTTGGATGATAATATGGATAACCCTTTTCGTAGAAGCCACACCAAAGGCCGGCAAACATGGTGATTTTCGACAGGTTTATTAAAGAATATGCTTGTCCCTGCATGCTTGGTCGCGCTCAGCCTCTTTAACATATACGAATTTTAGTTGAAAGATCTTCGACACTTCTAAACAAAAGCATCTTATTGCATTGAGTAATTGGTTTGACATTGATTCTACAAAATTGTGAAAAACTGTAAGATTTCAACACTGAATAACAAGGAATTGCTTGTGCATGTTCAATTCATTTTTAACTTTCAACCAACGATTTAATTCAAACACGAAACTGAAAATGGAGACTTCTGACTCTTTATTTGAGAAAAAGGGGATGAGACACATTTAGCTTTCCTGAATTTAAGAGCACTTCCAACAAGATGCTGCAGTAATGGGTTTAGATTTCCATCCCAGAACTAAGCACCCTTTCTCTTCTGCAACTGTGTAACCATCAAAAACTTTGAACTTTGCCAACCATTGTTTGGCTTGTAGTATCATGCTGATAGGTGCCGCCTGGAATCCAGCTCGACTCATCCTC
Organism: Erythroxylum baracoense; assembly: GCA_025629805.1. Lineage (NCBI taxonomy): Eukaryota > Viridiplantae > Streptophyta > Magnoliopsida > Malpighiales > Erythroxylaceae > Erythroxylum > Erythroxylum baracoense. The sequence continues at coordinate 8,110,827 of JAOTAY010000003.1, read as the reverse complement.
CTACGCCATTGGTCATTCCTTTCATGTCTCTCTATTCTAGCCGGTCCTTCACAGCTAACAATGTTCTTGATCTCCTGTGCGAAGAAGAACTGCTCTATCTTGGCCCTCTTTGTATCGTACTTAGGCAGCATAGCGTCTAGGGAGTCAAAAATAGCTGAATAATAGTGCAATGCCTCCATGAACCTTCCTAGGAAGAATGGCCCGTTATGGCTTGAATCTTGTTCCACTAGAATGAACAGCCTTGGTGAGAGCTGCTGAAGAACCTGCAGAACTGAATTTAGCGCCCCTCTGCTCTCTTTCACTGCACAATGCAACTGAAGGATACTGTTAACTATCACAGCTTCACCATCTACTATATTGAAATCTTCTACCGACAGGCTTTCCAAGCAACTGTCTATTGATAAAAATTCAAACTTCAATCCCAAGTTTCGTGCATAAAGCTTTAGCTCATCTCCGATTGCTTTGAGCCGCATGGCAGAGTTTCCTATACCGGTTATCCGAAGGCAGCATGGAGCTTTACCAATGCGGTTGGCAAGACTATGCATTAGGTTTTTCCATTGTTGTCCATGAGGTAGTCCTAGGGACATACCCAAGTCCACAACATGAACAGAACTCTCTCCCTCAATGGCTTCCAGAATTTGAACATTTGCTACCAGATGACCAAATTGGATTTGTGGGCAAATCTCATAGACGAGACTTAAGGCCTCATCTTTTTCTGAGTTACCATCAACAAATTGTCCAGTGGAACCTTGAACTCCCACTGCCCCAAGTGGTTGTACCAGTGCAAACCGGTCGGCTAGACCTTGGACAAAACAAGAAGCAACTCTCTGAAATGATGTTCCAAAGACGAGGGCATTAGCCCGGAGCTCGGACAGCAGCACGGAAGCATGTGTTTTGTCTCTATAAGCCACGGCTTCAGCACAAGCAATGAGTTGGTGAACCAGCTTCATCTGATCAGAATTTCCTTCTTCTTTGACGTCCGTTTTTTGTCCCCCCATCTGATCAGCAGCGGATTCTTGCATGGCCTCAATTGCTAAGTATCTCTCGGCATAAGCCCAAACATATTCTCTGAAGGGGACTCGTGGAATGTTGGTCAAGCTCTTAGAATTCCTGCTATTGTTGCTAGAAACATGAAAATCAAGTTTACTTCCAATGGATTCAAAAAAATCAGGAGCCAGCTTTGGCCTTTTTGAGATTCTTGATGCATCCAAATCCAAACGGAGAGAATGGCTATTTCCTAATTGTGAGAAACATGGATAGGAATAGCAGAGATTTAGATCGAAGGTCACAGTATCATCATTTCCGTCATCCGTACACAAGCCATGACTCATGCAAAGACCATGATGAACCATTTCTAATTCCAATGATATCAATGCATACAGTAAATGAGTTCTGTGAGGCCCATCTGCTCTATGGGAAATATATATATTTATATATGGAAGAATACTTGTTAACGGTGAAGATTACAAGGTTAGATATCTTAATGCGCAGTCTTTGTATAATTACTCACAAAGAATGAGCTTAGTTTTATTACGGTAGACCTAGTGCAATGTGCAGACATAGATCAATCACACTACACGTTTCCAGGTCATTATCGTGGGATTTGTATGGTCAAGGAGTTTAATATACTTTTCTAGGACTCCAATTCTATGAATGTGATGTTTTGAATACAATATTCTCAATATCTCCTACTGACTTCTACTTTATCTTTGTTTCAAAATTGTAATTATTCTTTTCTTCGTTGGCAGCGTTCCAGTTAAAAGAGAGATCACTATAGTAGGCAGCAACTCTGTCTGCATCTGTCTATATTTTGTTTAAGTTGTATGTAAATAACTAGACATGATCACGTAGGGTTCTGAAGCAGACAATGATAGGGAAATGCTTGTGTAAACATTCTTTTTCCTATATGATGAAATTGGCCGGCTGCTACAGATGATACTACGTACAATGCAATATTTGTTTACTCGTGCTTGTTTGCATGACCATAAACGCATCTGCATGATGTTCTTCGCTCCTGCAAGAATACCCTCATTTCACAAGAATGCTTCTTGCTGCCGGCAAAATGACGAGGATGGAAACTTGTTGTATTTGAATTAAACACAGAACAGCAGTCGCTTTCAACAAAAGGTAATAAACTGGTTCCAAAACCGCACAAGTATGTTTATATAATCAGATATATTTATTTTATTTGTTGTAATTCTACACGCAGTGCAAGATACAATTGTATATAGGATGTCATTTCTTATTTAAACACACCAAGACTACCCAAGATTCAAGCCAAACAGACATGTACATTACATGACATCTAACATTTTCCTGCTACTCAGTTCTCATTGAAGTATGAGTTTAACAACTGAACATCAGATTCTGTAGAAGTTCTTCCTAAGGAGAAATGATACATGAATATTTGTGTCACCACCTTTAATGGGTTAAATGCCTTCCTCTGTTAACTTTTGTGTCGTAAAATTGGCTATGTTAGTGCTTGAGTGATCATCCAAATTTCCAAGCGAATAAAATTGAATATAATAAATTTAAAATTGAAATATTCCAAGTTATAGTTTCTTTAAAAATTAATTCAATTATTAACTTTATTAATCCTAACAAAGCGATAGACAAAATAAAATAAAATAAAATATTATAAGAACTAATTAAATTGCCAAATTAAATAAGGTGATTAACTATAAAAAAGAAACTAACATAAGATAAAACGCTAGCGCTTTAGGGTTGACTTACTGATGACTTGCATATTCATGCATATTTCAGTCCATACTTTGCGTATATTTGCATAGTTATTTGTCACATTTTGTATGCTTTTATGTGGGTTTTGTGTGTTTGCATATTTCAGGTGGAGCTATT
>JAOTAY010000003.1:8093305-8107871 GCA_025629805.1 Erythroxylum baracoense | reverse complement strand
AACATAGTTGATTTCATGTTGTTGATAGAATATGCATTGAAGAACACACACACACAATCTTGGGTTTTATGTTATGGCTTTGCAATGTTTGTTGGAAAGTTTTTAATTTGATCTTGAAGTTTTGAGCTAATCAAATACTTGAGGGCAAGTATTGTTCACTTACGAAAAATTTTAACTATTAAAAGAGATCAATTATAAAAGTTTAAATAATGATTAAGTATAGATATTTATATCTTTTTTTAAGGTTAAATAGGAATATCCAATTAAGCAATTATCACATATCGATACATAGTTAACATAATTAAATTCATTAATAATAGTTAATCTATTAGTCATTACAATAGTCTAGGATATCTCTATTACTAAATCTAATTGATTATTCTCCTAGTGTATGAATTACACTTCTCCTTTCAGTACTTTATAATATGTTTAAAATTAAATTATAATGGTTAATCGTAAATTCAAGAATTAAGCTAAAAGAGAATAAGTTCAACTCAAGTAATAACTAATCATATATTAATAATTGAAAATTTTAACATAAGTTATATTCTTAATCCTAATTAGGAATATAGTTGCTAAACATAATATAATAAAAATGAAAACAAAATGATCTTATCATAAGAGTAAGTAAAGAAAAAAGAGTTAGAAAAAAGTCTTCATAAATTACTTGCAAGTTATGATGAATCTTCACCTAATCTTACTCCTAAATTCTCTTTGATGTTAAGACAATCTAAAAATATACATATAACTCAATTCAAGAGCCCCCCCACTTAGATCTATCCTAAGTCAGTTCATAATAAAGTAAAGAAATATAATACTAGTCAAGAAAGAAAAAAAGATAGAAGAAGTCATTCTCATTTATTCTTGAAATTTGGATGTTTTTGAAGAATCTTTATGGAATCTCCTTCTCTATTTCTAAGATTGCTCCTTTTTTGATGGAATTTATTGATTACCCTCGATCTCGTATTTTTTGTCCATAGGGAGTTGTTATGAAATATAGGACCAACACAGTGTAACATGTTTGAAAATTTAAGGATATTTTTGTTATAAAAAGGATAAAGAGGCATACGAGATCGAGGGTAATCAATAAGAGTCTCTTATGCCTCTCGTATGCCTCTTTTTCCTTTTTATAACAAAAATATCCTTAAATTTTCAAACATGTTACACCGTGTTGGTCCTATATTTCATAACAACTCCCTATGGCCAAAAAATAGGAATTTTTTTTGTAACCGACGGCCAACAACATAGGTCTAAAACGTAGACCCATGTTGAATTAGTGGCCTGATAAATTGTGCATTTGATGGTTGATTTAAGAATATGGATCTTGAGGGCATGAACATAAGTTCATATTTGGTTGTATTATAAAATATAGGTCCTTATTAGTTCATATTTTGAGTCTTTAGCCCAAATTCCAAAATTGCTCCAACTTGACTCAAAGCTTTTCGAATTTATTTGTTCTATATTGAGGATTAAAATAAGGCTTGAAAATAAAATACAAGCTAAAGTGAATACCAATTCTTATGAAAAATATTAATACATAAGTAAAGCACTCTTAAAATCATATAAAACATAACATAATTAGTGCTTATCAAATTCTCTACACTTAAGTATTTGCTTTTCCTTAATAAAATTAATGTATCACTCTTAACTTATATAAGTAGCACCTTCGAGAAAAAAATTAAAAACACAATAGGATCAATCAAGACTCTTTATCATTGATTCAATTACAAAGTACATCAATTTTCTAGGCATTTAACTACTTGCATCAACTCATAAATCAATTCAATTCAACTCCACAATCCTTCAAACTTTAACTCAACATAAAATTTAAACTAATTTATAAAATGAATATACACAAGAGAAGTGCTTCAACTTTCAAATATTTTTATAGCCCTTATTGATAAAAAAGTAAAACATTAGCTTTAAATCAACACAGGAGCAATTAAAAGCTTAATTAAAAAGTTATCCAATCTTTTTGTGTGAAAGTAAATAATATGTTATAAATACTCTTAATTACTCAATTAGGATACTGTTTCAAATAGCTACTAGCATTACTCTTTAACCTTAACCATTTTACTTAATTTGAAAGTAAAATAAATTTATTTAATGGTCACTTCTTCACACATCTCTCTTTTTATGGGATACTATAAATGTCTAGAAAGAATTAACTTCTAACTTAATTTTATATCCAAATTATATAAAAGGTATCATAATGCAAATCAAATATTAAATTTCAAATTTAATGAAGTAAATTAAAACTCACGTAATCATTAATGCTCATAACTATTTACTTAAACAAATCAAATCATATAATAATCATATTTATAATGAATATCTCGATCAATCTTCTTTTAAAGTGAAAATTTTTCATAGAATTATTCCTTATTAAGCTAATTTTAAAACAAATTGGTAAGCATGAGTAATTAATTCCCTCGTCATTTGAGTTGTAAATTATCCTCAATGAACATAACATATAAGAATAATGAAAATTTAGAAAATAAGGAAAACTAAAATAATTTGTGCTCTCCTAATAATAAGAGGCTTTGTAGTTGTAATCTAAGAAGTACGAACTGACAATGTGTATCATGATCTAACGATAAAAGAACATCAAAGCACACTTAAATCCATAATTTTAAACTGCTTTTAATTTAAAACACACACACACACACAAAATTAAATAAGTAAAAATATATACTCAAAATTAATGATAAAGATTTTTAAAGCTACTAATCTGAAATAAAATACCTAAATAATTAAGTTTCCTCCTAGTAATTGTTAAATTTAATGTCTATAACTAAATATGATCATTAAGTGGAGCTCCTCGTTAAAAGAAATTATGTGAATGTCTATCACATTATCGCTCTTGAAGTAGTTCTTTAGCAACTACCTATTGGCACCATAAGATTACACTTTCATCACCATAAATAATTTAGACCATCGAGACTTCAATTTTCTTAGAAATAATTTGAAATTAGAATTTAAAAGTAAACTTTTTATCCCATTTGGACTCCTTTATAAGGTTATTCTTATCATAGAATGCCTTAGACCACTCTTTGTTGATTTAGCCATTTTCAAAGGATTCCTTTAAAGCTAATCAAGCTCGTCAAATTGAAGCTATCTTTTCTCACCAGCCAATTATAAATTAAAGTTAAGTTTCGTTATTGCTCAAAAAGTCTTATACTTGATCTCTAACTAAAAAATGATAAAATTTTCCAAACACCAAATTAGAGCTATCTTTTCTCACTAGCCAACTATAAATTAAAGTTAAGTTTCGTTATCACTCAAAATGTCTTATACTTGATCTCAACTAAAAAGTCATAAAATTTTCCAAACACCAATTATTAAGGAGACATCCTTAAGGGAGTTTTGAAACCTTTTCAATGAGCTCAAAAAGCATCATCAAGTTTTAATGGCCAATCCTTTCTAGAATTATTTATCATTTTTTCAAATATTTTTTAAAACTTCATATTAAATTCTTCAATTTGGCTACTTTTTTTAGGATGACAAGTAATGTAAATCTTAAAAATGCACCTATTCTTCTTTAAAAAAGCCTTGAATAAGGAATTCTAAAAGTGAACACCATTATAACTAATTACAGTCTAAGGTACATTCATAACTTTTGTAACATAGACACAGATATTGTTAGGTAAAGCAACCATCTCAACCTAATTTGATCCATAGCCCACTGCAATTAGGATTTAAATATTATTGTAGGAAGAAGGATATAGTCCTATAAAGTCTGTGTCCTAAACATTAAAAAGCTCTACTTCTAGAAATATATTTTGAGGTATCTCTTGTTGTTTATTAATATTTCATTTCTTTTAACATCAATAACATGTAATCAAAATTATTTTGGGATCCTTAAATAATGTAGACCAATAAACCATATTGCAAGACTTTAATAACAATCTTGTCAATATCAGGTTGTCCACCACAAGGAGATGAATGGAACTAGTGTAAAATATGTCTCATCTATCTTGAAGTCCACATATCCTAATAATCCCATCAATACATCTTCAGAATATAAAAGGATCTTCCCAGTAGTAAAATTTAACCTTTGAATAAAATATCCTCCTATGATTACAGGAAAGATCTTTTGGGATAATTTTGGAGACAATAAAGTTCATAAAATTCAGAAACCAAGTGACATTATTATGTTAAACAATCCAAAGCCTCTGGCAGAAAATTGATCATTTATAAGCTCCTCATTATATGATCTTCGTTCTATATTCTCGATAAATGATCTACCACTAAGCTTTCTGACCCTTTTTTGTCTCTAATTTCCAAGTTAAATTCCTATGGAAGAAAATTTTGATACCTTTTTTATCTTTTTCTATTTCAACATGACTTTCTCTCCCGTTCCTTGTTGATGGTGCTTGTTGGGTCTTGAGTTGATGAAAGGATGCTTTCTCATCTCTCTTTGAGTGAGTGCCACCATTTTTAGTTCTCTGAGGAAGTGGTTTTCTTTTTCGGTTCATTATAGGTGACGCTTTCTCTTATATCATTCAATCTCTTTTCTTCTGTTATTCTTAAAAAGTTTAGCTCTTTATTGTTTCTTACCTTTACATTCTTATAAGAGCAAGAAAGTTTCCATCTTCGCATTTGTGTCCAAAAAAACCCCTTCTTTTTATGTTTTGAGTAGTATCTTCCATTAATATTTTACATCTGAAACTTTCCTTTTACTGAAGTTTGGTTTTCTGTTCTATACCTTTTAGACTCGCAAAGTGTTTGGTGTCATCATTACTTATCCAGATAATTTCTACTTATAGATGTTTCCTCATCATCTAGCTTTCGGAAAACCTTACGCTTTGCTTTCTTCTTTTACAGATTTGTCGTGAGCCAAATAATAGAGGAATTTCTAGTGAATGGTGCTAACTACAACAAGAATATATAGAGCTAGTGTATGACATCTTAAACAGATAGGATTGGTTTGGTTGTTTCCTTTCTCTGGTTAATTGGCATCTAAAAAAAATTCATCTATTAGAAGCATCTGTGATTAGTTTTAGATTGTATTTTTTATGGTTGATTCGTTTCTTTTTAGGAGCTAGGATTTCAATTTTTAGTTTTCAGTTTTTATCGAACTATTAAAAGTTTTAAGTTATTTTTAATAGTTTTAATATTTTTATAATTTGTTAATTGTCTAAACCTATTTTTTAGCATTCTATGAAAATCTAGTTGTTGTTATTAGTTTAGATTTTGGACCATCTAATTTTCATTTGCTTGCGGTCGTGCGTACTTATGATTTTCATATCCTTTCATTGCAGTACCCATTTTGGGATTTAATATCAATACTTGTTTCCTTTCTCGATTAATATTATAATAGTTTAGGGTCTTGATGGGTTTGTCTTTTATAGCTTGGCTTGAGCATTAGGATAGAAATTGTGGCTTTGACTTCTGATTATAGAGATAAGGCTAGTCCTTCGATGAGTTATGGATCTAAGAGAAGAGAAGATGCTGGCAAATTATAGATAGGTTTTTGAAACATCAGGACCCTTACGAGAAAGTCTTTAGAATTAATGGAGATTTTAAACACATATAAGATTCATATAGCGTGCATCCGGGAGACAAAGTGGATGGGGACTAAAGCAAAAGATATTAATAGGTTCAAACTTTGGTATTCAGGATTTTTGGGACAACATAATAGGGTAGGTATCTTGGTTATCAAGGAACTCATACGTTATATTATGGGGTAAAAAGGACTAATGATAGTATTATGTCCTTAAACATTGTGGTTAAAGATGTTGTTTTCAATGGAGTGCGCTTATACACCTCAAGTAGGGTTAGATAAATAATTTAAGTGCCAATTCTAGGAAGAGCTAGATGAGATGATTCAGTAAATCCCCCTGGTAAGAGAATTATTCTAGGAGGACACTTTAATGGTCATATAAGGGCAACCTCATATAGATATTCATAGAATCATACGGGTTTAAAATATGATGATAAAAATGATAGTAGGACTACTTTATTGAATCTCGCGATAGGGTTTGATTTGGTGATAGTCATCTCTTTTTTTAAGAACAATGAGGGACACTTGATGAATTTTAATATCAAACTACAAAAACTTAAATTGACTACTTCTTTGAAAGACGGAGCAAACGATTTAGTTGTAAGGATTGTAAGGTGATACTTAATACTTGCTAAACTTACATGGCAGAGAGTAGTAACTATCTTAAGGAATATAGCTAAAGAGTTCGTGGGTGTTTTTAAAGGGCCTAAGGATAGTAAATGTTCAACTTTCTCTTGTTCTAATGCAAGGGCAATACACTTAAGAGATATGCACCAGCTTCTTTCTTCTTCTCTATACTTCAGAGATGGAAATCCTACCTCTTAGATTGATTCCAGCCAGTTCACACAATCTATTCTTTACATACAGCTCATATTTCTCATCTTTCCAGTCCAGTTGCTTTCATCTTTGGCTCTGTGCTCTCATTAACCTTTTCCTTTTCAAACGACAAACACCCAACAACTCCCATCTTTCTAATGCTTCTCTTTTTATGCTTTCATCTCCGACCCTCAGCTCTTTTTCGCATCCTAAAAACCTAACTATTGTACTCATTAAGTCCCTGTCTTTATGTTAGGGGCTTTTTTGTCTTCTCTTATTTCCCCTACAGTCTACTTTTAACCGGTTGCCTTAATTGGTAACTACTTCTTGCAAACTTTTTCCACACTGCACAATATTCCATTTCCACTTCTGACAAGCACGCATACCCCTAAACCCCCATCCTTTTATGTAGACCCCCATCCTTTTGAAACTTGGCTAACTCTAAGCTACCTGAGAAGGGCTTCTCTTCCTCCTTTGATCTTAAAAAAAGCTGGAAGCAAGTGATTGTTGTAGATGAAGATACAACACTACATTTCTCCCCTCCTAAGGAAGACAATAATCGAGTCATAGTCTCCCCGGACCTGGAGGTCCTCCAGGAAGGAGCCCGATCCTAGGAGGCTTCTTTGGTGGGTAGAAAAAACCCTCATTTCTAGTGCTGCAAAAATGGGCAAATAATACTTGGAACAACAAAAGTTTAGTGGAGGTACTATTAGCTAATAAAAATTTAGCATTATTTATCTTTTCTTCCAAAGCTCAGGCTCTCAAAGTCTTGGAAGAAGGCCTTTAACATATGTTGAATCTTCCATTGTTTCTCCAAAGCTAACAACAAGGGTTCCAAATTGAAAAATAGAAAAAATAAAGTTAGTCCCTTTGTGGGTTAACTTGTATAACGTCCCCTTGGAATACTAGACTACTATGGGACATTTCCAAGGATTTACTAGACTAAATTCCTATCATGAGATTAGCCTTGAATAGAACATTATATGAAGATATTGTAACAGTGGATTACTATTAGAATCCTTCTTTGAAGCTACAGGGAAAAAGGTGGATGCCAACTGGGAAGGCCTTCAAGAAAGGGGATTATATGGAACTAATGAGTCTAGAGCAAGAAGATAAAGTTGGAAACGATAAGCTGATATTAAGTCAAAATGTATCCACAGAGGATCCAACACTACCTGATTCAAATGAGACATTTCGGCCTAAGGAGAAAGCATAAACGAGCACTACTAAAGAAGACCCAATGGAAGGAAAGACAACTCTATAGGAGGGGGAAAAGAGGGATGATATGTAAGCAAGCTCCTCCCCTTCAACATTAAGCAATGTTGCGGGAAATGAGATTGAAGAACAATTTACTAATGTCAAAGGAGGAAGGGTACTAGGAGCAAAGGTAAAGGCTCCAAAGTTATTTCTTTATGATTGTTGCATGGAATGTTATGGGCTTTAATTGCCCCAAAAATCTTTTGGCCTTAAGGGATCTTTTGGCTAATGAAAACTCTTGGATTTTTGCTATTCTTGAAACAAAAATCATATTGAAGAATCTCAAGTTTCTTAATAAACTAGGTAATAAGTGTCATTTTCTTTCAATTCATCAAGCTCATGCATATGGCAGAAATAGAGATGCAAGTTATTCACATGAACTGACATTTTGTTAAGCAGAATACATATATCCTTCCCTCGGTAATATATGACTCTAACCATGTTTTTTTGAGAAAGGATCTTTGGGAGAGCTCACTAAGTTTTCAAAAAAGAGTGGTAGGTCCTTAGCTAATTATAGTTGATTTTATTTCTATTCTCTTTAGAATAAAAGTAGAGGGTCATTTCTTCTTAAGAAACTATTCTCTCGATTTTAAGGATTGTGTTGATCAGTTAGGAGTACTAGACCTTAAGGCGGATGGTTACTTCTTCTCTTGGAGTAATAAGAAAACTAATGGAAGATCTCTCAGGAAAAAGCTAGATAGAGTTATGGACAATCAAGAATGGCTACAACAATTTCCCAAAAGTAAGGCCTCTTTCTTGGATCCTATGTATTTGGATCATATCCCAATGAAGGTGGTTGATTTGTTCTTAAATGTGAAACATTGCTCTCCTTTTAGATTTAACAATTACATGGTTAATGTGGAAGGTTTTAGTTTGAGGAACGGTGTGATAGCAAATGTAAACAGAACTCTATAATTCAAATGTGTCTAGAAGTTTAAAATAATCAGGGAGGGATTAAAGTCACTAAAGAAACAGAAAGGGGAGAACAACTCTTAAGCCATTACATTAGCTAAAGATATGCTCTCTTAAGTTCAAAATATTCTATCATATAATCTTGGTGATAGTTATCTCTTATCTCTGGAGAAAACTGCTTTAAAAGTCTCTGTATAAGCTCTAAACAATCGTGCTAGTGTTATGGAGCAGACGGCCAAGATAAAGTGGCTCAAAGAAGGTGATAAAAACTCTAAATTTTTCATCTCAATGATTTTCTGGAAGAATTATAACTCTACAAAGGAAATCATCATGCAATATGGGAGAAAGATATGCAAACAGGAGGATTTGTTGAAAGAGACTGAGAGGTTCTTTAAAGATTTCTACTACTCCCGAAATACAACTATACAAACTCGAATCTTGGAATATGTTATTCATAACAAACTATCTGCCAAGGAGAAAGCATCACTAATGAGAACTGTTGATGATTCTAAGATAGAAAAGGTTATCTTCCAAATAAATCCTAAAAAGGCACCAGGGCTTGATGGTTTCAATGGTTTCTTTTTTCAGAAAGCATGGCCTTAAATAGGCCCAATAGTGAAAGAAGTTATCAAAGAATTCTTCTCTTCAGGAATTCTATTGAAGGAAATCAACAAAACCTATCTTTATTTAATCCTTAAGCTAAGCAATCCAGCATCTTTGGAGGAATACAGGCAAATTACATGTTCTAATTCCTCTACAAAGTGATCGCAAAGATTATTGCTAATAGACTAAAACTTATTTTAGGATCCTTGGTTAGTCATAACCAAAGTGCTTTTTTTCCAAGGCAAACAAATAGGAGATAATATCTTTATAGTGCAGGAACTCCTAAGAAGCTACTCGAGGAAGAATGCTCCAAATAATTGCACTTTCAAGATAGATTTTAAGAAGGCTTTCGATAGTGTGGAATGGAATTTTATGTTGAGACGTCTTGAAGTAATGGGTTTCCTAATTATGTTCACTAAATGGATTGAAGCTTGTATTACTTCTCCATCTTATGCTATTATGGTCAATGGAACTTTTACAAATATTTTTCATGAAAAAATAGGACTTAGGAAAGAGGATCCCAACTCACCTTATATTTTCATATTATGTATAGAAGCTCTAACTTCTCTCTTAAAGTACAATATTGGCAGGGGTATATAGTTTAAACATCACAGTAGATGCAAGAAAGTTTTTTTGGTGAATTTGTGGTTTGAAGATAATATATTCTTATTCTCTGAGCCTGATGGGGATTCAATCAATCTCCTTATGACTTCTTTGAATCAATTTAGCTCTATGTCTGGATTGATAATTAATTATGATAAAAACTATTTTGTTCTATCTGAAAGTGTAAATCACATGGAAGCTGTAATGAGGCGAAATCAATCCCCTCTATACTATCTAGGCCTACTAATCACTATTAGAAGGATTCAATTTAGTGAATGGCATCCTTTCATTGAAAGATTTCAAAAGAGATTATCTTCTTGGACCAACCGAGCTCTATCTTTTGGAGGTAGACTATAATTAGTCAACTCAGTCCTTAACTCCTTGAATATCTATTGGTCCTCTAATATGGTGCTGGTAAGGGGAGTTATTAAATCATTGGAAAAACTTACGAGGAATTTTTTATAGGGAGGTAGTGACCCTAATAAGGGACATGCCAAGGTCAAGTAGTATAATGTCTATAGACCTAAATTGGAGGGAGGCTTGGGAATTATTCCTATCAAATCCTCTAATAAAGCTCTCTTGATAAAGAAATTCTAGTATATCCTGCAGAGTAATGAAACCCTATGGGTCAAATGGCTTTATACCTATGTATTAAAAGGCAGGAGGATATGGGTTGTTAACCTCAAAACCTTCGACTCTTGATTTCTAACACAATTGATAAGATAAAGGATGAATTAGGATCTAAAATTTCATGTCAGGTAAGGGTTGGAGCAAGGGATAGTTTTTGGTATGACAATTGGACTGGAAATGGACCACTAATCAGTAATCAGATTGCCACTCAATTATTGAGCCACCTTCCTTCAACTGCTAAGGTTAAATCCTTTATTAGGGAGGGTTAATGGATGGAGTTCCTAAGGGAACTTCACTTCCTACATCCCAACTATCCCCCCAATTTGTGGGCCCCTGATAGATATATTTAGAGAAACCATCCACAAAGATTATTTACCACAAAAAGTTGTAGGGAATGGCTGATTCAGAGAGATGTCAAATTAGAATGGTATGAAGTGGTTTGGCATAAAGAACAATTGCCTAGCTCTTTTTTCATTTTATAACTCACTATCATAAACAAGCAAAGTACAATGGATAGACTCTTTTTTCTAAGTTTAAATGAGGTTTGTGTTTTGTGTAACTCAGGATAAGAAAATATGGATCATTTATTTTTTGAGTGTCTTTTCTCTAGGGACATTTGATCTTAGATCATAAACAAATGTCTTTAGTTCCTAAGCACACATCAGTACACAGGGATATTGCAATGGTTTATTAGACTGGAGTCTATTTCCCATCCTAATACTATTATCTGCTTGATTTCTTTTGCGACTTACACTTAGAAAATATGGGTTAAAAGGAACCTACAAAGGTTCCAGGACATTAATAGAATTCAACGATAGGTAATGGAGTGTGTTTATGCTAAATTTAGAGAGAAAATAATTTCCTTAAGCTCTATCAAGTAATGCTGATCCCAGCTAGCTAGCTTATGAAGATTATAGTCAATAGTAGCAAGGAGATTTCGAAGCAAATGATTTTAGAGGAAATGGAAAGCATCAGAGGGTAGACTTACCTTAAGGGGAAATAAGGTGAAGCGACTACGGTAATGGGGGTTTGGCTGTGAACTCATTTACTTGAGACACTCAACTGATGGACTGGTAAAGAAAGTGACATGAGAAAAAGCCTCGTCATTTTTCATCGAATAGTTTTCCATTGTGAAATATAAAGAATAACGACTTGGTTTATAAAGGATTTGTCTTACCTTTCCATCTAATTTCTTGATCTACATTTCTCCTTCAAGAATCACTTTTGGGTGTCCCTTAAGATGGTAGTGATCTCTAGAATCTTCCAACCCTAATCAGGTAAAGTAAGAGGAGCTGTTTGTATTTTGTGGATTTCTTTACCCTTGTTACTCCTAATACGACTAATAGAGATCATAACTTGAAACACTGTCATTTTTACTGTGTTGTATCTTTAGGTGTTGTAAATGTTGTCATTTTTATGGTGATAGTTTCTTGATATAGGAGAGTGTTATAGATCCCCAAACCTTTGTTCTCCTCTTTTCTTATTATCATTAATCAATTTTAATTTTTTTAAGAAAAAAGATGGAGTCTTAGTGGTAGAAAGAAAATGTACAAGAAAAGGTTAAGATCAAGAAAGGTGTTTATAAAACTCTATTAGATAACATGACAGAGGTAGAGAAAGTAGTCAATAGAGAAAGTTACAAACAAGCAAAGAAAGAGATGAAGAAGGTAATCTCATAAGCTAAAAGCACAGCTTGACAAAATTATAACACTGATTGGAAATTAAAGAAGGAGAAAGGGATATATCTAAGTTGGCGAGAGCTAAGGAATGAAAAGTGAGAAACTTAGATCAAGTTTGTTGCATAAAAGATGAAGCATGACAGGTGCTTATGGCTAAAAATGATATCAAGAGAAGATGACTGAGATATTTCTATAGCTTTTTTAATGAAGGCATAAAGGACAACATATTTTTAGGTGATCTTAGCACGTCTAAGAGGTATCAAACTTTACTTGTGACGGGAAAATTACAAGGGAAGAAATTCAAAAAGCTTTAAGGAGGATGAAACGTAGAAGGGCAATAGGGCCTAGTGAGATAACCATTAAGGTGTGGAAGAGCCTAGGAAAAAAGGATCTTACTTAGCTATCCAGCTTTTCAATATGATTCTTAAGTTTTCCAAAATGTCGGATGAGTGGAGACTTAGTATGCTAATTCCTATACACAATAACAAAGATGACATCTAAAGCTGTACCAATTGTATAAGCATTAACCTACTTAGTCATATTATGAAGTTATGGGAGAAGCAAATTGAGAAGAGAGTGAGAAAGAATGCATCTCTCTTGGAGAACTAATTTGGGTTCATATTAGGAAAGTCCACAACAGAAGCTTCATATATCCTTGGAAGATTAATGGAATATAGAAGAATTAACTTATTAGTTATCACAATATTACAAGATATCTCTATCACTAAATGTAGAGTGTTTATTCTCCTACTGCATGAATTATTTTTCTCCTTTCAATACTTCATATGATTTTTAATATTGATTATATGACAAAAATTGAAGGACTATTTTGAATGACTAATACGATATTGGCCAAAAAACGGTATGAAACTTCTCTTATTAGTAATGGTCATCAGTACCGATCGGTATCGGCAATTTCAAGTGGTATTGGCTAGTATTTAAAATGCCGACCAAATATTGGCCTGTACTGTAAACTTAAAATTTTGAAGGACTATTTTGAAAAAACATTTAAACCCCCCTTCCCCGACTGTCTGTCTCTATAGAATCTCTCTCTCATCTCACATTTTTCATTTCTCTCTATAATAGTCAGTTTCCTAACCTATTGAGGGACTAGAGTGATAATCACATGAATTGTAGTATATTAGAAAGAATTGGTACATTTGGGATATGATTTCATTAACATGCATAACATAAGCATATATATACACATAAACGTTGATTTAGGAAAATTACACTCGATTGACATATTCCCAAGTATGAAAGGTTTTTAATGATTATGATTTGATTGTGTATTGCTTATGTCTTGAATTTTTTTTATGGATTAAAAGTAGTAAATTTGTAATTAATTGTTATAATTGAAAATTTGATGAATTAAAATGTACATTTAGTTTAGGAAAAATGTCAAGTGGTAAGATAAGTTGACACATGAAAATTTAGGATGACTAAGCCTATAAAATGAGTGACATTTGGCATATGAAATTAAGTGACAAATGGCAGCAGTGATTGAGTGACAAATAGCCTAGCATAATTGTGAGAAATGGCAGCTTATGGAGAAAACAAGTGACTTACATGCGTAGGTGACAAATGCCATTGTATAGTAGTGACACCTAACACTTAATGAGTTAAGCTACTGCAGGGATAGTTTCTGTTGTGTTTATTCTTCTTCTTTCCTTTACTCTCGCCATTGAAACACTCAGACACGCTCACAACTTCTAAATTTTGCTTAAATTTTGTTCATAGTCACTTCAAGATCCATACAAAAATCTGCTCAAAGATAGCTATAATCTGTTATCACCATTTTGCCTTTGCTGAAATCATTTTACTTCCATCTTGTACTTGGATGATTTTGCATGCATGGAGAGCTAAGTTAGCTTGATTATTGAGGTGGAACTTGAACTACCTAAGTAAGTGAAATTCTGATCTTTGTTGCATGTTGAAATAGATATCTTATGATGACTGAATTGGGATGGAATGCATATGGTATTGATGATGATGTTGTGCTGGAATGTGATGGATGGATTGGTTACTTTTCTGTTTTGTTATTGATGCATGAAAACAATAGGTTATAGATTGTTAAATGGATGATTTAGGTTGAGATTTGAAGTATAAATGAAGGTTGATTCATGGTAAAGATAGGTGTTATTGAAGTGTTCTTGGATCTGGAAAATTAGAGTTATAGATGTGTTTGTAAAAAGTGATTGTTAATGACATAAGTGAGCATAATTTTGTAAGCCTTAGTGTAACCAACATGGAAGTTAACCTAAAATAAAGTAGCCTTAAAGGACATGAAATCTGGAAAATTGCAGGTGTTAGTGATGTCTCTAGGCTTGTAAAATTCGTGAAGTATTGAATGTAGTAAAGTTACACACATTAGTGATGTTGATGACAAATTCTAGAATTTTAATTTCAGTGGAGAAATTTCACTCTAAATTGGTATATTTGGACTTGATTAAGGCTAAGAATGAGCCTAGATTGTTGTTTGATTAATTGGTTAAGAGCTTGATAAGTTTATGTAGTTAATTGATGTCATAACCTAAAGAATGGACTGTTTTGATGTGGT
>JAOTAY010000003.1:8063235-8082208 GCA_025629805.1 Erythroxylum baracoense | reverse complement strand
ATATAATTAATAATAAAATAATAAACTTTCTGGAATAATCATTTTAATATAAGGGGTATAATAGTCATTTATTATACTTTACATTCTATTTCATCCATCATCCAAACAACATTTCATTACATTACATTATGAACCCTTCCATCCTTTCCAAACAACATATCATTATATTACATTCTATTTCATTATAAACCGTTTCCTTTTGTTCCATTTCATTCCCTTCTGCTCCATTAATTAACATTCAACCAAACAGGCCCTTAAGGTTGATGAAAAGGGGTGTTTGGTAATTAGGATATGTTATGTTATGGTTACGATAAGAGTATTTAGAAATAAGCTTAATTTTGACTTAAACTAAAAATAATTTATTCCAAAATTAGAATAAAGGTTGTTTAGAGACAAGATTAATGTAATCTTAAAAGTTGAATAAAATTGTTTAAGTATAGAATAATATATTTTTAACTTGAATAAATTAAACTATTGAATTAAGAGAGGTTCCAATCAATCTTTTGATGATATCAAAATATAAATCCTACAATTGATTTTGTTATCTTGATAAGAAGCTTTAGAAGAACTAAATGAAATGAAGCATAACTCATCATGCAAAAATATTTCATATCGCTTTATTTTATTAGTCTTTTTATTCATTAAAAGACATCAAAGTTTTTGTTTAAGTTAAAAAGTCTCTTGATCTTGCAAACACTCTTTGACATACATTTTAAATGTTGTTTTACTTACAATTGAATTAAACAAATCAAGGTTAAGTATTTGAAGTTGTTTTAGTCATATTTTTAGGAAATTAGTCGACCAATATAGACTAATAGTAGACCAATGTAAGCTAAAATTGTCAAAGGATAGTCTATTAATATAATGGTAGGCCAATGTAATGATGTAGTTGACCAATATGCTTAATTGTCAACCAATATGTGTAAATGATTGAACAACGTCTCAACGACTAATGAATATAAAATTCAGTGCATAGTCGTCGACTAATGGTCTACAACTAGCGGTTGTAATAATTAGTTTTTAGTTGTCACAACTAATAAGGTCCCCAAATTCTTATAAATATATGTTTTATCATTGGTTCTTGCATCAAGAAGTATTTGAGTATTTTGTACACGTATTTTTAAGTTTCTTTTCAATTATTTGAGCATTTATTCTCATTTTAAATGAATGAGTCTTTTTTATATTATCAAAGTGCTAAAGTGAGCTATTTATAAGCTCTCATTGCAATTCCTATTATTGTAGAGGCCTTCTAAGGGCATTGAGGTTCATCTTCACTTTAGAGGAAGATTGTAAAAGAGTTACTCTTTGCTAAGAAAGATTGTACAAAAATTTTTCTTCACCTTGAAAGAATAATTATAATGGAAATCTAAGAAGAGTTTTGAGAGTGGACATAGGTAAGGGTAGTATGGTCTTGAAATCTTATAAATCCATATTTTTTATTAGTTTTTATATCACAAAGTATTTGTGTGTATTTTACACATATTTTTAAGTGTTCTCTAATCATTTAAGCATTCATTGTCTTATTTTAAGTGAGGAAGCCTTTTTAATATTATCAAAGGTGTTTATATATTGTACTTGGGTTTGTTTTCATGTGGCATTAAGGTTTCACTTCACTGTGTAAAGAATATTTTTCATTTTGAAAGAATAATTATAATGGAATTCCAAGAGGAGTCATAGGAGTGGATATGGGTAAAGGTTATTTTTTGAACTAATATAAATTAATTTTCATTTTCTCTTCCCTATCCTCTTTAAATTATTATTTAATTGTTTAATTGATTTATGTTAAGCAATTTCTTTATTCTTATATATGTTGATTATTATTAAATTGAGTTTATTGGTTAGAAAAATTTTTAAATTTTAAAGACACAAAATTTGCCTTCCTTTTAGGTACCACTAGGGAGTAACAAGTGGTATCAAAGCCAATATATCATGCTAACAGGTCAAACAAAATCTTATGACAAAAACCATAATGGAATATTTAGGAGAACCGTCATCTTCCTTTAACAAAGAGGGACAAAACGTTAATAGATCCCCTTTCTTTGATGAAAATGACTATCTCTACTAGAAAATAAAGGAGAACTTTTTCTTGATGACCAAAAATATTAATTTGTAGAAGATTGTCTCAAATGACCTGCTTAATTCCTAATTAAATTATAAATGATAGAAAAGTTTTAAAACTAAAAGAGGAACGTGATCCTCAAAACAAAAGACTAATTTCATTGAAAGACAAAGTTGTTCACATTTTACTTTATGTATTAATAAGAAACAAATTCAATAAAGTCTTTATACGTGAAATGACTCATAAAATTTGAGATACTTTAGAAGTTACCATGAGGGGAATAAATCATAAGAGAGCAAAATTAGTATGATATCACACTAAAATGAATTGTTTCAAATAAAGTATGATGAAAGCATATCTAGCATGTATACTAGATTTATTGATATCATTAATGCTCTCAGGAGTCTTATAAAGACCTATACTATAGTTAAAAGAACAAGAAAGTTTCTTAAATCACTTTTGAAGATGTGGGAAGCTAAAATGACAATCGCACAAGAAGATATTTTTTTAATAACACTACTAATGGATGAGTTTATTGGATCTCTTTTTACATACAAAATGAGGTTTCGAAAGACGTAACAAAAAAAGATGCTTCTAAAGAAAAAAATAGTGTTCAAAGCGTCAAAGGAAGAATCAAGTGAAGAAGAAGAGACATCAACTCGTAAATTTTATAATAGCAAAAAAAAGACCAATATTATGATATCAACAAGAACATTGGAATATAGTGATCAAAAAAATATTACCTTAATCATTATAAAATTCAAAAAATTATCGATAAAGTAGAATTTTTTAAAAAGACAGTACTTTAAAGGTGGTAAGATACATTTAAAGTGCAAATCAAATAATATTATATACTTTCAATGTAGAAAACTCAGACACAAAGTCTCAATACCCTCTCCTCAAAGAACACGAAAAATATGAGAGAAAAAATAACAAGAACGAGAAGAGGGATAAAGGCAAAAAGAAGGTGCTTAAAGCCTCCATTTGGAATGACACAATTGATTCCAATAGTGAGCATTCAAAAAGAGATATAGCACAAATGTACTTCATAGTTAAATATGATGATGAGGTACTCCCAAACTCTAAATTTTATGATAATAATAATGATGTTAATTTGACATATAATGAACTAGTTGAAAGCCTTAAATTATGAGCATGAAAAAGAAATATCTTTCAATCTTAAAAAGACTTAAAAGAATCTAGATGTGCATATGCATTAGAATGAAAAGACAAAGAGTGAATTGCATAGTATCATATCATTTAAGAGTATAGCCATTATTGATAATCATGAATAAATAAACTAAAGCATGAGAATGAAGCATTGAAAAAGGAGGTTGATGCCCTCAAGGACTCATTATC
This sequence comes from Erythroxylum baracoense, assembly GCA_025629805.1. Taxonomy (NCBI): domain Eukaryota; kingdom Viridiplantae; phylum Streptophyta; class Magnoliopsida; order Malpighiales; family Erythroxylaceae; genus Erythroxylum; species Erythroxylum baracoense. Next base: position 8,078,790 of record JAOTAY010000003.1, on the reverse strand, counting down.
CAAGTTTACAAAGGGAAGTGAGAAACTCAAAAACAACTTATGAGCTCAAAAGAATTCAAATAATAAGCATAGAATTGAATATAGCTATAAGAGTATTTCCAACACTAAAACTACTTTTTTCAAAGAAAAGCTTTTGCATAATAACAAAGCCTTAAAATTATGAGCATCAAAAAGGAAATTTTATTTTCTAAACTCAATGAGATTTAAAAGAATCTAGATGTAAGCATTAGTGAGAATGAAAAGATAAAGAGAGAATTGCATGGTATCAGAGTAGCTAAGAGTATGGCCATTATTGATAATCAAGATTAATACACTAAAGCATGAGAATGAAGCATTGGAAAAGGAGGTTGATACCCTCAAGAACTTGTTATCCAAGTTTACAAAGGGAAGTGAGAAACTCCAATACATGTTAAGAGCTCAAAAGAATTCAAATAATAGGTATAGAATTGGATATAACTATAAAAGTGTTTGCAACAATAAAACTATGCTTGTCAAAGGAAAGCATTTGTATAGTAAAGAATTGTTCCCTATAATGATAAATGAACTTAAAGCATCCATATTTAAGCATACGCATAAAATATATGCACATGACTCATCCACTAGAGTTCATCTTAAGACAAACCTCATGATTTCATGTATTATTCATAATCTATACCTAAAACTCAACACTCTTAAGAAAAGAATAGACAAAACTTGTATGTAAAAACAGATGATAACATATAACCTCAATCGTACTTTATTAGGCCTCATACTAAGCTTAATATCATAACATGTATTTACGCTCCTCATAAGCATAAATACAATGGAAGAAATATGCATCATACATATAATTATTCTAGAAGAAATATACATCATACATATAATTATTCCAGTTCTCTTTATTACCCAAAAAGAGCATTCAATTATCCAGAGGAGAAATCCCCATCACTCACTTACACATAAAAGAACAAAGAATACATTCATGTACTAAAATCATAAGGTTCATCATCATACCATTAACTTATATTACTCATATAATACAGGATGTTACCTTTATGGTAAATATGGGCATGTAGACAAATTTTATTTCACAAAACAAAGGTTAATGAGTAAACCCTAAATATAGTGGGTTAAATAAGGGAAGGAGGCTAACAATCAAGGATCCAAACTCATTTGGATACCTAAAACTTATTAACTAGGATGTTTTGTAGGTATCTAAGAAAAGGAGTAACAAAAGTTACATGGATAGTGGATGCTCAAGGTATATGACCACTGATGCATCCTAATCTAAGATAATTGGCATTGTCAAAGTTGGTAAGGAAGATCATATTATTATTGATAATTTACTTTTAATTAACGAATTGAAGTACTTGTTAAGTATAAGCCAACTATATGATAAATACTAGAAAGTATGTGCTTGGCGAAGATCATGCATTGTATTTAGAATAGTTAACAATAACATTGCTCTTTTGTTGATAATAGAAGGAAATACACATGTGAATTGATCTTCATAATTTCTTTACCCAAAATATGAAGTGAAAATGTCTATTAGTGAAGATGTATGGATTTAGCATAAGAGGCTTGTACATACAAGAAAGGACCTCATCTCCATCCTCAACTCTAAATAACTTATTAACGGACTTCTAAAGATCAAATTTGAGAAAGACAAGTTTTGCACATCTTGCCAAAGGGGAAAACAAACCAAGAGCTTATTTAAGAACAAAAAGTCGATAACTTCCATTAGACTTTTGTAATTACTTTATATGGATTTGTATGGGCCAACTAGAGTTACTAATCTAGGTGAAAATTTTACGTTTTTGTCATAATTGATTACTTTAGTAAATTTACATAGGTCTTGTTCTTGAGTAACAAAGATGAATATTTTTGAGCATTTGTCAAGGGTTCAAAATGAAAAGGAGCTCTCAAGAAGACAAGTTCATAAAGTTAATAAAGAAAATTCAAAGTTTTGTAGACCTTCAAAGTGAAGATCAAGTTAAGAACAAAAGAAGATCAAGGCATATCAAGATCATTTTATATTATGTATTATTTATTATAAACTCATTTTGTTAGATTGGTAATCTCAAAAGCTTACCTTGTACAAACATTTCATATCTTTTTATTACATAAATCTTCTCATTCATCAAGAGGTGTCAGAGCTTTTGTTTCTAAGAAAAAAGCCTAGTGAATCTTTCAAACAATCTTTAGGAAAATTTTGTTGTTAATATTGTTTTTGGGAGGATTAGATGACCTATATATGTTAATGGTTAATCAATATTGGTTAAAGTTATCAAAATTGATGTACTAAGAGTTTGTATTAACATTGGTTGTTATGTTTGTTGACCAATGTGTCATAACAATATACCTAGTGGTTGACCACTATCTCAATGGTTAGTGAATCTATGCATTCAATGCATACTAGTTAACCAATCTGTTATACCGGTCGATTAGCACTCTACAACTAGCCATCGACTCCAATTACTATTTAGGAGTCCCAAAACTCTATAAATACATATTTTCTTGTTGGTTCTTGGATCAAGAAGTATTTAAGTTTTTTTTACAAACATTTTAAAGTATTTTCTAATCATTTGAGCAATTATTGTCTCATTTTGAATGAGTGATCCTCTTTGAAATTATCAAAGTCATAAAATGAGATATTTTAAGTTGTAAAATTTTGTTGTGGTGTTTATGTATTATGTTTGGGGGGATGTTTCAAATAGGATTGAGATTCCTCTTCACTTTGATGAAAGATTGTAAAAGAGTTTTTCTTTACCGAGAAAAGATTATATGAAGGATATTCTTTGTTTTAAAATAAAAATCATAGTGAAATTTCAAGAAGAGTCATAGGAGTAGACATAGGTAAGGTTATTTATCAACCTATACCATAAATCAATTTACGTTCTTTCTTCCTTATCCTCTTTAAATTGTTATTTAATTGTCTGATTTATTTTTTGTTAAGTAATCTCTTTATTCTTATGCATATTAATTGTTATTAAATTGAGTTCATTTGTTAAAAAATTTTATTAACTTTTGTAAACATCCAATTCCCTCTCCCGCTTGGGTTTCATTAGGGAGTAACACAAAAGGATGAGTAACAGCAACACGCAACCTCCACCATTGTTCATTGGAGGTGGATCAGTAGGAATTTGACATTCCTTTCCTTTACCAATACGTCTCTGTTGTGTACGTAGTAAGATTATAAGAAATAGGGAAGCAAATATGTTTCCTAACCGCAGCATGTTATTGTAGCTGTATCATTGCATCTTAAAGCAGCTGTGGAGTTGGTCTATATAAGTTGGCTTTTGGACACTTTGTAATTGGTGAAGATGCTTTATAGAGTTTTCTCATTTGTCTAATATGCTTACATCTGAGTCTTTAATTCTCATTTCTCTAGCATTTTCTTTCTTTAGTCAGTTTTGCAGAGTGCTCAAGAGCTGCAAAAATTGTGTGAATTGTTATTGGAAAGAAGGAATTCATCTCTTTCATGTGTAAGACTTGACTGGTTTACATGTTTAAAACACATCTGGGTTCCAGCCATACATGATGCTCTTAAGGATGTCAGTTCAATTTAATATTTCTAAGGAATCCAACCATAAGGCGTAACAAACCCAGGCTTTTGTTGGTATTTTTATGTCAAATTAACTATAATGCAAAGAACATTTGTGTTATTAGTCAAATTTGTTAACCAACCCACCAAATAAAACTTAAACTATGTATAAAATACCTTAAAGAACCTAAAAAAAATAAAATCAGACGATTTCTTATTTTTCAAAAAAAAGTCACAGGATTTCTTAGAAATAAACAATGGCATAAGAATTTTCCTTATAATTCACCATAAAAGCTAATTAAACATTATCCCAAATTTGTAAATGGAGAAGGTCGAATCCTCAATTTTATCATAATAGTACTTGCATTGCAAATTTAATTAGTCAAATTGACATATAAGTGGCATTAGACATTTTCTTCCTTAGCTTTCATTCCGTAGGACATGGCGGGTGGCAAAAGCCTCGGATATTTTTATAAGTTTTACTTCTTATTTATTATATACTGGTTTTATAGCGGTTCAATACACTATCGGTTGAACCTCTAAACCTTAAACCTTTCTTTCTACCAGTTCGATGTCCGGCCCGATTTTTAAAACACTGCTTATATCTCATAATATCTTCCTACTTTTTACTCCCGTAGATGTATATGCAACTCTCAATTCTTTAAATAGAAAAATAAATTACAAAATAAAAACACCAGACTATTGGGGTAACAGTTATAGTAACTAATTGTAATATAAAAAATTGAAAGATCACCTTAGGCAAAACAAAAAACTCTAGACGAAAAAACACAAATATCATGCCAAGTTCATACATTTGTGTAGACCCTACATAAATGTATGGATAAGATTTAATGAAATAGGTAAAAACTGGTTAACCAAAATAAAAGATCTGATTCTCTGCATTCCCATTGATGTTAATTTCAGTTTTTTTTCACCAACTAAACAAGTTCGAAGCCGATCTGGAAGAGATTTAGTAAATATATTATTATTTATTAGGTTACTCCGCGTTTACTAGTCTAAAATGTCGTCAATCAAAGAAAGTTGTGCTTTTTAATGGAGAACTTCTCTTCCAATTTAGATAGTATTAATGAATGAATAAGCATGAAATAAAACTAACATTTACATGGTTTAGAGTTTGCAAAAGTAAAGAGGGTGGGTTAGTTTTGGAGTAATCGTTAAAGTTATTTCTTTGTGACCATTAAATCATAGATCAAGTCAAAGAAACAGTCTCTTTATTAAAAAAAAAAAAGGGGAAATGTATATGAAAATGCTGTAAGCTCAGAATTCACGCCATATTGTTCGCTGCTCATAATGTTGAGACACCAGCGATTCATGGCCGTGGCAGCCAGTCGTTTGATCGTGGCGAGATACGGCCAACTATAAAATCTCCCAACCATGTCTCACGTTTCAGCCTGTTCATATATTATATGACAATTTGTTCTAATTCCAGCTAGGCTTCAATACAGAGTGTATATTCCAAATTTATTTGGGGATTTTTCCTGTATCATTTGTATATAAATTGGCAGGATGTTGTTTTTATGATCTGTGCAGAACCAATTCAAGTTCTAGTCGTCAGGGTAGTCACCAAAAGGCTAGAACTTAGTGTAGTTTGTTGTGTGACCTTTTGCAGAGAAAATGAAGGTGGAAACAGAAGTTATTTCCAGGGATATGGTGATGCCATCTTCTCCAACCCCTGATCACCTTCGCAAATACCAACTTTCTTGCCTTGATCAAATAAGCAGAACAGATTATATGCCCTGGGTCCTTCTCTATCCCAAAACATCGGATTTCAGCAACCTAGAAAGATGCAACCTAGTTAAGAAATCTCTGTCTGAAGCATTAACCATGTTTTACCCTCTAGCAGGACGTGTTGTGGAGAACACTCACGTAGACTGCAACGACGAGGGTGTCCTCTTCGTCGAGGTCCATGCCAAGTGCACACTTTCAGACATTCTCCGAAAGCCGGATCCTCATGACTTCAACAAGTTTCTTCCAGTGGAACTCGATGATGTTCAAAACCTAGCTGTATTTCAAGTCACCTGCTTCGAGTGCGGGGGATTGGCCATTAGTTTTTGCCTCTCGCACAAGGTCGGAGACGCCTTATCTTTCTTTATGTTCCTCAATAGCTGGGCTAAAATCACTCGTGGCGACGACAAAGTCCCCGTTCCCCGCTTCGATTCGGCTGAAATTCTTCCTCCAACGGAGCTACCTATTCCAGGGAACGAGAATGACAAAGAAAAACTCGTTACAAGAAGGTTTGTGTTTGATTCATCCACCATAACAGCTCTGAAAGAAAGATTTGCAGATAATAGGAACGTGGACAACCCGATTCCACCGACGCGAGTTGAGGCCCTGTCAGCTTTCGTATGGAGCAGGTTCATGGCTATAATGCAAGCTAAAGCAGGTCCAGGAAAATTCTACATAGTCCCAGTTATCCACTTGGTAAATCTGCGTTCAAGAGCAGACCCTCGTATTTCAGAGCAATGTTTTGGAAATTTTGGCGGGTGTGCTGTAGCAATACCCAACTTTCAGGCAGAAGATGGGAACTTTGGCATATTAAAGCAGATTAGAGAGTCGGTAAAAAATGTTAACAGCGAGTACGTCAAGAAACTTCAACAGAGAGATGTACCCTTCGCATTTTTGCAAGAGAAGGCTAAGGAAATGCCTAGCAACGTAGAGTCAATTACGTTTATTATGTCTAGCTTGTGCAGGTTTCCAACATATGAAGCTGATTTTGGGTGGGGACGGCCAGTTTGGTCAGGGTCGACTCGCACAACTACCAAAAATATGGTTACCTTTATTGATGCTAAAAATGGTGGCGGTGTTGAAGCTTGGATTACCATGGCTGAGGAGGACATGACTGCTCTGGAAATGGACCGTGAGCTGCTTGCTCTTGCCACTCCAAACCCTGAATGCGAAGAAATCTCTATCTTTTAGACTCTTTTAATTGCTTAATTCCACTAGGTTTGAAATAACTTTTTCTTCTAATCTTTTGGATTTCTTACATCCTGTTAGTACATGAGTTCTAAGTTTGGCTTGTAACAATAAAATCATCTCCACGTTATAATATAAGTATTTAAATGGTTTGATCATGAGTTATTATTTTTTATATGTATTAAATAAATTTTGAATATAAGTCATATATTTTAAATAAATTATATGACTAATTAATAATTTAAAATTAAGGATAAATTCAATGTAATCTTTTTTATTTTGTCCTTTTATAATAACCAATAAATTTATTATGGAGAACTTGGGAATTGCATGAGAAACAATAGCATCACTCCAACTTCTAACCTTAGTGGAGTTAGAGAAGGAAATGAGAATAGGATGTTCTTGCATTCAAGGAAACGCTAATAATTTCCAAGAGGATAACTAGTATTAGCCAATGCTTTAAAAACTAGACCGGAAGTTAAACTGGTAAAATAAGATGTTTAAAAGGTTCAACCAGTATTAAACCGTTATCTGGCTAAAAATTGAATAAAACTAAAGAATTTAAAATATGATTGAAAGAGATTGTCTTTATCCATCAAAGAATTTGAAATTTAATTGAAAAAGAGATTATTTAATAAAAACTAATTGAATTATTTTAGTTTATAAGAATTTATTAATTTGCAAAAATTGACTGATTAATTAATAAATTGATTGATTTTAACAACAAGAGTTATTAAAGTAAATTGAACATAAAAGTTAAAAACTAAACATAAAAGTTAGACATTCAAGATATTTACAGTTGAATCAACTAGGTTGTTTTAATTATTAGTATTGGAAACTAAAATTTTATTTTTGGAAAATAATTAATGTTTTTATATTGAGAATAAGAAAATTTAAAGGAATTTATTGTTAAAGAAGATAAGAACATGATTAACAATGAGCATGGCCCTTTTAAACAAGGCTCTTAGTGCATATCCGTTGTCATTCTTAGTTGTCATTCTTAGGGTTGACAAAGAAAATAATTTTTAGGGTAATGCTAGTGTTTGAATTCAAAATTCGTAAAGTTAACAATGATCAGCTTTTTGGGTTTCACTCCTACGTAGAGAATGCTCCAAAATGTATAAAATTTATTTTTGAAATTAAAAAGGAGAAAAAAACCTCTAAAAATATTAGTGATTGTCGATGCACAGTAGGAAAAAAGAGTGAGAGGGGAGTGCTTTGCTGTTGGTGGGATAGATAGACATTTTTTCTTCAAATTTCAGTTTAAATACCTTTGATCAAAAAGATAATCAGGTGGCTATCTCTAGTCAAATTTAGCTAATTTTTTTTATGGAGGTTCCTGAAATTTTGTTCTTGATTTTGTATGATGTGATTGATCATCAGAGCCTTGTTCATAGTAACTCACCAATATATAGCAACTCCAACAATAGCTCACCAATATATAGCAACTCCATCTGTGCAATCTTGATCAAATAAATGATTAAGTGGAGTTTTGTTCTTTGATTTGACTAAAATTTAAGCCAAAGTTCTGCATATATCAGTCTTTACTCTCTACAATGGAATTGACGTTTGGTGGTCTCTAGCATATATAGATTTGGTTGTATCTATTGCTCAGATAAGTTGAAATTATTAGCTATATTTACTCTTCCAATTTATGTATAATGTACTGGTGATCTATTAGTGTGAAGTATGATTTGTTATCATCTTTTGGATGAGCATTAAAACTAATTGGACTTTGTAATCATTTTGGTGACAGTGAAATTCACTGGGGGCTATGGTTTTTACTCTCACTCACATTAAGGGGGAGGTTTTTTTATGTTAAATCAATGTGTCTACTGTTTATTGTTTTATTAATATGAAATTTCAAATTTGGAGCTTCCTTTCTATCAAAGTGGAGCCTATTTCCATTGGTTAACTGTTATTGTGTATAATGGAAGTTAACATACGTATAATGATTAATCTAAATGGGGATAATTATGCTCTTTGAGAGGGTAAAATGCATAATGGAAGAATTGCTCTATACGAAGGATTGTTATTTAACTGTGTTTACAATAAAGAAACCTAAAAATAAATCAAAAAGGAATAAGCTTTCCTATATTGACAAGTTTAGCTAAATTAGACAATAAGTAAATGATAATTTGTTGAACCACATTAATGTGTAGACACATGCTCAGGCATTTTGGAACAAATTGGAGCAAATGTATGTAAGGAAGATAAGGAGTAACGAACTATTCATGATAAAGCAAATAATGGCCTTGAGATATGAGGATGGCGATTCAATGACAAATTACTTGAATACCTTCCAGGGGATCCTCGTTTAAATCTCTTCCATGGGAATCAAATTTGATGAAGATGTTCAAGGTTTATGTTTTCTTGGCACCTTACCTGGCTCTTAAGAGACCTTTAGAATATCCTTAACTGACATTGCTTTTGATGGAATAATGTCTATAGATTTGGCTAGGATTATTGTTTTGAATGAGAAGATGAGAAGGAAATCACAAGGCTTTTCTTTATACAGCAAATCAAAGAAAAAGTACAGAGATCTTGTGTGCCATCATTTTGGGAAGAAAAGGCATATCAAGAGATAATGTTACAAATGGAAGAAAGAAAACAAGAAGAATAAGAAGAAAGAAAAGAAAACAAACCTAAGTGTAAATGATGATAGGGTCAATATCACTCCTGAAGATCTCATGTTAGTTTAAGAACTTGATGACGTCAATTTTGCTTATGATGAGACTAGTTAGGTGGTAAAAAGTGGTACTACTTTTCACGTTACAAGTAGAAAAGATGCATTCACATCCTACACACATGGTGACTTTGGCAATGTCAAAATAGCAAATGGAGGTATCACAAAATGTGCGGCCATTGGATATGTGTGTTTGGTGTCTTTTAACAATCCAAGTTAACTTTTAAGCATATCAAGCCTGTTTTGGATATTCAGCTCAATCTTCTGTATGTTTGTAAGCTTTGTGATGATGGATTTGATAGCAATTTTTTACATGACAAATGGAAGTTCATTAAAAGATTCATGATTATGGCTAGAGGTAAGAAGTATTTCACTCTATATTTGACTCAAACCAAAATAGTTAAAGATGTTGTCAATGCAGCTAAATCGGGTAATGAAACTGAGTTATGGCATAAGTGGCTATGTCACATGAGAGAGAAGGGAATTGTAGTTTTGGTCAAGAAGAATTTGCTATTTGGGATGAAAAGAGCGCACTTGAATAAATGTGATCAATATCTAGCAAAAAAGCAGAACAAAATGTCCTTCAAGAGTCTTTTGGACAAAAGGTACTAGAATTAGTGCATTATGATATTTGTAGTCTTATGAAAACTATCTTTTAAAGGTGCTTATTACTTTGTGACTTTTACAGATGATCATTCAAGAATTTACACCTTTACATCGAAAAGTCAAGTCTTATTTATTTTTAAGTAGTTTTAGGCCTTAGTTGAGAGAGAAACTGTAAATAAATTGAAACGCATACAGAATGATAATGGTGATGAATGCCTAGGACCATTTGATGCCTATTATAAAGAACAGGGAATCAGACATCAAAAGACACCCCTAAAGACACGGCAATTGAATGGCTTGGCCGACAGGATTAATATAATAAAGGTTGAAAGGCTTAGATGTATACTTTAACTTGTTAGCTTGCTAACTTATTTTTGGGCTAAAGGCTTGAGCATTGCGTTTCATATCGTTAATCTCTCACTATGTATTCCTTTACAACTAGAGATGTCAAATAAAATTTGGTCTCAAAAGAATGTATCGTATGAACATTTGTGTGTCTTTGGTAATAGAGCTTTTATTCATAATCCTAAAGATACAAGGACAAAGTGATTTTGATATAGCTCCTCATATACCAAAAGAGGAACAAGATGCAAATGGTACCCATAATAATCAATAAGATGTAGTTGATGTTAATTTTACTATAGCGGAAGCAAAATCCAAGAATGCTGAAGTGGAGTAGTCAGTACAGGAGATCCCTAGAAAACACATTAAGAAGGTCTATTAGAACTCATTTACCCTCTACTGGATACCCTATATATAATTATGTCTTACTAGCTGATGCAAGAGAACCAGAGTGTTTTGAGAAGCTATGAAAGATAAGTATAAGGACAAGTGGATCGAAGCAATGCTTGATGAGATTCAATCTTTATATGATAACCACACCTTTGAGTTGGCTAAATTGCACAAAAGTAGGAAAGCACTAAAAAATAAATTGGTGTCCAAAATTAAACTTGAGGAACATAACTCGAGGTCAAGATACAAGGCAAGGTTTATTGTTAAAGGGTTTGGTCAAGAGAAAGGTATTGATTTTAAAGAAAGATTTTCTCCTGTAATTATGAGAACCGCTATTAGTGCACTGCTTGGTTTAATAGTCAGTCTTGACTTGGAAATTAAGCAAATGGATGTGCCTTTATTCACAGTGATTTAGAAGAAGAAATCTACATATAGCAGCTAAAGGGATTTAAAGTGAAAGGGAAAGAAGATCATGTTTGTAAACTGAAGAAAAGTCTTTATGGGTTAAAGCAGGTTTTGAGATAGGGGTATAAAAAATTTGAATCGGTCTTAAAGGAACTTGATTATATGAGGACTACTTCAGACAATTATGTTTTTATGTAAAAGTTCTTTTAAGATGATTTTATTATCCTCTTACTCTATATAGATGATATTCTTATTATTAGAAAGAATGTTTGCAGGATAAATAACTTAAAGAAAGTCTTTTGCCATGAAAGACTTAGTTGGTATAAAGCAAATGTTGGCAATTTCTATCACTCGAGATCGATGAGCAAGGAAGTTATACTTGTCATAAGAAAAGTACATTCAAAAGGTACTTCAAATATTTTGCATGGATAAAACCAAGAATGTAAGTAATCCTCTTGCTCCTCACTTTGAATTGAGTAACAATCAATGCCCTACTACCAATATAGAGAAGGAGGAAATAAGGAACACTTTTTATGCTTCAGCAATAGAGAATTTGATGTGCGTCGTATGTACTAACCTGACATTACTTATGTAGTTAGTATAGTGAATCATTGGCTTTCTAATCCTGGCGAAAAGCATTGAAATATTGTGAAGTAAATTATGAGATATCTATGTGATATATTTGACTTGAAACTCTCTTTTAGTGGTCATAAAATTGTTTTTGTAAGCTTGACAGATGTTGACATGGCTGGAGAGGTTGATCCTCGCAAGTCCACTTCTAAGTATTTAATTAACTTTGCAAAGGGAGCTATGTCATAGTAATCTAGATTAGAGAAGTGTGTTGCTGTCTCAATAACTAAGGTGTAATTTTTATAGCTATTGAAGCTTGTAAAGAGTTACTTTAGGTTAAAAGGTTTCCCTAGGAATTTGGTATTTATTAAGAAATTATGTTCAGATCTGTGATAATTAAAGTGGAGAATTCCTCTTTCCACTTAAGGTCTATCAATATGTAAATTACCATTGGGTACGTGAATTACTAGATGCTAAGTTGTTATGATTTGAGAAAGTTTATAATGAGGATAACGATATTATCAAGGGAAAAACTTGAGACCAACATATTGATTGCCGAAATGGTGAGCCCTTCCACATAATCATGAGGGGGAGCTTTTTGGGCGTTTTGGGTTACACTTCCATATGAAGAATGGCTCAAATTTGATATAACTCATTTTTAAAATTAAAAAAAAGCAAGAAAAATATAGGGCTATTTTGTTTTTAATGGGATATACACATTTTTTCTTCAAATTTTAACCTGCATACCTTTTGACCAAAGAGGCAATCTGGTGGTTAATTCTAGTTAAATTTAGTTGAAATTTTTTTTATGGAGATACCTAACACATTAATCTTGAATTTGTATGAAGTGATTATCTAACAGAACTATGTAACTTGTCCAAAATTTTTGCGAACATTAGCTCACCCATATGTAACAACTCCACCCGTGCATTCTTGATCAAATAGTCATTTGTTCTCCAATTTGTTTGAAATTTTGAGCGAGAGTTTTGCGCTCATCAATCTTTATTCCCAGTGGTAGAATTGAACTTTGATAGTCTCTGGCACATGAAAATTTGGTTGTATTTATTGCTTATATAAGTTGAAATTACTAATTATATATGTTCTTCCATTTTACATATCATGTACTAGTGATCTATTATGGTAAAGTCTGATTTGTTATCATTTTATGCATGAGCATTAAAACTATTTGGAATATTGAAATCATTTTGGTGGTAGTACTAGTTTTTTACTCTCACTCTCATAAAGGGTTTTTTTTTACATTGAAATACTGTATCTACTATTTCTTGTTTTAATATTAGATGCGACCTTTTTATTGCTTTTATTTTAGCCAGATATCCTATTTTGTAGCCCTTTTAGGAAACCAAAGGGTCTCTTCGATTCTGTCTAAAGCTTAAACACCCCACCAAACCAAAGATTCATTCGGTTCAAACTTCCTATTCCCCTCAATCTCAGACCCTTAATTTTTGCTCTCTCCATCATCGATTTCTCTGTCTTTTAATGAAACTTGCTCACCCTAATTAACTTGCTAACCAGAGAAGAGTGACATGAAATATCATCAACAAGAACACCAGAAATGTAATAAATTAGTTAACAAACTTTTATTGAACTTTTTAGGGAATCAAAGTGTGACAAGTGTCTATCGTACACATTTTCCACATGAGTGGATTCAAAAATTTTGTCTCAATTATCCCACTGCAACCTTGTTTTTGCTTCAAAACGATGTCGTTTTATATATGTTTATATATAAAATGATGTCATTTTGAGACAAAAACAAAATTAGAACAAAGTATTTAAGACAAAAGATCTGACTGTCGAGATTAAAGATAGAAAAGTAAACCCGAACTTAATATAGAGCATGCAATTCACGTCAATCAGTCATCAAATTTCAGGACCTTTAAACTTTAAAAGCGAGGTTTCAAAACAAAAGAACGAAAGTATGTTCACAAATGACAAGTTATTAGGGATGACAGTGGATTTTCAACCCGATTAATATCTGCACTACCTGACCCGAAAAAATGGACATGGAAGCTAAAAAATAGATTTTAAATGGATGCTAAAAAATGAATGTGGATATGGATTTGGATATGGGTCTAGTGATAACCTGAACCGATGGATACCCATATCCTACCCGTTTTTTATTAACTCTATTTTTTATGTTTTTTTGAATATTTATAGTTAAATATAATAAAATATTAATATTTTTTTAGAAGAAACAGCTTTAAAATTTCCACTTTACTCCTCAGTCCTCACTTTTTTCATCATATTTTATTTTTTTATAAGATCATAATAATGCAAATGATATGGAGATGGAGTTTTGAACATTGTGGAGTTCACGCGAAGACAATTTGAAACTTTAGATATTTCAGTCTTTGTTCCAGTTCTTGATTGTGAAAAATATATGTTGTCTTTGCACTAAACATTATTATTATTTCAATTTTATGGTTTTTTAAGACATACAAATCAAAATCTTGACTTATTATTATTAAACTAATTTTGATTCGAAGTGTTCGCAAAAATTTGCTCTTTATATTTTCTATTTAGAGGTTTTATTTTTATGTGATATACAACTCGATGGATATCCAAAACTTCGAACAATCCAATGGATTTGGATATAGGTACTAAATTGTAAAAATCGATGGATATAAATATGGATATGGGTTGAGTCATAAAAAATAGATATAGATATAGGTAGAGTAATACCGAACCGAATCCTATCCATTGCCATTCCTACAAGTTATCACCGTCAAACAACCATAGAAAAGACCTCTTTTTCTAACTTGGTCCATTAAAATGTGAGATTTTAGAACTAAGTAACCACTTAATAGAAGGTGAAGCTGTAACACTCTTGAATGACATTATCAGCGGCCATATGCTTGTAAGCAAATAATTTTCCTATTTTCTTAATTAAATTCATTTAATTTTCAAAAAAAATCAAAGAAATTGGCTTGGCTTCTTCTCATGCTCCATATATATGAATCTACATCCACCGTATACTCCGTCGCCTCCGTCTTTAGTGGGGCTGTGCTCTGCCAAGCCTCACTGCTACTGCTACAATGTTCATAGCTTGGTTGCTCGTGCTATCTAACTGGTTCACTGTGAAAGGATGCAAATATTGCTTTTTTTTTATATGAGGAGAGAAATACAAAATTACATCGTGAGTCGCGGCCAACAGGCCCCCGACATGTCCTCTAAGAGGATTGGTAGGCACCCTATAGGTGTAGTGTCTAAGTTAGTGATCCCGATCCCAAACCGCTCTGCATAGTTGGCGAGCCAATCTGCGCATCTATTCCCTTCCCTGTAAATGTGTCGAGGGACGACCACCCAGTGTCGGGTAAATAACCCATGAATCCCCAAAACGAGGGGATTAAGAGATAATTGTCTCTGGGTGGGGGATGAAATTAAGTGTAGCACGTCACGTGAGTCGATTTCTAACTCAATGCGGTGGTGGCCGAGGTTCCAGGCAAGGTTAAGGCCAGAAATAACTCCCCACAGTTCTGCCGAAAGTGCGGAGCACCAGCCAATATTTTGCGCGAAGCCTCTAAGCCAAGCGTCTGAGCTGTCTTGCAACAGGTCACCTGATGTAGCCGACAAGAGCGAGCTTTTGCTTGCGCCATCGGTGTTGAGTCGAACCCAGCCCTGAGGCGGTTTTTGCCAGCCATGTCGTTGTGCACACCGAAGCTGAGGAATAAGATTTGCTTGCCTATGCCAGAGCAACGCCGTATGAATCTGATTGACATACTCTAGCAGTTGGTGCACTGGGGACTCAGGCCAGGAAAAGTGCTTGTCAAATAGGGCCTTATTGCGCCAAGACCATAAAAACCAACAGGCGGTCCCGAAGATAAGAGCCCAATCAAATCCTCGTACCCTGTTTTGAGTTCGGAGATTTCGGGACAACCACTCCTTTGTCAGTAAGGTAAAAAATTTTGTGGAGTCCGTAGGAGCAAGGAACCGGTTCCACAACTGTCGGGCTCGAATGCAATCACGCACCACATGAAGAGAAGTTTCGTCTGAACCACATTGGTAGCAAGTAGCATCGGTTGTTAGCTGTTTCCGAACCCGTTGGTGGTTAGACAGTAATCGATCATGAGAGAGTAGCCAG
>JAOTAY010000003.1:8052957-8063135 GCA_025629805.1 Erythroxylum baracoense | reverse complement strand
ATACCCTGTAGGACATGGTGCCAAGTAGCTTTGATACTTCGCCACACCATCGAGCCACCTGTAGCTACAAGAGAAGATGGAATATGGTTAGTGTCAAATTTATATTTTGCGGACAAGATTTGTACCCAAAACCTGTGTGGCTGGGAGACCAGAGTCCAGCCTAGTTTAGTAAGTAATGCATCGTTCATTTCCCGAACTTTCCGAATGCCTAGTCCACCTTGCGCCTTTGGTTGACAAACCGTATCCCAACGAACCAAGTTTAGCTTCTTGTTGCCCGGTGTCGATCCCCATAGGAATTGACGTATCATTTTCTCCAACTGATCACAGAGCTGTCGAGGCAGTCGGACCGTCTGCATAGTGTAGTGTGGGAGAGCTGCAAGAACAGACTGGGTTAATGTGACTCGTCCCGCTAAAGACAAAAGGCTGGCTGTCCACCCTGAGAGACGTTGTTGTACTTTGTCAAGGATATGCTGGTAGGTTCTTTTGTTGACTCTCTCGTGCAGAAGTGGCACGCCAAGGTAGCGTCCTAGATCCTTAGTCGTCTGGTATCCCAAAGCTAAACTTAGAAGGTGCGCCTGCGAAGGAGGGACGTTTTTAGAGTAAAAGCATCGGGATTTAGCTTGGCTGACCTTTTGTCCAGACGCTGAACAGAAAGTATGTAGTGTGTCTCTAATAATGACCACTTGTTCCATTGAAGCTTCCGAAAAAAGAATGAGGTCATCGGCAAAGAAGAGATGCGAGATATATGGCCCACCCCTGCTTAATTGGATAGGCTTCCATTTGCCGTGCGCCACCGACGTAGTTATTAGGTGACCTAGTCTTTCCATACAGAGTACAAAAAGATATGGCGAGAGCGGGTCTCCTTGTCTGATACCGCGGGTGGGAGTGAATGAATCGCTGAGATCTCCATTCCAATTGACTTGCATCGTCACTGAGCAAATACACTTCATGATCAGGTTTATCAATGACTCTGGAAGACCTATTTCGATGAGAGTATCTTGGATGAAATCCCAAGACAGCCGATCATAAGCCTTTTCTAGGTCCACTTTAATAGCGATCATACCTTTTCGTCCTGATTTCCGCTTCATGGTGTGGATCACCTCTTGGGTAATAATAATATTATCAGTTATCAGCCTGCCAGGAACAAAACTGCATTGAGGTGGTGCTATAAGGGAATCTAAATGAGGTTTGATCCGCTTTACAAGGATCTTGGAGATCGCTTTGTAGAGCACCGAACAGAGTGCTATAGGCCGAAATTGTGTGATCGTCGTGGGTGACGGAATCTTTGGTATCAGTATCAGGATGGTGCGATTAAGAGCAGAATCCCACACTTCATGGCGAAAGACTTTTTGTATAAACAGGGTCAGATCTGGGCCGACCGTATGCCATTGGGATTGGTAGAATAGGGCAGTAAAACCATCGTATCCCGGAGCTTTATTAGGGGCCATGTCAAAGAAAGCGTCCTTGATTTCGGTAGGGGAAATAGGAGCATGCAAGTCTTCTAGACCCTGAGTAGACAGTGTCGGAAAACATCCAGTGAGTGGAAAGGGCCTATGGGGGTAACTGCCTTTCGTGTATAGTTTTTCGAGAAAAGTCTTCGCCATCCGTCTGATGCTGTCTGTGTCCGAGCTCACGTATCCATTTGCATCTGTAAGCGTCTCAAATCTCAGATTTCTTCGTCGGGAAGATGTGATAGCGTGATAATAGGTGGTATTTCTGTCTCCCTGACTTATCCACTGACTGCGGGAGCGTTGATACCAAAAGAGCTCTTCTTGACAGAGAACCTGCTCTAACTCAGATCGAAGGTACTCGTCAAGTTCCCGTAGAGAGGGTGTGTCGTTGTTTTCAAGGATAGTTTGGATACCATTCAGACGCGCCAATAGTCTTTTCTTTCGATGAAAAATGTTGCCAAAAGAAGTCCAATTCCAGTGCTGTAACTGTTCCGAGAAAGTGTGTATTCCTGCACTAAAGTTCGACATGGTAGGGCTCCACTTATCCTTCACAGTTTGCTCGAAGTCATCCTGAGTCAGCCAAGCTGCCTGGAATCTAAAAGGCCTATGAGTCACGGGGAAGGATGAAGATTGGTTAAGTTGAAGCAGAAGAGGTCTGTGGTCGGACTTTAAAAAAGCTAGGTGCGTAACAGTGGTGTGCGGGAAGGTGTGATGCCATTCGTTAGAACAGAAAACTCTGTCTAATCTGGCCATGAGCTGTCCTCGGCGCCACGTGAACTTAGGCCCGGAGTATCCTAGATCTTGGAGATGGCAACTGTGGATACAATCTCGAAATTGAGCGTTAACAATTGGTTGGCGTCGAGAGCCTCCACGTTTGTCAGTGTGTTCCAGTTTAGCATTAAAATCGCCTCCAATAATCCAAGGGATGTGGGTGATCCTAGCAATTTTACGCAGGGCAGTCCAAAGGTAATGCTGAAGTGAATAATTAGGGCTGGCGTATATAGCTGTGAATGCAAAGGACGAACGACCCCAGGCAATCTGAGTGTGAATAAATTGCCGATGAGCGAGCCCAATCCGAACATCAATGGAGTCCTTCCATAGCAACCAAATACCGCCTGAAAAACCTAAAGCTTCCACCCTGAACGAATGATCAAACCCTAAACTCTTGACCACCCTCTGAGCGCGTTGACCACTAATTCTAGGTTCCAGTAAAACTAGTAGACTCGGACGATGACTCCGGATGTAATTCTTCATGATTGGCTTGAAAGCCACCCCTCCAGCCCCCTGACAGTTCCAAATCATTATGGACATAAAAACGAAGATAAAGGAAGTAAACACTCTTAGGCTTGGGTGTTTACTACAGTATCATCTGGACCCGAATAGGGGGTGGTCGGGCGACTCTCTTCGCTTTGGAGGTTCTGTGGAATGTCGGATGTCAGTTCTTGCCGTGCAAGCATTTCCGTATCCGGGGGACGAGTAGGGGGTAATAGGCGGGCGGTGGGCAGGTTAGGATCCAAAATATGCTGGCAGTCGACGTTCATGGCATCGGGTATGGGTTCGTGGTGCCTGTCCTCGTGCATGGCGTCCGAAAGAATGGGGTCTTGTATGACTAGTGTTGCATGGGAGGGAATTACGAGTGCCACGTGTGGGGATGAGGTGTGGGGAGTTGTGGCAGACGACGTCGTGGGGATGTTGCTAGTGGGAGTGTTATCTAAGTGGGCCCTCGAGTTGAGTGTGGATGGGGTTGGTTTGGCGGGAGTTGGAGTCTGGTGCGCGGTCCGAGAGACAGCTGTGGATGCTTGACCATTTTTGTCCACAACGCGTTTCTGTTTTTGATTGTGTGTGGTCTGGAGCGGATGATTTTGCGTCCGTATGGGTGAGGCGGCCTCTCTACGCTGCGTGGAGTCCAAGGAGGAGTTACCGTTGGTCTGTGGCCGGGACATCTGATCTGACAGTATGGAAAACCTCGAGCCCCGCCCCAGCTCGTGCTTCTCCTGGCTCCGTCCTTCCTGTCCGGAGGTTGGTGATGTCATTGCTGTCCGGCGACCGCGCCTCTGGACCTGGGTCCAGGGGCCGTAACTCGCCCTTTGTTGATCGTCCAGGGAGGGGTCGGGGCTAGAGGGAGGTGCGCTTGTCGGTCCCATTTCTGTCCGACTACCGCCTTTGTCCAGTTGCGCTGTGAGTCGAGACGGACAGGCAGAGGCGCCATGTCCCATCATCCCGCAAGAGAAGCAAATCTGCGGTAACCCCTCGTAAGCGACTTTAATCAGCTCACCATCCAATTCGACGAGAGGGCGCAGGGGCTTACTCAGATCAATGTTGACAGCAACTCTCGCGAATTTTCCTCGGTGTGATTGCAAGGTGTTGTCGTCAATCTTGACTGTGTGGCCGATTAAATTTCCAAGGGCTGTTAGGATTGAGGGGTGGTAACAAGCGATGGAGAGCTCCGAAAATCTTACCTAGGTAACCACTTGCGAAATATTTCCTAAAGCAGGGCGGAAGGTAGGTGTCCATGGCTGTACAGACAAGACATGGCCAGAAATCACCCAGGGTCCTTGGGTGAGCGCCATCAGGTAATCGGCTTCTTCAATAAAATTAATCAAGTAGAATTCGTTGTCCATATCCACTATTTTCGTGGGTCCAGTACATTTTCACATCGAGGTTAGTCTGGATTTGAGCATATGGAACCCTAATTTTCTGCCCATCAGTTTGACCACTATTGCCTTTGCCCACTGATTATCAAGCTGAGTTTTGAAGGTAGGCGCTAATTCAATTCCCATTCCATATACTCCTTGAACCAAGGTGATATCACCATCCGTTACTTCTACAGGCTCCTCCTCAGGCCAAGGTAGTTCGTTGTCGTGAATGCTAGGACTAGGATTTCCAGTGAGTGCTGCACTATAGCTGATTGGGATGTTGGGGGCAGAGGACGAAGGTGGAGGGTCTTCCTCCCTTTCCCGTATGCGCACCTTCTTGGCCGTATGGCCAGCAATAGCAGTATCTTGAGAAGAGTCGGGTGGATAATCAGCTCGGTGGTTGTGAGGTGGTAGGATGCTTGGGGAAGTTGTTGTCATCGTTTTTCGTCTTAGGAGAAAATGCAAAGGGAACAAAGGGATGGCCATAGACGTAAATCATATTTAATAGAGATAAGCAAGTGAATCTAATTGCTACCATAAGCAAGTGAATGTATCTGCTACCGGAACTGTTCCATCTTTTTCAGTACTGATGGTCGCGGAACAAGACGTGGATATGAATGAGCGTAGATA
Source organism: Erythroxylum baracoense (assembly GCA_025629805.1). Lineage (NCBI taxonomy): Eukaryota > Viridiplantae > Streptophyta > Magnoliopsida > Malpighiales > Erythroxylaceae > Erythroxylum > Erythroxylum baracoense. The sequence goes on along the minus strand of JAOTAY010000003.1, from coordinate 8,058,418 downwards.
TTATCAACTTCTATTCTCTTTTTGTTTTAAATTCAAAAAAAAAAAAGCTTGGGCGAGGTTTTAATTTCTGTTTTTAGTTTTGATTTCTTTCTAATTTTAAAAATTATAAAAATAGTTTTTGTTTTTTTTCTGTTTTTTATAATCTGATTTCTTGTTATTTAATATATTATTTAATTATTTAAATTTTAATAAAAATTATAAATAATTTAATTCAACATTATATGTTTAATAAATTAACATTAATTATCAATAAAAATTATGAATAATTTAATTTAATTTAATTTTTGTAATTAAATTATATGTAGTTAAATTTTAATAATTATTAATAAGTATAATTAAATCTAAAATACATAAATGTTCAAATAAAATTTGATTTAATAATTAAAATATATATTCAAATAAATATTAATTTTTAAATAAAATATTAATTTTTAAATTATTTATTTTTTAAATAACATAATATTAAAATAAATATTATATAAGAGATTAAATTAATTTATTTAATTAAAAATAATTTATCTGTAAACTTTATCTAATATGTAATTATTGTTAGTGCTAAAATATAACTACATTAACATTAACAACCAAATAGATTTTTATTTTTAATTGAAAGAAAAATATAAATAAAAAACTGAAAATGAAAAATAAAAACTACAACAGAAAAATAAAATTAAAACCAAACGTCCCCTTACATTTCTAATTCATTAATCGACCGAGTTCCATCACCAGAGGTTGGTTTCTCCTTTCGAGTTCCAACATCAGCAAATTTAATTAAAGTTTTTTATTAAAATTAAGATAAATTAAATTAATTAATTTTAAATGAGATTTTTTATATATATTTAAAATTAAGAATATTTAATTAAAATATACAGGATCACAAATTTCAAATAATATAGTAAAATCAATGTTATGAATACCGTACTGAACTTAATAGCAAATTTAGATTTAGTACGATACGGTATCAATATCGATCAAGACAGGATATTGCTTCAGATCATTTTTTAAAATTACAAATTATTCTCTAACTTTTATAAAATCATAAAATAGCCCTCATTATGTTATCTTAGATAATTGTTTACTTTATTTCAACCTTATCTCAAGCAATTATAATAATATAAATTTGATATAACAAATATTTTTATTTTAATAGTATTATTTTCACATATTTCTTATAAATTATGATGCCAAAAAGATCACTTTAACTCTCATATAGATATATAATTAAGAATAATATACAGTAAAAAATATATAAATAAAAATTTCTTACATATTTCAAAAATTATTATAATAAGTTTTCACATGCACTAAAAATATATGTAGTCAATATGAAATATATAAATTTTAAAATATTTGTTAAATATATTTAAATTATGTTAAACTAATATATTTAGTTTTGTAATGTATAACATATAAGTCTAATTATATCTAAAAATTATTTAATATATTCTTATTTGTATTAATATTATTTATTAAATAAATTGTAAACAAATTGACCAAATTCTTTTTTATGTATACATAATTATTATTTTATATGGGAGAATTTTTAAAATTTTCAATTTAGTCTTTTTTTTAATTCATGACCAATATTTTAGTTACTGACTAGTGCTAATTAAATGAGTCAATCAAAGTTCAATACAAAATTTTCTTGTTCAATAACGACGTGTACATTATGATACTCAAAATAACGAGCAAAATTCACATAAACATTAATAAGTAATAAATTTGTAAAAACAATATAATAGAATTCATGTAAATATTAATAAATAATAAATTTATTACGTGTCAGTGAACTCATTGCTACATGAAAATCCAATTTTCCATGTTGAATAATTTGAATATTGTAAACAAAAAGTGCTATACACGAAACGTGTGGCCTTAATTCGTGGACGTCAACACTTGAGCTGCTGTGTCAATTTCCTAGGAAATTCTTGAGCGTGCTTAAAAAAATAATTTTGATTTGGTGGTAATAATTAAAGGCTACTTGTCCTATAATTTCGCCACTTCTGACTACAAGAATTGTACTTTAACAAAATTTTAATTTGATTCATGATTGAGTCTGAGATTGGAATATATGCATTACAAATTAATAATTCCATTAAAAGTCCGATGTCGATTTCAACTCATTAATTGTGAGATCTAGTATCAACTCAATGGTACGTATGATTGACTTTAAGAGACATATAAAAGAGTTGAATAATATATTAAATATGAACAATCCAATATTTTATAATAATTAAAGAATATAATAAAAAATATTTTTTAGGGATAACATAAAATAAGGCCTAAATTTAGGTATTTTCATAAAACAGATTTAAGGGTTAAATTTTTAGGCTGATCCGAGACTCATTTTTTAAATAAATAGATATCGTTTGCTTAAAATGATTAGGTATCGGATAAACCTGAACTTAGGTGGACTGAATTAAAAAGAAGACGTTATTTTATATTTTTAATTTTTAAAAAATTGGTGAATTGTCATCCTTGCTCAAACTTTCTAATCAAATAATTTATCCATAACGTGGCTAATAATTAATATTATTGAGATCCAAAAACTGCGGAGAGATAGAGGAGAAGTAATTGTTTTTAATTTTGAAGATTGGAGTTGAAAAGGCAATAGTATCTCTCTTAATAATTATTCGAGCAATGCTAGTCCCAGCCTGTACTGAGGTGATATCAATATACATTTGTATAATACTATACATGGAAGTGGAAATTGTTCTGTTTCAATATAAATATGATGAGAAATCAACTACATGGGTACAAAATCAAAAGAAACATTATTTTATATCGTGACTGGTCAATTACAGAAATCTTATCCATGTGAATACAAACTAACTTAAGATTGGCGCTTGTCTTGCTTTATTTTATGAATGTTTGGTGTTTTTCTTGCCTGTTTTTTAGTTTTTTCTTTTTGGTTGTTCAATGTGAAATGGGTTTTTTAAGTGCTAGCTGACAGCACTATGAGAGCACTTAATGCTCATTCCATATCTTTTCATACCTCTTTTAATTTTTTTTGGAATATTAAAAGATAAATTTATGTATAGCTTGCATTTACCTCAAGTGTCGATTTAGAATTCGAAAGGATGGGAACATTTCTTTAATATATAGTAAAATCGGTTAAAATTTAAATTAAATTAAATAATTTAAAATATAATTAAAAGATATTGTCTTTATATATTTAAAATTTTAAATTTTAATTAAAAATATATTATTAAATAAACATTAATTGATTTGTTTTGTTTATAAAAACTTATTAATTTACAAAAATTGATAGATCAATTAATAAATTGATCAATTTTTAACAACAAGAATTATTAAAATAAATCAAATTAAAAAGTTAAAAATTGAATCGAAAAATTGGACAGTTCAAGATTTTTATGAGTTGATTATATTTTTTAATCATTAGATTTAGTAATTACTTCAACGTTACCAATAGTTTCAAGTCAAATTTCTAAGTTTCAACCATTTTGCTACTTAATTCGGTATCTTACGTAGCTAATTACCCTCGTAATATGGTCAGGAGTCAAAGATTCTTAAGCATTCTAATTTTAAATGAGATGAAGTAAATGATAAGTGTACTTTGTATTACCCTGAGATACCATTTTCATTTAATTGACTTAATTGCTAATTGCATATTTTGACAAACTAATGAGCTCATTATTCATGATGAAGTAATCTTATGTCACGTATAACGTCGCCTCTTGAGCTCTTGATCATACTATTGAATGCAGTACCTCTTAATAGCAAAATTACAAAAATGATAATAGAATTTAATAAAACAATACTGCCGACAACGACAACATCTAAGAGAAATCTCGTTGAAGTGTAGAATTTAAAAAAGTTTAATAATACGTAAAATTACCCCTAGTTATTAGAGAGGTAATATTAGTATGCTTATTAGAGATATAAAAATGCTTACCGTTAAATAATTTTAACGTAAAAATTAGTGGCGGGAAATCTTAGACGAGATTATTATATTCTAATTTTGGATTATAAAAACTTCCTTCAAAGCATTATATAAGTGTAAGGTCTAATTTTTTCCTATATATAGAAGTCAAAACTTGATAAATGTGCAAAGTAATGTTATAATGATACCATGGGATTCATCTAGCGTTAACGTTTTCCCCAAGTACAATCACAAGCAGTCCAAATTATTCTATATTTTGCAAGTTGACTTCTTTGGTACGTAGAGTCACTTCATCACATCTTTTCCAAACCCCAAAAAGTCGATGTTCGAAGTGATAAGAAAACTGCAAAGTCCACATTAATTAACACATTATAGATAAGGTGGAACCTTCAATTGCTTTTCTGTTATTTTTCCATACAACTTCTCGAAAGACTGTGGACATATTTCCATCCACCCCACTAGAGATACAAGTGGCCGATAAATTTCTTAAAGCTGTATGTATACGGCCCATCTGACTCAGGCCATTGGATTGAAACTTCTTTGGTTTTCCCATTCCATTGAACAGTAGAACGTTCTCAAATATATAGATTGGACTGGTCCCCATTCCCGCCTTTGATTATGGAAGTTGTATTGTTTAGGAGTTTACTTTTAATAAAAGACAAGTTAAGGCCTCCAGATTGAATGTTTAAAACAAGCGTTTACACCGCTTTCCAATGGTGGTGGTCAAGTAATGAGTATTTTTACAATTTGGTGGAGCAAAAGTACGATTATACAGTTCAACTGATCGAGAAGTGTGTTCAAACGACAAACATATGTTATTTACAAAGAAATTTCTAAAGAAAAGGAGTAGGTGAGGGCCGGTACTTACATGATAGGAGCATAATTACACTGAGAGTGATGTTCATTTATGGCTAAGACATTTGTGAGTTAAGTTGAGAGTGAGTTTTCATTTGTGGCTTAGACATTTGTGAGTTAAGTTGAGAGTGATGTTCATTTGTATCTCAATGTATTTTCAGTTGTTAAGGAGTATAAATAATTTCATCATAAATTGGATTCATGATCTCATTGCGGTTTATAACAGTAATTAAAATTGCAATACTATGATTATAATTTGAATCATTATCGTAATTTATCGTAATTTTCATAATTACACTTGTATTACGGAAACGATTTCTTTGTAAAAAAATTACAAAGGAAAAATTGTGTATATTGATGATCTTCTTTTAACTCTCGCAAAGCGCAGAGCCTTGTATATGAATATGGAGTACGTATGTTGACACTTATGCCGTGTTTGGTTACTGTCCCCGTGATTGGGGACAGTTGACAAAACAAATTAATCATGTCCCTCTTGATTGTTTGGTTACTGTCCCTCCAGTTTTTGTCCCCGTCTCCGGTGGACAGGGACAAAAAATTTTGTCCCTTCGATTTTCGAAGGACAATTGTCCCTGTCTCCCGAAGACGCTCCTATCTTATTTTTCCCAAAATTCTCTTTTGATTTTACTATCATATTAAATACCCTTTGATTATTTTTGGACATAAAATTATTTTTAAAAATAG
>JAOTAY010000003.1:8020784-8052758 GCA_025629805.1 Erythroxylum baracoense | reverse complement strand
TTTGTCATTGTCACCATTTTTTCGTTCTGTCCACTGCAACCAAACACATTCTGTCCTCCAGACGGAGACAGAAATTTTTGTTCTGTCCACCACAACCAAACACCTCACTGTCTCCAGCTTTTGTTTCGTTCCGTCCTATTCCGTCCCGTCTCCAGATACTGGAGACAGCAACCAAACGTGCGTTATATCATTAGCAATTGTCATAATTGTCAATAATTTGCATTTTAAAACTTAGGTTAGATCATAATAAAAGACAATATTTTCAAATATTTTTATTAATTAAAAATATAAAGGATTTAACTACTGTTTGAACCATGGCAAATTGTTTTTAACACTACCTCTTTTGAAGTAGTATCACTGTACACCGAAAGTTAAATTAATAAGATAAAAAGTTTAAGATTTAAAAGGTTCAACCGGTATTAGATCATTATAAAACTGATTAAGATTGAATATAAATAAATAATTTAAAAAATGATTCAAAAATTATCCTTATTTATCAAAAAATAAAAGTTTAATTAAACAGAAACTGTTAAATAAAAATTAATTAGTTTACGAAAATGTTTTGATCAATTAATAAACTAATTTATTTTTAACAAAAAAATTATTAAACTAAATCAAACCAAAAAATTAGCCATTTTAAAATTTTGACTGTTAAACTAGTCAAATTGGTTCGGTTTTTAAAACATCGTTGAAAAGTATAGTCTAGAAAAACTATCATATATATTACTGATTAATTGGATAAAGTTTAATTAGTTATTCCAACTCTATATTAACAAATTGAGGCAGTTGCGGTAAGGATTATTTCATGTACTGATTTTAGTGAAGATTTAAATCTCTCTAAATTTATACGGATAGTGCGCATCAAGCTTATAACGTGTAAGCATCACCGGGAGAGATTCGTGGAATGTGAAACCTCGTAGTGTGAGTGGAGACACTGTAGCATAATGTCAATGGAGACATGGCAATCTTGTCTTGATACAAGTAACTCATTATATAATTCCAATTAGGGTAGGTGTTCCATATAATACTCAGAAAATAAACCACACGCTTCACCGTCTCATGCCTATATAAATGGACACAGCAATGCAATAAAACATCATCAAAGTCTTTCTCTTAAAAATATCCCTCCTACTATCACTAAAACTATAGTTGCTGTTCTTGTCTTCCTATCAAGATGAAGATGGAGCTCGAAGTAAAAGTGATCTCCAAAGATCTAATCAAACCTTCTTCGCCAACCCCAGATCATCTCCGCCATTGCCAACTCTCATACCTTGATCAAATGATGGTCCCTGTGCTCATGCCTTGGCTTCTTTTCTACCCTGAAACAACCAATTCTACCAACTTCGAAAGATGCAACATAGTTAAGAAATCACTTGCAAAGGCTTTATCACTATTCTATCCTCTTGCTGGACGTGTTAAAGACAACAATTATATCGACTGCTCCGACATGGGTGCCCCTTTTTTCCAAGCTCAGGCCAACTGCAGGCTTTCTGACTTCCTTCGGAACCCGAATGCTGCTGACAACAACAAGTTCCTTCCATTTGAGCTTGACGATGTTAATGACTTGGCTGCCGTATTTCAAGTCACCTTCTTCGAGTGTGGAGCTATGGCCATTGGTTTTGCCATGTCACATAAGATCGGAGACGCTTTGTCTTTCTTCATGTTCCTCAACAGTTGGGCTGCTATTGCTCGTGGAGACAACAGCATAAAAGTCCCATGTTTCGATTCTGCTGAGATCTTTCCACCAATAAACATATCTGGTTATCAAACTTCGACAGGAATTGTCAAAGATGATATCGTCACTAAAAGGTTTGTGTTCGATGCAGCCAATATCGAAGCACTCAGAGCCAAATATTCTGACAGAACCAACAAATTGAATGCCAGATATCCATCTAGAGTCGAGGCCTTGTCAACTTTCATATGGAGCAGATTCAAAGCAGCCATTGGAGGCACTGAATATGCTTCAGATAAGATCTTCATGGTGATTCATGCAGTAAACTTGCGTACCCGATTCAACCCACCAATCTCTGAGGAACATTTTGGCAATATCTGTAACATAGCATCAGTTATGTCCACCACAGACACTAAAGATGAATCTTTTGGGTTCATAAACCAGATTAGAGATGCTATCAGAAACGTTAACGCTGAGCATGTCAAGAAACTTCAAAACGGTTCCTACTTGAATGATATGAAAGATAAAGGTGAAAAGATGACAAGTGGAAATGTTGTTCCGTTTGCCTTTTCAAGTTTGTGCAGATTTCCAGTGCGTGAAGCTGACTTTGGATGGGGAAAACCAGTGTGGGTAGGATCAGCTCGCTTGACTTTTAGGAACTACATCACATTCATGGACACGAAAGAAGGTGACGGTATTGAGGCATGGATTAACTTTGGAAAAGAAGACATGGAATTGTTCGAAAAGGACAGTGAGTTCATAGCTCACATATCGTCACCAAGTCTAACTCCTGACTCCAAGTTGATCAGTGCTTTTACGCAATTGAATGAATTGGGCTTAGCCTAAGCTGGCCTTTGGTTCTATATATAATTGTGTTACAAATCATATAGTTTAGCGTTTTGTTGCCTTAGTTCATCTATCTTATTGTATCAAGTTTGGTTTTCATGCATCAAAATGATGTAATATATATTATCATCAACTTATTTTTATCTTGTTTGCAATATTGTAAGGTTCCTTCAATGCAAAATATTATGAAAAGTTTGTAATTATTAAAATGATTTGTAGAGGCAATTAATTTTGTTCTCATTAAGATTTTATCCTCTCAGTTGACATATAGAATTAGTTAAAGATTTTAATTTGTAATTGTAAATTATTATTCTCCAACTCATTTTGATGGTAAGGGTTATTTATGCCTATCCTTTTTTTCCTTGTTGTATTCATATTTTTTTTGGCAACGTTAATTATCTATATTAATATTTTAAAAATCAGACTGGAAGTTTAACCCATAAAACAAAAAGTTTAAAATTTGAAAAATTCAACTAGTATTAAACAGTTATAAAATCTGCTAAAGATTAAATAAAATTAAAATTTTAAAATATGATTGAAAGAGATTGTCCTAATTTATAAAAAATTTAAAGTTTAATTAAAAAATTGTTAAATGAATAATAATTTATTTATTTTGATTTATAAGAACTTATTAATTTATAAAAATTGACCGGTTAATTAATAAATTGATCAATTTTAATAACAAGAGTTATTAAAGTAAATCGAACTGAAAAGTTAAAAATCGAATTAAAAAAACTGTTCAAAGTTTTTACAATTAAATCGGCTAAACTGATTAAGTTTTTTAAATATTTGCCAACTTAAAGTTTGATATGATAGCAATATTATCTGGTAGTATAGATATTAGACTACTACGTACTTAGTGAACAAAGTAAATCACAATAGTAATTCTTTATGCAGGCAATACCAGCAAATATAACGAGTGCTCGACATCTTTTTTCGCGTTCACGCAAACCGTGTCTGAGTAAATCAAAGTTATGTCATGTTCATGTGTGTATAGATCAACGCCGTAACTATGGAGTCAACGATTTTAGTATATTATCTAGGCTCTTCATATTAGTTTATCATATCACATCTGCGACCTGACAAGATAAGATCAATTGTCCCTGAATTTCATATTGACCATTGGCATTTATCAATCGCATGTTGGTGAAGTAGAAGTGGAGAATTAAGTAAACGTGTTGATTCATTTCCTGTCTTGCAAGTTCCCAATACACTAATGACAACATTTTAGCCTTAGTTTATATATTTAATTTCTAATCACTGTAAGCGCTTCTAATGTAAATTGTGGGATTAGAAGAGATATGTTTACAAGAAAGAGAGTTGCGTAAGGGTTGTGATTGCTAACCTGTCCATAATTAGGAACCAGAATTGTTACCACACAAAGCAAATTACGGAAGAATGAAGCTCTTTAACATATGAAACTGGTTTTTTTTGTGTGAATATTATGAAGTATAAGTAAAATATAAAATATATTTCAATTTTTATTTGTAACACTAAATATTACGATTTTTAAAAATACATATTTTGTGTTAGATTATAAATTCTAATGATAAAAAATTTTATTCTTTTGAATTGATATACTGTCATGTGCGTGAGATCACTACAAGAAAATATGGAGTTTAAAAACATAAAAAGGTGGAGTTTTTAGACTTTTTTTGCGTCTTAAAAATAATTTTAAATGCTTTATAAAGCGTCTAAAAACAAGTGTCACAAAAATTAATTTCAACAGTTTTCTTAGACACGTAGATGAGTAAAAAAACATACATTTTTTACGTATCTAAGCATCGAAAATATATTTCCTGCGTTTGTAGTTTTTCGGGGCAATGTTATTTTAGACACTTTGTATAAGCTTTTAGATAATTTTATCTGTCGATATTTTTCATTTTTAGACAACTTTTTAAGTCGAAAATCTATTTCCCACGTTTGTAGTTGTTCGGGGCAATGCTATTTTAGACACTTTGTGTAAACTTTTAGATGTTTTTCTCTGTCTATATTTTTACTTTTGGACAGCTTTTTACGTACTAAATAAATGTCTAAAAACTCCACCAATTCTTAAATTATTTAAGACAATTATTAAATACGTCTAGACATAAGCGTCTAAAATCCCCTTATTTTGATGTAGTGGATCTAAAGTTGTCTTGTGCGTGAGACCTTGTGATTGGTCGGTTGAGAGAAGAAAGATCCCTCTTAAATTGATATTGCTTATACTTCCCAATTTTGATTAACTGGAAATAGAAATAAGGGGTAGCTAAAAAACAAAATAAACAATAACTGGTTACTTCGAGGGAACCAAAACCTCTTAAGAAACTCAAAGAGGTCGTTTAGGGAATAAAAGAATGCTCCCCCTTTATTCATCTAATTCGTTGGCAATAAATAGGAGAATAGTTTAACCACTCTCTAATATTTCAGCAACTACATATCAGGAACAATAACGGTAACGTTGACTAATTCAAAATTCAAATAACAACTCACTAAGACTTATTCAAACTAAAATCAGATAAGTGGTTAGTGGAGTTAACAGGTGTCCACTCCCAGCAACTTAACTAAGATTTAGTGCCTGTTTGGTTGAACTTTTGGTGGGTGAATAAGCACTTTTTTCTACCGCAAAAGCTTTTTTAAAAAAAATGAGTGTTTAACTGTAAAATGAAAAGGCACTTTTTAATAGATATAGCTTTTTTGGCAGCTAAAATACAGCTTTTTAAGAAACTCAAATTTGAAGCTTCTCAAAAAAGTACTTTTTCAGGTAGATTTTTTAGATCAATTAATGAGCCTATTTTTTAGTCCATTTTACCCTTATGTTTTACACATAATTCTCACAATACCCACAAACACATCTTCACGTTTATTTTGAGATTTATATAATATTATTTGACTTTTTTATATGTTTTAATATTATTTTATATTAGTTTTATTTATGTTATAATCCACAGAAAAGATTTGGTTTGATATATTTTTATTTATGTTTCATATGGTTTAAAATTATATAATAATTAATATATTATGTTTTGCATATTGTTTAATATATTCTAAATAATTTTTATATGCATAAATATTTTTTATTACAAAATAAAATATAGTTAAAATTAAAAGTGCTTTTTATTTTTATGTTGTCAAATAGTTTATTGTATGAAGCTCTTTCAAAAAAGCTCTTTTTTAAATGACAGCCAAACAGTCAACTAGCTTCTCAGAAAAGCTCTACTGACAAAAGCTCTATTGATAGAAGCTCATCCAAATAGGCACTTATTCAAACTAGAACCAGGACAAGTGGTTAGTAGATTTAACAGATGTCCACACCCATAAGTTACCTGACATTCCTCCCCCTAGATTTTTTCCTTATCCTTAAGAAAGAATTCAGGAAAACGAATCTGTAGTTCTTGATAATCCTCCCAAGTTGCTTCCGCTGGAGAAAGACCTTGCCAATGAACTAAAACCTCTTCTTTGTTAATGCTTCTTCTCATTTCAAGAATAGTATGAGGAACAACAGTGAGGGACTCTTCACTTGTCTTCATAATTAGCAAATCTTCTTGAACCTTCACGTTAGCTCCAATTGTCTTCTTAAGCCAAGACACATGAAACACCAGGTGAAGTTTAGAGTCTGTTGGAAGCTTCAACTTATAGGCTACAGAACCAATTTTTCCAACAACTTCAAATGGGCCATAATATCATGGTCACAACTTAAGGTTCCTGCAGATAGCCAAGGACATTTGCCTATATGGCTACAATCTCAAGTAAACAAAATCTCCAATGTCAAAACTTCTCTTACTTCTTTGAGCATCATAGAATTTCTTCATACGTTGTTGAGCCAAGGCTAGATGATCTCTACGCTCCTTTAAAATCATATCTCGAGCTCACAATTCTTGATCCACAGCTTATACTTTTACAGTGCCTAGCACGTATGTTAAAAGTGAAGAAGGAGGCATCCCATAAATAACCCATACGGTGTCTTTTTTTGTAGAAGAATGGATATTGGTTTTATAACAATAAACAACCCAAGGAATCCACTCGACCCACTCATATGGCTTATGGCTACTAAAACAGTGAAGGTACATCTCCAAGGTTTGGTTAACTACTTCTGTCTGTTCGTCAGTTTGGGAGCGGTATGATGAGCTGAAATTGAAGCTAGTCCCCTATAAATTGAACAACTCCTGCCAAAATATATTGGTGAAAGTGGGGTCTCTATCACATACTATACTTTTAGGCATTCCATATAACTTGAATATTTGGTCAAAAAATACTTATGCCATGGTCACAGCAAAGTAAGGATGAGAAATAGGAATGAAATGAGCAAATTTTGAAAGACGATCAACAACAACATAAATGACTAACTTTCCTTTTGACTTAGGAAGCCCCTCCACAAAATCCATTGAAACATGTGATCAAACCTTAATGGGAATTGGAAGTGGTTGCAACAGTCCTACTGGCTTAATATTTCTGTTTTATTTCTCTGGCAGGTTTCACACCCTCGTTGGCCAACCACTTTTCTTGAGCTAGAGTGGCAATCCTTTGCTCTCATAAGTACTTCAAACTTCTTTGATCAGTGCGAACAATGAATTATCTCCCCATTAAATATGGCCTCCATTTTTAAACTACAAGGATTAGTGTTAAAATTTCTTTATCATATTATCATAAGCTGATAGTTGTAAGTTTCTACCTTATAAGGCATGGCTATAGAAAGTACTTGGTCTCTTGTTTTGCATATGAATGTCACCTACACCGATTCCAAATGCATCACATTCAACTTCAAATGGTTGATTGAAATTAGGAAGAGCCAACATCGGTGCTTACGTCATCACTTGTTTAAGCGATGCAAAAGCTTCTCCTGCTTTAGAATTCCACAAGAATTTTCCTTTTTTAGTAATTGCATTAATGGAGCTACCACCTTCCCGTAATTGCTTGATAGTTTTCGGTCTTGGCCAATCTTGAATAGCATAAATTTTATTTGGATCAATAGCAATACCATCATTGGAAATTATATGCCCTAAATATTTCACTTCCTTTGAGCAAAGGTACACTTTTCCTTTTTGACAAACAACTGACAAGTTCTTAAAATATTAAAGGTGTCCTCAATATGCCTCATATGCTCTTCCCAAGTTTTGCTATAAATCAAAATATATATCGTCAAAAATACCATAATAAAATTTTGGAGGTAAGGTTTAAGTACCTCATTCATTAGCGATTAGAAAGTAGAGAGGACATTTGTCAACCCGAATAGCATCACTGTGAACGTCTGAAAAGCAGTCTTTGGGATGTCTTGATTCCACATTCCTATCTGGTAGTAACGCATTCCCAAATCTAGTTTCATAAAAAACTTAGCAACTTATAGCTCATAGCTCATAGCTCATCCAGTAGTTCATCAATAACAGGGATAGGAAACTTGTCTTTAATGGTGACCTGGTTAAGTGCTCGACAGTCGATATAGAACCTCCAAGAACCGTCGTACTTTCTAACCAACAAAACATGAGATGAGTATGGACTTTGGCTTGGACTTATGATGCCAGATGTCAGCATTTCTTTCACCAGTTTCTCGATTTCATTTTTTTGGTAGTGAGAATATCAGTATGACCATACATAGACTGGTTCACATCCTTGTTTAAGGACAATTTTATGATCATCGCTTTGTGGTAGAGGTAAGCCTTGATGCTCTTCAAAAATATCTTGATAAGACTGTAAAAAAGACTTCAATTATAGGTTCGTTAAACTCAAATTGAAATAAGAGCCACGTGCCCCTGATGCTAGCATGGTAATGGAATTTATCTGCACGATGATCCCTTCCTTATTCTTTTTTATTTCCTTGCTCATTTCCATCTTATCCACTAGTTTATTAATTGAAGTTGCCAGCCCTATGAGAGTGATCTTTTTTCCATTCGTCTCGAATTGCATTGATAATTAAGAGAAATCCCATAGAACTGGGACTAATGTACTCAACCATTAAGCCCCCAAGATAGCATCACAACCTACTAAGGAAATTAAATAAAACTATGCAATCATTAAGTTGAATCATTAAACTTACCTCATTACAACGTCCCATGTTAACTATTTTCTCACTATTGGCCACTGAAACTGCAAACTTTTCTTTTGCATTAGGTATGATCCCCAATCTTCCTACAACCTTACTATCCAAGAAATTGTGGGTACTGTAAGAGCCTATTAGGATAATAATTTATCGTTGGGCTAATCAACCATGAACCTTCATTGTTTACGGAGCTCTAACACCATAAATAACATTGACTGAAATCTCTGGTGTCTCTAACTATTTATTTTCTTCAATCTCATATCAATATCCACATCTTCATCTTCTTCTTCATCTTAATCTTCATCATTAGACCATTTCCCTTCAATAAGGAACAACTTTTTGCAACTATGGTTGAGGCTGAATTTCTCGTTACAGTTAAAGCATAGTCCTTTTTCTCTTCTTTCCTTAGGCTCAACTGGAGTTAACTTTTTAATTGGCATAATAGTATCCTACTGCATGGTTGAAGAAATTGGGTTTGCCTTTCGAGACTTAGTTTGAGTACTGTGACGAGCGGAATTATTTTTTGCCTTATACAATCTCGCTGGGCCAATTGCTGCAGAAAGAGATGTAGACTTGCAAGCCTAAACGTTAGTTTTGATACTCTCTTTTAAGCCACTCACAAAACAACTAACCTATTGTGTAGGTGAAAGTCGTTCTACCCGAATAAGAAGCTTCTTAAATTATGCCTAGTGGTCTCTTACAGAACCAGATTGTTGCAACTTAGTTAAATCATCAAAAAAGTCTTCATATTATGTGGGGCCAAACTTATCATGCAAACTTTGCTTGAAATCCTCCTATGTCATTTGTTGCATCTTGATGAGTTGGAACCAGAATTGCGTCTCATTTTCCAGGTTGAATGAAGCCAATGGCACTCTCTTCTCTTCTGGTGTCTTGTGGAATTCAAAAAAAATTTCAGCTCTACAAATCCATTCAGTTGGGTCCTCTTGTCCGCTATATCAAGGAAAATCCAATTTCACCAACTTAGGCATGTAGGCATTGTTGGAAGAACCTTCACGGTTAGTTGATCTAGGACTATTTTGCCACTCTTCAGTATTTCAGGTTTGGCCTTGGGCGCTTTCTGCTACCTGACTTTTATTTGCAGAGATAATATCCAAACGAGCATTGATTGCAGCAAACATCTCCTGCATCTCCTCTAGAATATTTTCCTGCCCTACTGACAGAGTGGTAACTTCATCCTCCAGTCGTCCCAATCGTTATTCCTCTATGCCTATCTCTGATACCAAGTCATCGTGTGCATAAGATCTAAAGTTGTCTTGTGCGTGACATCCTGTGATTGGTCGGTTAAGAGAAAAAAGACCTCTTTTAAATTGATATTGCTTATGCTTCCCAATTTTGATTAACTAGAAATAGAAATAAGGAGTAGCTAAAGATTAAATAAGCAATAGCTGGTTACTTCGAGGGAACCAAAACCTCCCAGGGAACTCAAAGAGGTAGTTTAGTGAATGAAAGAATGCTCCCCTTTTATTCATCTGATTCATTGGCAATAAATAGAGGAATAGTTCAACTACTCTATAATATTTCAGCAACTACATATCAGGAACAATAACAGTAACGTTTACTAATTCAAAGTTCAAATAACAACTCACTAAGACTTATTCAAACTAGAATCAGATAAGTGGCTAGTGGAGTTAACAGGTGTTCCATCAACTCAATTAAGACTTATTCAAAGTAGGACCAGGACAAATGGCTAGTGGATTTAACAGGTGTCCATCCCATAAGTTGCCTGACATATGCAAATGTAACATGCTGAAGATCTTTCATTATATAATAAATTAATATAATTAAATTAATATATTTTACATTTTCGTAAGTTTTATAATGTTATAAAATGAAATTTGAAATATTGTACTTATAATTTAAAACATCCAAAATAATTGTATCTGTTGTGTTTAACATCGATAACTATTAGAAACTTAGGCCCAGCTCAAGTAACTACAGATGTGTTCTAGCTATTTGATAACATAACTCAGCCTCAATTTTTCCATTAGCATTCTTCTTAAAAATGATAAGAAAATGAATCAATATCAATTATGTTTTGACAACATATAACTGATAATAAATAAATTATATAATGATAAATATGATAGGAAATAAAAATTTTCACTTTTTACATAAAAACATTAAAAAACATGCTTTAATCTCTTCGTTAAGTTTGCTGATATGGTGTGTCACGTCTTCCAAAAATCCTAAATATTAGTATACGTAAGTCAAAATTAATACAACAAATGAAGATTAATAAAACGACATCCTTTAATCACATAACTAAAACAACGTCGCCGTTTGAAAATTAAATCTCTAAATCAATTTACGTAACCCCGACGCCCTCACTGTTCATTTTTAGTTTGTTCTCTCGACCCTCAACCTTCGTTTTAAGTTTTCAGTTTGTTCTCCCAACGCCCCAAGCTACTCTCACAGTGCAGCGCACCCTAATAGAAAGCTTTTCGTTTTCAGTTTATTCTCCTGACGCTCGTAGCCCTTCTTGCATCATATCAAACTCATTTTGCTCTTGCATTACAATCAGTCACGTCGGGGCTACGTAAACTGATATAGAAATTCCATTTTTAATAACGTCATTTTAGTTATGTGATTAAACGATGTTGTTCAATTAATCTTTACTTTGTGTTAAATTTAACTGACTTGTGTTAATAATTAAGGTTTCTGAAACACGTGACAAACTACGTCAACAAACTTAATGAAAAGACCAACGTCAGGCTATAATTGAAAAAAATTGAAAGTTTAAATATTTTTATTGTCACTTTTTAAAGTTCAGGCTATAAATACAAAATTGACCAAAATTTGAGATTTTTTGGTAATTAACTAATAATTTTATCATTAATACATATATTTAATAAATATTGATAAATTTCTTAGAAGAATTTTTTTATGTTACACTTTAAATTATTTTTATTTAGAATAGTTATATTGTATGTCTACATTTATTATATTGTATCTCAATTTTTTACAAATAATATTTTTTGGTTAATTTATTTTGTAAGTTATTAATTAACTTTAATTTAATATCGACTTAATTATACTTCGAATTTAAAGATATATTTATTTAGAACTATGAAAATATAAAGTATGTCATAATTTTATAATTGAATTTCTTTAACATAATTAGTATGTCATTCTAATTTGCTACAAAGATTAATTTGGTATAAATATAAAATACGAGAATTTTTGAAATCTTGATAAAAAGAAGCTTTAATGTATATGCTAAGGAATTCAATTGCAAATGAGTCGATACAATACTGACCTTGAGCAATGGCAAGAAGGGCACTTGCCTAATGCTTACATTTTTAGAAGGTTCATGCATTAAAAGAGATTAATATTAAAATTTAATAAATCTATTTATTAAAAGAATAAAAAATTAAAAAAGTTAATAAATATATTTATTAAAAGGGGTAGAAATTGAAAAAAAACAATAAATTTACTTCAAGATATTTATATATACCAAAAGATTTATTGGCACTTTACCTTGTAGAAACTGAAAAGAAAAAATTTGTAACTAAGTTTTTTATTCTAAATTTCAATCTTTGTTGAATAGAGCTAAAGAGGAGTTTGGCTTTAACTATCAATTGGGCGGTCTAACGATCTCATTTCAATCTTGTTAAGGAGAACAAAATAACATGTTCTTTTATATTTCTCTTTTATTTTTTTGCATTTATTTCGAATATGCACATTTAACCAAGTTAAAGAAAATTTTGAGATCAATTTATTAGACCTGAAAAAAAGAAAATTTGAGATCAATTTATTTACATACAAACATCTTTATTAACAATGATATATTTTATCAATATAATAAGATTTGATCCTAATATATAGTTGGAATTTCAATATTTGACTTTTTGTTTAATCTCCATCTTTCAATAAAAAGTTTCGATGACTCTCATGTGAGCATGATGATTTTTTGAAAGATGAATTTTTGAAAAAATTTAAACTTTTAAATGAGTAAGATAAGATCTCATCTAGAACTAAGTTGTGGTGGACTCCACTAGTAACTATATTAGAATGGATGAGCATTTATCTAAAAGTATATACTCGAAAATTGAAAAAAAAAAAGATAATTATTATGACATTTTCGTAATTTTTGATACTTAAAAGAAAGTGTACATAGATTGCTTGATCATATCTTTATCTGTCGTATATAATGGCTCACCTCTCTTTTAGCACTTCTAGTTGTTGTAAATACGACAATTGCTTCGTTGAAGAATAAATTTGAATAATTAACGATATTTAAAAATATTTTTTAAATTCTTATTTGATTTAAAAAAAGTTAAAGTCGTTAAATGATAATGAATTAAGAGAATATTACAGTAATTTTACAACTAATTTTTCTCATGATAATGTATCAGACGTGGATTTAGACTATCTTTTTTTCAGTTAAAAATGTTATAAATGACTTTGTCAATTGAGTTAATATCATTTGTTGAAATTCTTGAATTTATTAAAGTACAAATTGTTATCCAAATGTTTCAATTATTTATCAAATTCTATTGATTGTACTTGTGACTACAACATCAGTTGAAAGAATTTTTTCAAAGTTAAAATTATTGAAAACTTATTTCAGGTCATCAATGTCACCAGAAAAATTGAACGATTTAACTATTTTATGTATCAAGAAAAATAAGTCGGCCAGTACTGATCTTTGTACGATTTTGCATCTAAAAATATACAAAGAAATTATTTTTCATAATCATCTGTGTACTTGTTAATACAATTCTCTTAATATTTGTTAGTGCAATTACTAATTTATTATTATTGTTACTATTTTTAGTAATTTTATTATTGCTAACATTTACAAAATATTGTTAACTGTTGCTATGACTATTTAATATTTTGTTGAATATATAAACTTATGACTTGAATTACTTATGCATAAATATTAAATTTTAATAATAAAAATATTTTTTTGAAGTTTATATATTTATATATTTTCCATTCATTAGCACCCTTATTTTTACCTCGTCTTCTGACAAGGACCTGTGAGATCAATATCACCAAGGGCCAGCGAAATTCCAAACATTCCGGAACTGAATTGATACAAAATGAGTGAACCAATTACGTCAGCTCAATGAAACTGACAACAGTTTTATACGTTGATTCCACAGCATAAATACCATCCTCCCTTCTATACATCCTACACTGATTCCACAACACAACATTCTCATACAATTAAAGCCTGTAAAGTAAGAATTTCAACTAATAGAAGGTTTCAAAGTTGCAAGAGAACATATATTATACATAATTTTATGGAATGATTCAACAATTTAACAACTAAACAAGAAACTGCATGATTACCTGTGACTAATAGCTTGCTAGTTCGAGAAAGATAAATGGCTGTAAATGGCTGGTAAGAGTACCTCAGCAGCAATCCGCATTTCGGTAAAACAAAAATCTGGAAAAAAATTAAGAGTACACCAACATAGAAAGTGGACCCATCAAATGCGACCCTCTTAAACCACTAAAATCATCGAGCAGTTTGCAGATCAATTCTCAGCTTTTGTTGTAGCAATCTCTTCCAAGTGCTTCCATGTGGCTTCGTGTTTCTGTTTCGTTTCTTCTGCCTTCGCTTCATTTTCTTCAAACTGGTGCAGGCATTCCTCAAACAGCTCAGGATCAATATCTGCAAAGATCTTGCGGACATTAGCAGTCAAGTTCTGTACAATCTTACTCCAGTGGTGGCATCCATTTTTCTCCAGTGCAGGGAAAATAATGGGCAGTATAACTTTGTGGTTCTGCCTGATTAAATTATCAATGTGATCATTGTTCCACAAGTACAAAGCCCTTTCTGCCACCTGCAGAGGCACGAATTAGAACTATGCTGCAGTTTACATGATCAACCAGTAGCAACGAAAAAGAAAAATAAAAACGTAGAAAGCATAAATCTTCAGAAGCAGTTTGGACATGGTGCTGCCTTGCCTATGCTTTCTAATCACCAAAAAGAAAGAGAAAACAGTAAATTCTAGTCAAAAAACAAAGCCAGCACACCGACATGTTAAAATTAAACCTGCCTGCCACTGACAGCTATCATAACCAGTAACAATTATGTAAATTGGAAGATCCTACCACATTTCAGATTAGAATGCGAACTACCAACAAAACAGTAAGATATATTCAGCTAAAACTAACACAATCACTAAGAAAGACCATCACATTTGGACATCTCTGCTGTCCCAAGTCACAACTGCTTAAATAGCATAAAACTAAAAGCTGCAACAGTTAATATCATACAGTGATAAAGAGAAATGAACCCCTACTCCAGAGCTCAAGATACATGTTTACGACCAGTTATATCAAATCCCTGTGTCCACCACCTGCCTGGGAGTTTCTTAGGTATTCATTCATTCTTAAATATCAAATACTTTCGCTGCTAAATTATCCATTCTGACCCCGCCACCTGGTGATTGCAACAATACTCAACATCAAGCTACTCCTAGCATAAAAGCAGGTACTCCATGCTTGCACATCAGTGACACAAGATGTGCAAAGAGTACGCGATGGCACATATCAGTATAAGAAGTAATAGCCACGAGGAAGAGAAAAGCAGGAAACAAAATAAGTTTCTAAAGCTAATGCAAAAAACACTTTTCGAAAAAGCTGAGCTGTCTGTATTTCAAATAAAAAGCAAGTAAATAGAACCATTTAATGCATGATTCACAAAAATAATTTGATTCCTACATAGTGAGAGAGAATAGTCAGCTGGAGAAGGACAAGCACTCAATTGTTCATTACCTGAAAGTGTGAACTGTTCAGACAGCGTGCTATTTGACGAAACAGAGGCATCATACATCTCTGAAATTCTGCTGGTTGAGTTGCCTCCAACACTTCCTCCAGCTCACTTAGGAACATGACCTCCTTTGAGCTATTAGTAATAGGCCAGGATTTCAACAGCCCCATTATAACAGTATCAGCAAGCTTACAGTCTTTCTCTACAAACTGTGTGATGCAGTAAGATAACTGCTGATGATACATAGGCAGGCACTTCGGTTTGTGCAGAGGAATCAATGTTCGAATAAGAAATAACTTGTGTTCTTCTTTTAGTGGCAATGCAAAGCCATTTATTATACTGCCTAAAACCTCAAGAAGTTCAACAATCCCATTGAATTTTTCAGTTTCAAAAATAAAGCAGAAGAAGATGTTGTTGATAGCTTTCCGGATGAAAGGGCGATGCACCATAAACTTCCCATAAATGCGATGTAGAATAGTTTTTAGATACTCTCTCTCCCTTGGATCCTCAGAATCAAAGAGATCTAACAACTTGAGGACAAAAGAGTGATCAATGTACCTCTTAGCCAACTTTGCATCAGTTTCAGGAGATGCGACAAATCTCAAAAGGAATTCATATACAATTTGCAAGTGAGACCAAGCTGGGTCCATTGACGGCTCCTCTTCTTCCAAATCAAACGCTTCTAAAACCTTGTTTTCTCGGGGTTGTGGTGTAAATGATCTGAACAAATTCATAGACAGCATCTTTACAGCCTCTTGAATGGCAGTTTCAGTGAATTTCGCATTCACCGAAGTAACATAATCCACCAGCTCAATCAATGTCTGCCTTTTGATATCTTTTTCTTTCAAATTCTTACTGGGGTCAGTGAAATCAAAGATCACACAACACAAATTCAGCTTTCTGATGAACAAATTCTGTTTCTCAGAGCTTGAAACATCCCTAAATCCTGGCAATATTCCGAAGGGAGCAGCTGCTGAATTTCCATTCTCTTTCAAATTTGTAACCTGGTTAGGCTTATTTCCATGATTATAGCCTGTTTGTGGAGTAGAATCAGGGCCAGGTGGAGAACTATTGGACCTACTACTACTAAAATCATTGCCTCTAGTAGAAGTATTTGACGAAGGAACAGATGAACCCCCATATTCACGATTGTCCAATGTTTTAGAAGGCTTCCGAGGAAGCCTACCTAGTATTTGTTTGATCATGACTCAATAATTACATACAAGGATCACGATTCCTGATAAATTGTCCTGGGATCAAGATTCCTCTCCGAGAGAATTTAATCATCACAGGGAAAATGTCTCCACTTATCAATCACAGGACAGAAACAAATGAAAAAATTCCACATCAAATCAACTGATGCAACAAATTGATGTCAAAGGTACGGAAAATCACTCCTTTACAGAAACGAACAGAAACCCAGAAAGCATCAAACGAGGCCTCTCGTTTTGAAAAAAACGCATGAGCGAAATTACATACTTCTCTTCTGTCCATCTATAAGACACCCAACATCGTAAAGCGAGCACCTTTTTAACTTTAAATTGAACAACCCAGATGCAGAAACCGAAAAGGCAAAAGCATCGAACTTCCCATACAAATCATATGCACCAGAAGTTCCTCGCTGGGCTCGCGGATGGAGAAACAGATGCTAATAGAATATGGGTTCCATCCAAATCAACGAAACAACATTAGTAAACGAAATCCAACACCCAACAGAACACGGGAAAAAGAGTCCAAACAGAGAGAAAAAATCTAAGTGGAGAACAGAACTGTGCAAAACAAAAGCGATTCAAAATGCAGCAAACCCAGATGATAAAAAGAGAAGGAAAACAAAGAATGTTTTGATACTCACATGAAGCAGTGACTTCAAAGGGAAGCAGAGCTTCAAAGTAACAATTTTTCCTATTGCTTTGGTAAAAGAAACTAGAAAAGAAAAGAGAGTGAGACAGAGAAGATAAGAGTTTATTGTAGTATAAAGATTTTCCATAAAAACTTTATGTTCAAAGTAAATTTGACCTTTTTTTAACACATAGATTCACCACCAAACTTGATCCAAAACGTCACCATTTATCTCAATGGGGCGAGTCGTTTTCATTTTTCACACCAACATGTTTTTATATAATTATCTTTTTGATTCGTGGTTGATTTTACTCGAGTCAATTTGAATCACAAATTTTCTTTTTCTTACAATTTCTATATTAGTTACAAAAATATGACACACACACACACCAAGATTGAAGACTGGAGGGTAGGCGTGAGAATCACGACTTAGAAATGGATGTGCCCCATCTGTATCTTGAACGCATGAAACTTGCTTTCTTGGGAACCTTTCTGTGTTCCGAGCATAATTTTGGAAGTTCTGGTTAGCATCAAGAACAGGTTGGTTTGCTAAAGTTCATTTTAGCCGTACTAAAATTAAATAGTCATTGCTTTCTTCTGGTTTTCAGTTACAAGCAAGTAAAGGAAAAAACCTATGAATTCTCATCGTCAAATGGGAACTTCAAAGGAGTTGAAACCAAAAGACAGTAGTTGGTATGCTACTGTGTTTTAAGTAAATGGGGGATTAGTGAGCACAAGAGCTCTAATTTCACCTCAAAAGTAGACGGAAAAGATGCTTCTTTGTTGATTCAAGGGCTATAATCTAAACCCTGAAGGCCACTAGTGCAAAGCAACTTGCCATCCACTATTACATTTTCATAAATTTTTACTGGTCTTGCTTCTCCTACTACTTTTTGCATTCAAGGTACAAGACTAGCTTTTAAAAACTCAACAAAGCAATATCTTATAGGGTTTGGCAAGGACCAAGTGCACCTTGCAGCAATAGGAAATTTGATTACTCAGGAACATCTGACCTCCGGAAAACCATAATGCATATAATGAATCCCATGTCAATCAAATAATTGACAGTTTGCCATACAACAGGAGTTACCTCTACTTCTGTGGTCAAGAGGTAGTCCTTCACAGAATAACTAATTTCTACGTGCCGATTTTCCAGCAGCAAGCTCTTCTAAATGTTTCCATATCGCTTCACATCTCACTTTCTTCTCATTTTCCTTTATTTCATCTTCTTGAAACTTATGAAAGCATTCATTGAAAAGATCAGCATCAAGATCCTCAAAAATCTTGCGAACATTCAAAGTCAAGCTACGAACAGCTTGATTCCAGTGATTTCTAGAATTTTTTTCCAGAGCAGGGAAGATAATTGGCAATATAGCCTTGCGGTTTTGTATGATCAAGTTCTCAATGGCATCATTGTTCCACAAAAACAGCGCTCTCTCAGCCACCTGAAATACCACACCATTGGAAGCTAATGATGATGGGATAAAGCTAAAGGTAGACAAAGTTTTGCTGATCCATTATCAATCTTAAAAACAAGACCACAACTCAAGATCTGAGAGTAGCAGTTTATTATGTGGAAAACAAGTAGAATAAAAACCTAGTGCTATATACAGAGAACTGAACCAATAGTATATTGCAAATGAATTGACTAAAGTTTATTCCCATCAATGGCCCAGTGTAAAGAACCACATAGATTTTGTGTCACCATAAGAGATACGAGCATCAAGAAATTTCACCTCTTTCTGGTTCAATATTTTCTACGAAGAAGGACAACTGAAAAAAGTTAGTAAGAGAAATAGGTCAAATCTTTTTGAAAAGGTTGTTTCTGGTGGCCTCGAAGACAAGTCATGGGTCGAAAACTCCCAAAGCTAATGGTAAATTCTGAAAGTTCTAAGAGAAATACACAAGAATACGATGGTTATGGAAAATGTCCTTATATTGCAACATTACGGTCAAATTTGGAGTTGCTACCAAAGAAGTAAGAGCAAGGAAAAAAGCACTTTATTGACAAACTGATTGACAAATATCGATATGCCTCATGATTGTTGAGGGAATCAATCTTAAAAATTTATATTGCAGTTTGAAGTATATATAACAGGAGTTTATGTTTTGGTCAATTAGTTGAAGCATATGACAAAAAGAAGACAAATGAACAAGAAGAACTTAAAATCAAATATCATGAAACATGTTACCTGAAAGTGTGGGCTGTTGATACACCTAGCTATTTGCTGAAAGAGGGGTATCATACAGCGTTGGAATTCTGACAGCTGAGTTGTTTCAAGAACTTCTTCCAGCTCATTCAGAAATATGACTTCCTTTGAACTATTAGTGACAGGCCAGTACTTTAATAAACCCCTGGTTACAGTATCAGCAAGCTTGCAGTCTTTCTCCACAAATTGCGTGATACAGTAAGATAATGGCTGGCAGTACATTGCCAAGCATCGTGGCTTATGCAAAGGTATTAGTGCACGCACAAGGAACATTTTATGTTCTTCTTTGAGTGGCAGAGCAAAACCATTAATGATACTACCTAAAATTTCTAAAAGTTCAGCAATTCCATTGTGCTTCTCAGTCTCAAAAATGAACTGATAAAAGATGTTATTTATAGCTTTCCTGATGAATGTACGATGTACCATAAATTTTCCATAGATGCGGTGAAGTATTGTCTTCAAGTATTCCCTTTCTCTTGGATCTTCAGAGTCAAATAAGTCAAGCAATTTGAGGATGAAGGACTGATCTATATATCTTTTGGCCAATTTTGCATCTGTCTCAGATGATGCCACAAACCTTAAGAAGAACTCATATACAAGTTGTAAGTGAGGCCATGCAGGATCCATAGAAGGTTCTTCTTCGTCCAAATCAACACCATCTACAACTTTGCTTTCATGTGGTTGAGCAGTGGGCGTCCTAAATAAATTTGCAGACACCATTTTTATTACATCCTGCATTACACTTTCAGAAAACTTCCCACTAACTGAGGTTACATAATCCACCAGCTCCAACAGTGTCTGCCGCTTGATCTCCTTTTCTTTGAGGTTCTTTGTTGGATCAATGAAATCAAATACGACACAGCACAAGTTCAGTTTTTTCATAAACAAATTCTGCTTCTCAGAGTTCGGAACATCTCTGAATCCAGGCAAGCCCTCATATGAAGACAACCCCAAGTTCCCATTCTCCTTCAAGTTCACACCATGCTGAATCTTGCTACCACTGTTTTTCCCCACATATAAAGCAGAATTATTTGCTGCTGCAGGTGCATTATTCAAATTCCCAGACTTGTTGCCCCCTAAATCACCGCTTCTTGAGCCAGTAACATAACTTACATTGGTGGTAGATTTTCCACCATGAAGATTGTTTTCAGTCGATTTAGACGACTTTCGTGGAAGTTTGCTGAGTATCTGTTTGAGCATAGTTTAAATAACTAACAACAAAATGCCGCCAAAAAGAATCGAACAATTATTAAAATAAATCTCTAATCTTCTTAAAGTCAGTCCAACAATAATCAGAACCCACAAAATTGAACTGAAGACTGCCTCTTCCAGAATCAGAAACCCCACATCAAGATACGCATAAACATGAATACAACATTATAAGCTCAACAAAGAAGCCAGACTCTGCATCAACATTTAAACTTCCACAAGACAACAGAAGAAAGAAGCGGGCCAAAATCTACCTCATCATACACAAAATTCGAATCAAGGCGACCTTTCTCGCTTCACCAACCACCAAGAACTCGATTAAAAAAAATCCTATCTTTTCGGCTAAAATTAAAAGACAAAAAAGAATCTAAAACTCAGTTAAGTTACAAGATCAGACCTTTTTCATTCTCTTGTTTTTTCCACCACCAAGACCCTCATAACAAGCTTCTCATCTGTCGAGTCCCCTGAACCAAATTCAACGATCACTACAAACTTTCCAAATAGAACTACCACAACCTATCAAAAGATCGTAAGAAGCACATGCACAATAGAAAGCTTCAAGCTTTATGTATAGAAAAAGCAAAACCCAGATATAGATGAAGTTGAAAAAGTAAACAAAGTCCCACGGTGTACTTACTTGGTCATGTCGGAGACATTCAAACTATTGCTCCCCTTAGTTTTCACGTTGTTGTTTGTTGACCAGGAAAATTAAAATCTCTTCTAATATTATCTCTCTTCCAATAGTTTAACTTCTGTCTACTGGCAGTAATATGAAGACTGAGTCTTCCCATATGCACTTAAATAGTCCATTGTTTCTAACCTCACTGGCCCCTCTCTGTTTTGTCTTTGAGAGCTCAGTCATGCTAAGGAAAGGAATTGGAAACAACCAACCATTTCTGATTTGAATTGGTAGTAGCTAAGCAATGAAGTCTTGCTCTCAAACGACATCGTTCTAGTTGCACCAGGAATAAAGACTACTCGTGTTAAAGACGTGAGAATATAAATGTTCCGATTATTGTTAAGCCCGTAATCCAATTGGACCCCAAAGGGATATTTTTTATTTTAAAAAAACAACATAATAAGGTGAAATTATAATAAATTTTTAAATAAAATAATAATTTAAAATTACTTAATTTTAAAAAATATTTAATATAATCGATGGCAAATTCATTCTCAAAGTAGAATTAAACTATAATTAATTTTAGTAGAATCTAAAAATCTAGAACCTACTCCAATTAGTAAGAGACTTGACCGTCTTAAGAAAATATTAATCCTTTTGTGTCATTTAATTAAATGACTGTTTGGTTTTACTTTTGTTTATGCTCTAAAACAATATCGTTTTATGTATATACAAACCTAAAACCATGTCATTTTGTGACTGAAAGAGGTTGAAATAAGTGATGAAAATGATCCCGTCCCTTTAACTCGAGCCACCTTTACCTTATTGTCAACAAATAAGATCAAAAAGTTGCTTTCAAATTAGAAACAAGAGCCATCAGGAGCAGCAACACGTGAGGTTACAAAAAATATATGTTGTCAGGAACTTTCATTTGATCAACAATTGCCCCAAAGACACCAGCCCAGTTGTCGTTTTCACTTGTGTTGGATAAGATAAAGTGGAAAGGGGAATTATTCGTTGGCAAACCCAACTCTTCTGATGAGCACTTAACTTGTTAGCTGATCATCCTCTCCTTCCATTCCATAACCTCTGTAATCAGTAATTTGCAATCCTGTGGTTGCTACGATCCTCCTTAACAATCCATCAAGGATGTGAAAATGGGTGATTCATAATAATATTTTTTATTTAGTTTATAATTTACAGGTTATGTATCCAAATGAATATAACTATTAAAGAAAGAGCCCCCTCCAACCAAAGAAACTTAGGTGGGGGACATATTCATGAGAATCCTCGGCGACCTAAACATTGCGGCCTTTGTGGGTCATTTAGGAGTATTAAAATTAGAAGTAATGAACCCAATTAGCAGCCAAATCTGACACTCAGAATCTTTGGTTTGATGTTTACTATGTTGCTTATGACAAATTACAATGTTAGGGATGTAAGAAGAGAGAATTGTTAAAGGGAAGAGGAACAATGATAATGCACCAAACTATTGAAGGCATAAAGGCACAAGAAATGGAACGTTAGAAGCACCCTGCACGCTCAACAACACTATACCTAGAAAATTATTAATTACGATGTCTTATTTATATATATGAAAGGTTCTTCCTAAGACCGCTAAATCATGACTTCAGATGCCACTGAAAGGCTTATATACAAAGACATGGATTACTTTAATTATCACTCAAAAATGCAAGGACGTTTTGACCCAACTTGAGTCTTTAACTTCGACTAGACCAATTCTTTTATAAACTATGTTCAACTTTGCTGTCAATAAAAGCTTGAATGGATGGTTCTCTTCCAAGAAAATCAGATAGAATTTCTATGGGTTCCTTTGATCCTCCAGGGGCCAATACCTGCCATAATATTTTTGTTTGACCATCAAGTTTGTGGTAGGCCTCAAAATTTCAGTGTGGCTAAGACTAATCAGAAAATAGATCATGACCATAAAGCCACATCTATGAGAACTATAACATAATTTGAATTGACATGACATGAAAAAAAACTGGTGACTGGTTTACCTTCTTTCGGAACTGTATACCGACTTGGTGGTTCAAGAGATTATCATGGAATTTTGAGGCAAATATGTCCGTGGCAAAGACCTGAACAGCATTAAGTAAGTAACGATGATCTTGGAAGGACATAGTTAACCTGAGGTGATTCACCAACTAGAAAATGAGGCAATGAGTACAGCTGAGCAAAGTAACCCACCCAAAAGACTCGATGGGCTAAGTCCAAAATTTTTTAGAGGCATCATTTTAGCCCATAAAATCGAGTTTAGGCTCAAAAGGAACTTTTTAAGTATATCGTAGTATCCTAGAGCACGTAAGAGGGAAATTATTACGATTGTGCGATTTGGTACCTCACTCCAAATACGACTGTAACAAGCAGCTTCATAACCAATGGCACTCCGTGGAAAACATGAGGCTGGATTTGTTCCTTCTAAGATTGGCAGCCCTAACATGACCTGAGAAGGCAAACAAATATTTATAGTGAACATACATTTACAAGGGTCTTGCAGAGAAAGCTCCTTTACCTTCGGGTGAAGATGCTTGTATAACTCAAGAATGTCAACATTATCAGCAGAATGTACAATCTGATCAAAAAGACCTGAAAACACATAAACCTTCTGGGTGAATTCAAAAGAGCAAATAATGTCATGCACAGAATAACTATCACGATTGATGATTCAGTGATTCCACTTTAGATCTATGAATATTTCTGAAGAAAACCTCTGTTCTATAAGTTAACATTGAATGACATGTAATCAGCAAATCTTTGGTAGATCAAGAAAAGAACAAGAAGGTCCACAGTCTGACTTTAAAAATCAATATACTTACAATAAAGAATTTCCTGCTTCAGTTTAAGAGCAGAGAAGGAATTTCGCCACCTTTTAAGCGATTTGCATACTTCCTCCCCAATAGGTTTGGTGATATCCTGCAAGATGGGAGGTATAAAAGTAAACAAGAACAGTAATTGTGCAATGCAAAAGAATAGCAACCATCATGTAATATACCGGATCAATAGATGTACACAGCATATTCATCAAGACTGAAGTAACATAAGAAATTATAATAAAATGCAAAAAGGAAGTTAACTGAATACATGTGAATTGTTTTAGGTCTTCAGAAAATTACAAATAGCAACACATATAAGAGAGTATTTACTGAACGTCCAGTAACAATTAGCAAGAGAAAAGTCAGAGAAACGTGTCTTGTCTCTCCCAATCTTCCTCTTCTTGATTGGTAAGAAAGGAAGATCATAACCTTATCCAAACATTACTGTAAAAAAGGGCAGAAGTATGCCTCACCAGATGAAAACCAGATATCAACTTCAATGAGTAGCTCTCGTAACACCTGAAGAGTTCCAAAATTGCAAGGTAAAACTGAATTCTGGATAACCAAGAAAAGGTAAAATATAACAAAAGTTGCTTACCAATTTTCCAGGACTAGAGCAGGAATCTCCAGAAAATCAGGATCTACACGCAAACCAGAGAATCTGGAAAATGATGCATCGTTGCAGACATGCTGGACCTGCGTGCCCAGAGTTTTTCATTGCAAAGTCATTTAAAGACCATAAGCCACAGAAATATCAGACAGACAAACTTCTAAAGCAACTGTTCATGAAAGTACCCGAAACAAGATACAAATAAAACATCAGATGGAAGACATACCACATGACCAAACTCATGGAAAAGATTAACCACTTCAGAAAATCTCAATAGACAACTTTCTCCTTCATTGTCCTTTTGCAGTTGAGATATAAGCAATGCCACTGGTATCTACTCATACAAATCAACAGTAAGTTTCCAATCATAAGCTTTCCTATATTTGTGTTTAAAGAAATCATTTCTATGGAAGATGGAGAATTATTAACCTCATCTAAGAAGAGAATTGCTTTCACTAACTTTTAGTGATGATAAACAGTGCTCCCCTTAGATAATAACTTAGAGATTAGGATTAAGAAATTTTGAAATTCAATAGATCTTTCAGTATCTCCTAAAATAGGATAAGCTTTGCTGATTACAAGCGATAAGCAACTACTATTCTGGAAGTTCAATTTATGCATGTAGATTGAATTCAATTGCAACAACATTAACAATTTATGATGCCTTGTGAGTCGCTCTTTTGAATTCTGCAAGGTTCTCTTTGCCTTCTATCAGCTTACTCGAAGCAATGCATCAAAGAATTGCTTTCTTTTAGGTAAAAGGATCAAACATAAGTAATGAAAATTTTAAAGAGAAGACTAGCTAGTATTAAAATTTTAATCAGTGGCTCAAATAGTCAAAACAATAAGGCCCCAAGGAAATGATAGGATGTATTCCGGTATATGATTCCTGAAAGGAGCCTAATGGTGAAAGCATCAAAACCACGGATGATTATACTCTAAGTTGCCAAAGTTCCACATATCAAATTAGTAGGAACTAGGAACCAAGGGATAAAGCTACCTGTCTTGCACCATTGTGCAATAAAGCACCATTTTGAAGAGCAACCACACACGTATGACCATATTTTCCTTCCCTGCCACATTAATGAAATATCACTTCTCCAAAAGCAGAAGTCGCAAGTTAAACAATTGAAATATCCTAAATATTATGTGAACCTTGCGTATAAATCAAGGAAGAAATAACCAATGAGGTCGCCAGAGTTCAAGTCAAAAACAGAGAAGAGAAGAACAGCATCATGCCAAACCCTAGCATCAGCAATTTCTTGAAATCTTAAGCCTATTTAAAGAGGAAGAATTTTCATTACAAATAATGATGTGAACATGGAAAAACAATCAATGACAAGCACATCCAAAATTCAATCATGATAGATTTCATTACCAAAAAGGTCTTGGGTTATTTTAAAGATCCCAGCCAGAACCAAATCAACAGGAAAGTATTGCCTTACTGCTGCAAAGTCTAGGTCAAACTGTTTCTCTTCAATTCTCTTCACATAGTACAAAAGATCCTCAACCCCAAACGGACTGTCTCCTTCTTCTTTTTTCTATGCCCAATTGAAACCAATCAGAAACATAGATAAAAATGAAAAAGACACATCAAATAGCCAAAAATGTCCAAACCTTTAAGTCTTTTAACACACTGAGTTCCCTCGTTGCCAAGTCTGTTAAACAGGCAGAGATGTCCTCTAAGAAGTCAAACACCTATGGGGGAGGAATATCATATCAGTGAATAAAATCCAAGAAATAGACATACAATTAAAGACAATTACTCAAAGTATTAAACCAGACAGATTTGAACGTATCTCAACCAAAGTTAAAAAATCCTTACATCAAAAGCTCGCAACTTATCCAACATACTCAAAATAAGAGTTCAACTAACTCATAATATCAAGCAGGATAGTCGTTAGAAGACAATGAGAAATTAGCATGCTTTTAGATTTTACAGTTTTTCCATCTGTCACAAAGGCCATGCCAAAAGTAAGAACCTTTTGTTGGATTCCATGTGGTCATTACCTATGGCACATCCACTAACCAACAACGTTTAATAGAAAAGAATAAATGGGCAAACTGTTCCTTATATGACTAGAATATTTGCTGTACTGTATACCATAATCCTGACACGACACTATTCTCATCACAATGAACAAATTATTTGATTCGGCAGTTCTATTATAGACCACTGTTATTCACATGAAGCAAGCGTATTTGAATGTCAAATATACATTGTAATCAATAATACATAATTAAAACAGCAAACGTGCTAATATACATTGTAATCAATAATACATAATTAAAACAGCAAACGTGGCCTATGCGTTATGCATAAAATTGCATCCAGTAACAAATTATACAAACCTTTGAAGACATCTTTGCCATTCTACAATGAACAGCATAGTCAGCATAGTTTGAATAGCCCAGTAGCCTGGCACATTTATGGCGCAATTCAACCTAAAAGGCCAAAACGATATCTTACATGTCATATTTTTTATATACTTCCATGTTCGTGAAGTACCAGGTATATGAAAAATAATTCATAGGCAAAAATATGATCTCTTGTTATTTAAAAGTACAAAAATGCATGACATAGAGAGAGATCAATACCATTTTTATCATCCCACAAAAAAACATAAAATTATGGTGGCAAAGGAAGATCAGATATCTATTTTTTTTCTTTTCATGAACCATTGCTTTAATTATTTTAAGGAACAAAACTCAATAAGAAAGGGTGCATTATTTACCAAACTATCCAAGACTGAAAGATTGACTTTGCCGCACCTCTTCCCATATTCCATTGCAACCATCTTCCTAGTAGTTCCTACCTTGACATGAGCAAAAAAATATTATAAACATATATATCAATTTCAACACGGCCAATTAGAAACTACACCAGGCCTATAAGACAAAGTTGTTGATTTTTTTTCCTAGATTAAAGGGTTAACATTACTCGTTAAATGTAGCAATTGAATCAAAGCATTTCAAAATATCCATGCACAAGATGTCATATGCAAAATTAACAAAAAGAGAAGAATGTACCTTGCAGAGTTCCAACAACGCAGCAACATGGTGACTTCTCATTTTGATTTTATATTTGCCATTTTCAGCCTTGTCTAAACTCTGCAATGACAATCAAATCCCGAGACAGGGGTAAAAACTAGTTGATTGACATCGAACTACTCCCCAAGTGGACAAGTTTTTTATATGCCAATTTTTAAGTACAACACAATCCTTATACTTTGATCATATTGCAACATGATAAGCTTCACCATTTAAATTCATGCTAGTTTAAGGAAGAAACTCTTATCCCTTAACATTCCAAATACCTGCCATATTCCAAAACTATGCTTTCGGGAAAGAATGGCAAAGCATAAAGTACCTTAAAATACTCTGATGGCAATCCAGCCAGCTCCGTCTCACTGAATAGAAGATGAGCATTATGATCATTCAAATTTCGTATGTACCGTAAGCTTAAATCATTGATCTTAGCTTTCAAGCGCTGCACTTCCTCTCTCTTGGTAACAGTAAGATTCAGACCATTCTTCTCAAAATCTCTCACCTATCAACAATCAGAATAACACCAAATCTTAAGCTCAACAACTTCTGCAGCTTAATAGAAACCAAAATCCAGAAGAGATTTAACATAGTGAATTCGAGCACCCAAACTCATTTTCAGATTTTCTTACCAGGCAGTCTATGTATTGTTTTGCTTCTGGGCTTACACACTCCCCCTTTGCAGCAAATGCCTTAACCACACGATAAACATCTTCTCTTAAACTGATCAGCTTGCATGAAATAGGGAGAAATTCAATTTGATTCATACAGACATCATATTTTAATCAACAATATGCCCCATCAATCTATAACCAAATGAATAATCACATACACAAGTCAGAAGGCAAAGTTAAACCAGACATCAATCAAACATAAGTGACAGAGTAGGCAACTATAAAAGCCAACTAGTTAAAAAGGCTTGCAAAAAAAAAACCAACTTAAAATGATAGTAACATAAGGAACCGAACAGATAAGTAAAACCTGCAAGTCAACACATGATCATCAATTCTGCGCTCAGCTTCAGCACTAGCCTTGCGCACATCTTCTGAAGTGGAAACAAGCTTTGGAAACACACAAGACTGAACCAGCGGAAATTGTTGTCCATCTAAATCGGCTAATGGTGCAATAACATTGGCATATGTCACCTGTGCATTTTTCATTTCAATTATGAAGAAAAAAACAACACACAAGCAATTGATTGGAATTTGTTGCTTGAAATATACTAAACAGAAAACCAACCGAATCGATAAGAAAATAAGAAACAGCAATCAGAAGCACCTTGTCTAAAGGAACCGAAGCAACAGCATCGTGAACCTCCTTTGACTTAGCAATAACTTGATCAGCTAATCGAAGAATCTCAGAGGCAGAGAGGTTAATGCGAACATTAAACCTCGGAAGATCTATTCAACCATAAGAAAACAACCAAACAGTTACTTACCTCACTCCCATTTGACCGAATCTAAACTTACGGAAACAAGAAAAATAACAGCCAAAACATGCAATTGCTTAAAATCTCACTAAACTATCAGAAGTCAAGCATTTTTGGCACGTAAGAAGATGCTAAGAGTGAAGAGCTAGAGAGAAAGAGGAACCTTTCTTCTTGGACTTGTTCCAGCGAGAATTGAAGGCGGAGACGACGAGGGAGACGGCGAGAGCTAAGAAAGCAGCGCCTCCGGTGAAGGCGAGTATGCGGCTCTCGCTCTTGCGTTTGACCATTTCCTCGTTGTTTTCTCCGCTTTCCGCCATTTTCCCTTCTTGCCTGGTCCTCTTCTCAAATGGGAGGGAATTTGGCTTGAGACGAGAGAGGGTGAAAATTTGACGGCTTTGGGTGTGAAATGTTAGGACAATTTTCTAAAATTTCGGACCAGCTAAAGATGTTGTCTTTTTGTCTTTATTCGGAGTTGGAGGCCCACATAATTTTTTAAGGGTAAAAGACAAAAACACCCTATGTATTTAAAAAAAATTAAAAATCATTTGAAATTATAAAAAAATTACTTTTAATTTGAACATGTCTAGAAAAATTCTCTAAAGTTGACATTCGTATAAAAACTAAGGTGGTACTTGATTTGTTGGTATAGAAAGAACGAAATAAGTAAAGAATGCAAAAAGATGCTTAATAATATATAATGATTGGAATTTTATTCCTTACAATACTCATTATAATTCATATTATCTTTCCTCCCAACAAACCAAATACACCTAACAGAACATTTAACATGACAACACAACGAACTATCTTTACCTTATAATCATTTTTTTTCCGATTCACATTTTGTTCAATTCTTTGTTTCATAACCTATGATCTGTTCAATTTCTTGATGAACCCATGTGTTTGTAGATCCGATTCATAATTCTCCAAAAACAAGCAAGGCAATACTAATATAAGAAAATACTACATTCCTCTCGAAGATTCATAGAAGCACAAATTCGAACATGACCTACTCAAAATTTTCCTTTTTTACTTTTTTTCCTTATTTCCTTGTCAATTTTAAATGATTTGTAATTTTTTCTTACAAGCTGTTAATACTTAATAGAGACACCAAGTTCATGAATTTCGTTAAAGTCCCCGATTTTCAATTAATTACAAGAAATTATGTGAAATGGTTCAAGCCTTTTGATTGATATCTTTTATTCTTTTAAAATTGAGGTTGTACAAATCCTTGATTCTTTCAAGAATAATGTGTTTATAACCTTTTAAGTGTTCTTTTTGCATTTATGTACACATAAGATTATCTATAGATGTTATGCTAGCCCATTCTTCACGTTATCCGTGGACACCACAAACAAACATTTCGTAGAGAAAAACATTTTGAACCGGTGCTTATCATTTTTAGTACTTATTAAACTTGCTTCAATCCAACATTGCTTTTATAAAGGTATAACAATTAATTCGTTTTACCAAATGGAACTTGGAAACGTAACAGTAATTACTGCTACAATCAGGCATTATAGTCCTCTGAGTATATAATATGATTTTATCCTTTTTTAATTTGGTCCATTTGCTCTGCAATGTTTGTATGTTGTTCTCTAATTATAGTATTAAGTTTTTGTGTGAACCATTGTCATGCCTTTTGAGATATTTTTGTCATGGAATTCGATGTTATCTTTGTGAAAAATAATAACGTTGATCAAGCAAGATTGTTCTCTTTCTCATATAGGAAACCTTCTTCTGCATAATATTTCTACATTTTCATTTTCCTGTTTGTGTGTGAAGTAAATCTTGTTACATAAGTGCAATTTTTTTATAGCGTGTGAACAATTGTACTAAAAAATCACACCAAATAAGTTTTCAGGAAATATTGGAGGGTCCGAACCAACTGCTTAAATTTCAACCTCCTTAGACAAAATTGAGCCTAGATATAGAATTTAATAGCACTATTTATCACAACAACTATGCCCATACATTACTAATAAATAGATATACAGATAAAATAAATAACACCAAAGTTTTAAAGAAGCTAAACCAATTTTTGTCTACATCCTCAAACGTACTAATATATTTCACTATCTTCACTGAATATTATAAGGGAAATATTACAAAGAGAGAAAGAAAGCCTTAGAACGAGGGAGGGCAATTTTGGGATGATTGAAACTATAGGACAACACATCCTTTTATAATCACAAAATCTCCCTTTGAGTTTGTAATTATTCCACATGGGCCACGATTTTTTATAATCATAAATCTACCTGTTGATTTTTTATTTTTCATATATGGGATAAGCCATATTTCAACTATTCTTCACCTTGGCACATTTCCACATTTTCATTCTTCACTCAAACCATTATTAGTAGTGCCTTCAAATGCACCTCAAGGTGTCAACTCACAAATTTCAACAATGTTGATTAATTATAAATAGTGTTGAAACTTGACTACTATTACAACCTTTGTCATCATATCAGCAAGATTTTCGATGATCTGAATCTTCTAAAGTATTACTCCAACTTCTTCTAAAATATCTCATACAAAGTGATATCGAACATCGATGTGCTCTATCCTTGCATGATAAACTTGGTTCTTTGCTAAATGGATAGAACTTAAACTATAAAAAAAATTGTAACATTCTTTTGAGCAATTCCCAATTTACCAAGCAACATTTTGAACCAAATTACCTCCTTAACAACCTCTGTAATTGCCATAAACCACGTCTCTATTATAGATAGAGTAAATTTTGACAGTAAAATTGACTTCCAACTAACTGGTGCCTTTGCAATAGTAAATACATAACCAGTAGTTGAGCGACATTTGTTGTAACACCCCACTCCCGTCGAACCCGAACCCGATATCGATCGTGATACCCGAATCCGTGCCCCGCGAGGGTGGCG
>JAOTAY010000003.1:8005766-8019215 GCA_025629805.1 Erythroxylum baracoense | reverse complement strand
AGTGATGTGACACGCCACCCTCGCGGGGCACGGATCCGGGTATCACTGTCGATATCGGGTTCGGGTTCAGCGGGAGTTGGGGTGTTACATGTTGTGTTCACTGCTTCCGTCCAAAACCGTATTGATATTTTCCTTTCATTTAACATAGATTTGGCCATTTCTTGAAGAGTTTGATTCTTCCTCTCTGTAACTCTATTTTGTTGTGGAGTTTTAGGTGCTGAAAGTTCTTGTACGATAACATAATTGTCATAGAAATCATTGAAGCTTGCATTCTCAAATTCCCTCTGTGGTTTGATTGAGTTCTCAAAACTGTCATACTTTTCATATTCATGACCTGCACACATAGGCTTCTAAAAGTCTTAAAAGCATCTGATTTCTCTTTCAAAAACTATACCAAGTGTATCTAGAATAATCATCAACACAAGTTAACAAGTATCTTGCTCTTCCAATGCTAGCATGTTGTATTGGACCAACCAAGTCCATGTGAATTAATTCCAAAATGCATGAGGAAGTAACGTGACTAATCTTTTTATGTGGCACTATCATCTGTTTACCCATTTGACATGCACTACATACCTTCTTATCTTTTTGTTTATTATAGGCAAACCTATCACGGTTTCCAATTACTTTAACTTGCTAATAAGCTCATAAGTAACGTGCCCAAGCTTTTGATGTCATAGATCTACATTATCATCATATGAGGCTGATTTACAAGTGACGGTGACTTACAATATATAACAATTTTCTGTTGATTCTCCCACTCATAAAACATTCTCCTTGTTCGGTTAACACTTAGCATTCATCACTTGTAAATTTAACCAATAAACCATCTTCACAAAGTTGGCTTATACTTACCAAATTGACTTTTAATCCATCAACGTGAAGCACATTCTCAAGGTGTGGCAATCCATCCATGCATAGTGTTCCTCTACCAATCACCGAAGCCTTCTTTCCATCACTGAAAGTCACATGCCTATGGATACAACTTTGATAATTGGTTAAGTGTCTCTTTTCTCCTGTCATATGACGTGAACATCCACTGTTAAAATTCCAACCATTATGAGAAACGACCTTCATGGATTTAAGAACTACGGGAGCTTGCAGTTAACCCTTTTAAACCCAAGTGTGCCTCGGTATCATTGGTTGCTATTGGAAATTTGGTGAGGAGTGTGTAGATTTTCGATTTTGGGCCTTTGAAATAACATTTGTAACAACTTGTAACATCTTGGTCTTATGTGCCAAATAACTCCACAAAAATTACATGTAGGTATGAATCTCTTATTCTTCCTTGTGATTTCCCTTTGGACAGGTCTGACTATATCATTATTTTCATCATTCGACTTAGAGCATTCTCCTTTATAGCCAATACCTTGGAGATCTCCTTTGATCTTACCGATTTCCAGCAACTTTCTAACTTTTTAGTATCTCTATTTAACATTCTTAACCCTTTTTGTAGGAAAATCCGAATGCATGCATCATATACACACGTTGCAAAAAAATAAAAAAAGACTTTTCTGAAGTTCATGATCTATATGCTTATACAAGGCAATATCATTAAACCTAGGTAAAATTCCCAATTCACATACATGTTCATAACACATATATATATAGGAATTCATGGCATTTACACAAATCAATTATTCATATAATAACCACGTACCTTGTGAGTAGTCTCCTTCGTTCTTCGATATTCTATTTATCGAGTTATTGCAAATCACAACGACCAAAACAGACTGTCTCCAACGATATTCACACAGAGATCGAAAAAACTAACAAAATCAAACTCTTTGATCCGAAAATGGTCAGAACAAAGACATGAGTGCTAGCTCTTTTCTTTGTTCTATATAGAGCAAGAACATTAAAGTAAATGAAGAACAAAAATCATTAAAGCAAATGGAGAGGAAAAAGATAAGAAATATGAGAGACTGATATATGATAATCGTGAAGGATATATCTTCCTTAACAATTCTCACGATCTGTTTTGATTTTTTGTCTTTTCTCCTTTAAAGACCATAAATTAATGCTTAACCTCTCTTCCACGTTAAACTTCTCTTATATATATATATGCTGAGGTGATCTAGTCACATTGGGATCAGTCCTACCGAGTCCTGGGTATGGAAAAAATACCGAAGACCTATTTCAGCAATATTGACATCGCGATCTCATTGGGATCCATTTGGTTCCATTGCTCTCCATATAACGGATCTCTATCCAAAACTATTTTACGAATCCTCTAAGTCACTCTTATGCATGTGACCCATTAGGTTTCCAGTTATGTTGGCCACTTAGATTAGCACTTAATCCAAGCAAGTCATGAGCGGCGTCTAGCAATACATCATGACCCCTATTTGATCAGAAAGTAAGTGGTTTGACGAACGAACCCGTACTCGTCACTAACCGTCTTACGAACGCTCCCATAGATAATTGTTGTGCAATTCGACCTTTCATCTTGTTATATCCCACT
The DNA here is from genome assembly GCA_025629805.1 of Erythroxylum baracoense. NCBI lineage: Eukaryota > Viridiplantae > Streptophyta > Magnoliopsida > Malpighiales > Erythroxylaceae > Erythroxylum > Erythroxylum baracoense. The sequence continues at coordinate 8,016,751 of JAOTAY010000003.1, read as the reverse complement.
TGGTTATGAGTATGGGCAAAGTTTTAACTCTTACTAGACTGACAACATCAAATCTAGCCTAAGTGATATCAGTTCTCATCCTGGGACTTATTACTTTATATGTCAATGAAGACGTTCTTCATAATACATGTACTCCAGCCAGAGGTTTCTAAGTAATGAACTCGACAAAAGGCTGTGGGTATCATCTTCTTCTATCACAAAAGTGGTGAATCCTCTATTGACTACTCAATTACCTTCGAATACCTCAAGCTGTACCCAATCACCACCCTATGAGTGACCTATGTAAGGAAACAAGGAATGAAGTCAAAGCACATAATCAATATCCAAGATATCCTTGAGTACCTTAAGTCTAAGGATACTTGCACCATTGCTATGATGAGATTATCACTGACATTAGAATAGGACATTCATGTGATGATCTCATGGTAGGTCATCCAATGTACTTACTACCTCTTACTTACTACCTCTAGTAAGCATCCACATCTCAACTCTAAACATCTCATGTTTACAGTTTCTGAGATCCACTAATTGATCAAATCAAGGAGTTTGACATGTGCTAGTTTATTCGGATTAACAATATCTAGTCTCATTAATCTTATAACTAGGGATAATTTAGATATTGACATAATTGCACATGATAAGAATCTCAATAGTATGATCACAACATAATTTCTTTCATGCTATGTCATATTTCATGCACTTCATTAATTTGCTTATAGATTAATATCAATTCATAAATAATGAACACCAAATTAATAAAATATGTTTTTCTTTATTATTGAAAATAAAGTCTGTACACAACTTTGTACAAAACTCACTAAAGGCGATTGCCTTTAGGGCACTACTTTAACACTTTTTAAGTGGTAATCAGCTTTAGGTTTGTTTCATTCAACTCATCTATTGTAGATAATAATTTCTTCTCTAGATCTTGAATGATATTCTTCATAGTAAAGTTTTCCTTCTTTAACTTTTCATTCTTCTCATATGTTTGCACCCACTTTATATACATTAATCTATAGGCTTTGTAAATATCCTTATCTTTGTTTTTTGAATCACTATCATGATCTGAAATTAAGCTTTAGATTGATTCATCTACAATTTTCCCAAAATTCTGAACTGATTTATCTATAGTTTCATCATCATTTTCTTACTTCTTGGTTATTGTTAAACAAGCAAATGGACTTTTGCTATATAAAGCAACTAACGCAACATTACTCACAAATTCCTCTTTACTATCATACTCACTTTCGAATTCATTCTCACTCCAAGTGCTAATATAGGACTTCCCCTTTTTCTTCTCCAAGGTATTAGCACATTCCGCTTGCACATTTCTGAATCCTTGACATTCATGACATCGAATTTTCTTCACTTTTCTTTCACCCTTTTGAGTTTTAGCTTGTTGTTTGAAGTTGATGTTCGATGAACTCCTACCGTTTTGCTTAAACTCGGGTCTGTCTTTTTTCACTTTCTTCAACCACTTACTGAAATTTCTTGTCAATAATACCAGATCCTTATTCTCGTCTGATTCGTCTTCTACATCATTCATAGCTTTACTGATTTTAGTTTGTAGTGTCATTCCTTTGCTTTTCTCTCGTTTATCCTTCAATAAGTTCATCTCAAAATTGGTAAGAATCCCAATTACCTTATCCAATGACAATTCATTGATATCATGACCTTCTTCGATGGCTGCAATTTTCGGTATGAACCTTGGTGGTAATAATCTCAATGTTTTCTTGACAAGTTTCATATTAGAATACTTCTTCTCGAGTTGATGCGCTTGATTTGCTATGTCACGCAGTCCCTCTTGAAAGTCTCCAATATTTTCACTCTCATCCATCTTCAGCTCTTCAAATCTCATAGCCAACAACTGAAGTTTTAAGGCTATCGCATATTTCAATCCCTCATGAATAGTCTGCAAAGTGTCTCATGCTTCTTTTGCCGATTTACAAGCTGATATAATTAAAAAGTGACCTTCATCAATGGCACTAAAGATGGCATGCATGGTCTGAGAGTTTCCAAAAGCTCTCTCTTTTTTATCACTTGTCCAGTTAGGTAGATCTTTCAATACTATTTCTCCCTTGTCATCAATTACAACTAGATGTGTCCAACCATGTATCACATAGTTCTTCACTTTTGTTCCCTGTGCCTGAATAAATCCTCTCATATGAGATTTTCATGCAGGATCAGTGGATCCAATAGTGGAGGCCTAGTAATTGATGCTTCTTCTCTTGTAGCTATATCTGCGAAACACCGATTTACACCACCTTATTGTACAAAGTTCTAATTTGGTGACCCTGTTTTGATACCAATTGAAAATCCTTAAAGATGTAGTTTCGCAAAAATTTTTGGTTCAGTCGTAGTTGTGTCTAACACAAGCGAAAACAAAAATATTAAACGTATGAAAAATCAACACCAAAAATTTGTTAATATAATTCGACACACCTTGTCTACGTCTACGGGCCCCTCACCTAGCTTGATACTTTCACTGATGTCAATAGTTTTATACAGGGCTTTACTGAGTCGACTCACTTAACCCTCAACACTAACCCTTGTCCTCACAACTCATGAAAGTAATTTATACCTAATAATACGATTGACTCGTGTTAACCTCAATAGAGAATTTTCTCAACAACTTTTAACGATAACGATAATGAAGAAACAACTCAAGCCATTAAAATAATAAAAAACATAAATGAATACACTTGAGAAACAAAAAACAACTTTCCTAATGAATTCAACTCATTCAATGACAGTTCAGGAAGTTGTTCACTAAGAGTACTGTTGTAATTAGCTGCTAGAATTTTTCATACATCATCTCCACTTTTGGCAGCCACCAAAACAAACATAATCAATAACCAATCAACCCAACAACACTCACACACATATCTCGAAAACCAGCTGCTAATATTGGCCTCAATTTTTGTTCAACAATTGAGAAGAATGCAGCTAACCGTTAACAATTATTCAGCTCATTAAAGTAATGCAAGAATAACAGAAAAACCAGCAATGATAATCCTACATACACACATCAATAATCCAGCCAAATCACGCAAGCACCAATAAAAAACAAACATAACTCACTAGACTCCTAATCAACAACAACGACTTAAGGAAAACACAACTGTAAGGATTTTTTTGCCCAATCACAAATTTCCCAGCTACCTTAGTTACGTGATTCTTGGCAGAAAATTAGCAACCGATAGATTTATATCTTGACCTAATCAGCTGCTAAATATTATCAAAAATTAACCCTAAAATCCAGCTGCCAAGTCTTATATAACCTGTCATTTTTCCACCTTCAAAACAACGACACTTCAACTCATAACACACGTGAATCCCAACTATATTAAGATGAAAATAATTAACCCAAATTCCAAAATTATGATAATTTTATCCTAAAATAGGATATATATTGAATCCCATCTAGATTAAGATTTGAATTCTAATCATATCTTGAAAGTGTCCCACATCAATCCAACTAAGTCTAATTAACAAATAATGACCAAAATTAAATAGTAAGATATCATAACTTATATTTTAACAGTTATAAAAGTTATATGCAATATTTAAAGTTAAAACACTAGGAAATTAGGTGCTTGGTTGGTTATTATTTTGATCATAATGATTATTTGTAAGCCTTATAAAAATTTTAAATATGTATACTTTAAACCTTACAGTTTCAACCTTGGCATCCTTATATAATGATCTTTATAAATATGCTAAAAGTATTCAAGATTCATCTTCAGTTGTGAACTAAATGAAGTTAAAATTGTAGGATTAGTAGCAAATCCTAGTGTGAGAAAGTATGTTACATGTGGCCTCGAACTATAAGCAATTCCAATAGCAGTTGCAAACTATATAGACAATGCAACAAAGGTATTTGGCCAAGTATTTTGTGTTTGTGATCTTAAATTAGAATAATGTTAATACATTCCAAATAATCTATAACCTCATAACTTCACTGTGATCACAATGTTCATCTTGTTCTTAGCATCCTTTACTATTTAAAAGTAGAAATAAAGTTGATTTCTCTATTGGATTGTTGGTGTACCATGATTCTTTGAATGACTTATATGAATAACTCAATAAATAACTTAAATTTATATTCCTTAACATTCAGGTTTAAGAGTTCACTAATGTTTTTACCTTCTCCAAGAAATGAGCTTTTTATCCAACAACGTAGTTGAAGTTTTACTAATGTATGACAATGATATGGATAAGGCATCGACACATTTTCTCAACAATTCACCCTAAACATAACTAGAGAGAAGTTGCTATATGTGACATTGATCATGATAGTGATGCATAGTTATATATATGTGCTGCTTGGCATTTTTTGTCTATAAAAAGATACAAAAATATCCAATTGCCAAAAATACGAACTTGCTTGTTTCAACACTTCATTTGGTTTATCTAATTGTTAAATAAAAGTAGTTTTGTTTAAGAAAGAAATAGGAAATCAATATCACTCCATATTAATTAGCAAAATAAGACATTTATATAATACATTTATTGGTGTCTTCACAAAAGCATAGTCTCATAAAGGACAGGTGTCAATGACTTTAGTTGAGTTTATGAATGGATAGATAGTGGAGTAAGATGTGTATAGGAACAACTATGTCAAACAGGAAGCAACTTTCATGGTTACATTAGACTCTCCTGAATTTCTTGTTTTAGGGATTATGCTTTGCCTTTCTAAATTCTCATCCATCAAAAGCCAACCTTATTAACTTCCAGGTATACCATTTTGACTTTGGATGACATCAAACCACACTCCTTCATATATAGCTCTTGTAATCCAAAAATTTGAATTCAATTGCTTAAACAAATTGGTGAAATCATTAAAGTAGCAATTATGAATCCCATAACTTAGGTAGGCATCATATGGTTAAGCATTATATATGTTGATGAACATTAACCAAAAAGCATATCCCGTCATTACATTCCAATAAGTGGGTCTCAATGTAAGTATACGTTTATGTGTAATGGGGAAAGAAAAATAAAGAGACTTTATAGCTAGGATGAGAAATAAAACTTCCTTTAATCAATATGTTTGACTTTAATTGATAAAACCAAGATCTAGCTAACATTGTCATAGGCATACGTTTGAAGAATGGATCTGTGCACGCATAAATCTTGACTCCTTAAAACATTGCTACATACAAGCCTTAGTTTATGAAATTAAACCTTAACATCTTATTCTTTTATAACATAAGCAAAGAACAATTTGGCTTTTAATGGAATCTCCTCCATATAATTGTCATATAAAAAATGTTTAAAATGAGAAAAAACAAAGATAGAAGTTTGACCATCAAATTTATGGTGAGTCAAGTGTTGTATAGCATATTTTTAGGCTAAAATTAGTGAAAATAAGCCTAGATAATTGAGAAACAAAGAAAGTATATGTCATTACTAATACCAACCTAACCTAAACAAAGAACCAAACAAAGCAATTGCATTTTCCAGTTCCCATCTGTGCCTTACGAAATGCATCCTTTTTGTTTTTATTTTTAAACTTTATCATTTTTTATTACTAACAAATGTCTCTTCTTTGATTGAACTCCATCTTTCTTTGTCAAAAGTTTTGAGGTAGAACTGTCTTGTTTCACTGCAGCTAATTCTATATGAAGTGTTGATAGCTTCTTTTCCTTTTCTCTGAGAGGAACCATTAAAACATGAACAATATAGTATTTGTAACAGAACATGAGGTGGAGAGGTAAGAATAAGCAAAGCAAAAGAGGAGACATAACAAATTATCCATATTACCTGCAGGCAATCACATTTCAACCTGAAACTGAAATTTCAATTTATAATCAGAAACTTACCTAAAAAATTTGTCTTTCAGGTTCTTTAATCATATAAACCCTATTATGTGAATCTTACCACAACATGTCTTCCTCATCAAAACCCATAATCATTATAAAAAAATTGGAAAGTTATTGTTATGTTATTTTGTAATGTGGTGCGTAACGTTTGAATGAAAGAGAGAGAATAGAGGAGATATGGAAATCTTAAGAGAATATTCAGAAAGAAGGAAATTACCAATTTTTGTTATACTTGTCTCCTTCTAGCCATTGTTACAACATTTAAATACACATAGAAGAAAAACTAAGGTAGGTGATGGTCCTGGGTTACATGTCTATGACTATATTTAAACGATGCATCTCATGCCAAAAGACTTAACGTTGTTGTTTCTGTTAACTTCTCTAATCCCTTTGAAATTTTCAATGGTTTACTCGTCTTCTTCATTAGTTTTTGTACCAATCCACTCCCTTTTCACTTCCTTGTCCACCAAGTTAACTTCTAAAAATTGCTTTTGAAGTTCAAAGAGATATTCTTATGAAGCACTCTTGCTTTGGCCATCCGACCATTGAATTAGTAGTTGTGTTACTGAACGATTGTTTCTCTTGACCATGCTCCTTCCTAATATCGCTACCGGAACATGCTTTGTGGGGATGAATACTTTCGACAATGTTATAAACATTCTGCCTTGTCCCATATGAACCTTCTTAAGTTGAGCCACGTATAAAACTGGGTGAATGGAGGTTTCCAGAGGAAGCTCCAATTTATATGCTACAATTCCCACGCGTTTAAGAATTTTATAAGGGTCACAATACAATGGTGACAATTTATGTTTACCCCTCCTTTGAAGAGAGTGTTGTTTATAAGGTTGTAGTTTTAATAAAACTAGGTCGCCTATTTTAAATTCACGTTTTAATCGTTTTGATTCCGTATGTTGCTTCATTCTATTTCGTGTTCTCTATAAATAGAACCTTATTATCTCCAACATCACTTCTCTGTCTTTGAAATCTTGACCCACCTCTATTATTACCAATAATATATGGAGTGTAAACAGGTGGCGAATACCCATATAAGACTTCGAAAGGCATTATGTTAAGACTTCGGCCAGGGAACCCATTCACTCCATCTCTAGGGGGTTTCTCTATAGAAGCATTGCAGGTATGTTTCCAAAATTTTATTGATCACCTGTGTCTGCCCATCTATTTGTGGATGGTAGGTTGTTGAGTATTTTAGGCTAACTCCTTATAGCTTAAATAATTCTTGCCAGAATTTGCTTAAAAACATAGGATCTCTAGCGTTGATGATTGTTTATAACATTCCATACGAAAATGTGGTTAAGGAATAATCTTCGATGTCTCTTACTGAATACGAATGTTTAACTGGGATAAAATGGACATACTTGGTGAATCAATCAACCACCACTAAAATCATAGAGTTTCCCATAGATGTAAGTAGCCCTTTGATAAAATCCACATTGAGCTCTCTCCAACCACCTTCTAGAATTTTAAGGGGTAGTAACAGCCTAGATATGCTGATATATCATACTTGCTCTTTTGGTCAATCATGCATCTTTTTTATGTAATTTTGAATATCCTTTGTCAACCCTTTCCATTAGAATAAACTTTGTAGTTTCTTTATGGTCCCTAGTACACCCAAATGCCCTCCCATCATTTCTTCATGGCTAACTTTGATTTGTTGTTCTTTGAGTGTGTTGTTCGAGCCTATCACTAGCCTCCCCTTCCATTGTAATAATCCATTATTCCACTCATAAACACTTAAAATGATTTCTCCTATCATGATTTTCTTAATCAGGTTACGTATAGTGTGATCCCTTTCCTAACTTTTTTTAATTTCTTCAAGCAATCCTCCTTGTACTTGTGATACTGATACCACCAGTAATTTTGAGTTGGTAAATCTTGATAGAGCATTGGCTATTGTTTTTTCCTACTCGCTGCGATATTAGACTTCAAAATCATAACCCAAGAGCTTTTAAAGCCATGATTTCTAGAAAGGCATTGATAATTGTTACTCATTGAAAGTTCTTTAGGCTCTGGTGATCCGTTCACTCGATGAAGGGTTTGATGATAAGGTAGTGGTGTCACTATTTTATTGCTTTAATTATGGCTAGAAACTCTTTTTCGTGTGTTGATAGCCCTTGATGCTTCAAAGCTAGTGTTTTACTAAGAAAAGCAATTAAATGATCATCTTGCTATGGTACTACTCTGATGCCTGATCTGTTGGCGTCTGTTTCCATTACAAAGGGTTTTGAGAAGTTAGGAAGTGCTAGGATAGGTGCTTTCATGATTGCTTCCTTTAGGGTTTTTGGCTCTGGTCAGTCTTTAATCGTCCTCAACTTCCTTTCATCGGTTGCCACACTATTCTCCAAGATAATGTAACCTAAATATTTAATCTACCTTGCTCTAAAAACCCACTTGCTCCTGCATAAATATAGTTGATTAATTTTTAGAATCACTATTGTCGTAGTATGGTGCTTTACATGTGATTATAGGGATTGAATGTAAATCAATATATCATCAAAAAATACCAGAATGAAGTGTCAAATGTATGGTTTAAATAACTCATTCATTAAACTTTGAAACATTGATGGTACATTGGTTAAGCCGAATGGCGTAACCAAGAATTTGTAACGCTCTTCGTGCAAATTGAATGTTGTTTTTGGAATGTCTTCAAATTGCATTCAAACCTGGTGATAACTCGAATGTAAGTCTAGCTCAGTAAACCAGCTGGCTCCATGTAATTCATGTAATAATTCTTTTGTTAACAGAATAGGAAATTTGTCTTTGATTTTATGTTTATTGAGCTTGCAATAGTCCACTCATATCCACCATGAGTTGTCCTTTTTCTTAACGAGGACTATTGGTGATGCATACGTTTCGTAGTTGTGTCTGATGAAGCCTTAGTTCATCAAGTATTTCATGGATTGTTCGATGACATTTTTTGAGCTCTTGAGTATCGACATGGTCTGATATTAATGGTTTCCGCTCCCTCCTTTAAGTGAACCTAATGATTATGTTTCCTATCAAGTGGTGATTGGTTTGGTTCTTTGAATATTATGGCGAACTCCAACAAAACCTCGTTAATTTCTTCGAATGCACTCAACTGATCTTCCTTTACTCCTAATTGTTGTAGTTGACAATTGATCGGAAATGTCAATTACATCATGAAAAATTACCCTCCTTCCAATCATTGTAGTGTTATGTGGAATTCCTTGCCTGATACAACTCGTGATTCAAGGTAACTACGTGGCCCTCCTAGTTGAAAGTCATGGTCCTTTCCTTGAAATTACAATGAACGTCGTTCAATTCAACTATCCACTGAACTCCCAATACCGTATTGCAACCTCCTAGCAATAACACTAATGCGTTCTTAGCAAATTGGAAACCTAACATTGTCCACGTTAAATTCATGTAGTATTATTTACATACTAACCGCAATCCCCCACCAACTGTAATGTATATGGGTTATATACCCCTAACATTACAATCTCCTTTCTTTACGATTATATATCCACAAAATTGTGGGTGCTGTTGTTGTCAACCAATATATGAATCACCCTCCTTTGATGCATTCCTACTATCCTCATTTGCTTAAAGTTCCTCTCACCTGACAATCCCATCATCACTTGCGTTGATACGTTGGGACAATCAACTTATAGTTGTTCTTCCTCACATTTTTCATTGTCTCTCTTCACTAAGCTCCAACGGAATCTTAGTCTCCATCGACCACAAACAATTATAATTGTTTCCTCTTCCATTTATGACATGGATTGTATTTTTCATTGCACTAAAAGTAGAGTCCTCGCGATCTTTTTTCATCAAATTCCTTGCTACAGATGTGCTTTGTGAATTTGAAAGTTTTTTTTGTTGCCATACTTGTTGAAGATGTCGAAGTGGGCAATATTCCATTTAACGATAAACTCTTATTTACATTTAATGTTTGTTGCATTCTCGGAACTGGGTTATGGCCTCCCCCAAAACTTATGCTCTTCAATGTGTTTCCTCAAGAAAAGAAGGTACTCCCCTTTGCCATCATGATTGCTTTATGCTTCCGTGCCAACAAATACATCTGGTGTAAAGAAGAAGGCTTATGCAGTCGTACTGTTACTTCAATCTTTGGTTTGAGGCCCTTAAGAAATAACCTAATCAAATACTCTTCAGACAGTGATAACCAATTTGAGTAATGGTCGAATTTGGCACTGTATTCCAACATCAAGCCTTCTTATTTTATTTCTTTAAAATCTCCTACTGGGTTATCGAAGATTTTCACATCAAAAAGTGTTTTGAGCATGCTCGTGAACTCCTTTTAATCCACCCCTTTTGATTTATTTTGATTCCTTAAGTAGAGCCTATACTATTCCTGAGCTTGTTCATCCATATGGAGAATCGCCATGCCCACCTTCACCTTATCTGACATTAGATCTAATTAAAAATATTACTCACATCTTTAAAATCACAATTTGGTTCACTCATTGTCAAACATTGGAAACTTTATTCAGCTCAACCTTGTGGAAACCACATTTTCATCCTTCTCCTGCGGGATTTTTTCACTTTTTTTCGTGTGATCCGAAGTAACTGAAATAGCCACTCCCAATTTCACTCCTTGCTGCTGCATGAATTGCATGAAAATGGCTTTAAGCTTCAACATGTCCTTCTCATACTTATCTACTCTATTTTGTGATTCTAGTAACAATTTTTTGTTCTTGATTTGAGCGTTCATCAGACTCTTAACGCTCTCTTTAATTCTTCTGAACTTAACTCCCTTTGTTTCTTCTGCCATTGATACTTGTTCCCTTGAATCAACTGCTCTAATGCCAGATGTTATGTTATTTTATAATGCACAAACTTAACTCCCTTTGTTTCTTCTGCCATTGATACTTGTTCCCTTGAATCAACTGCTCTGATGCCAGATGTTATGTTATTTTATAATGTTGTGCATAACGTTTGAACAAAAGAGAGAGAAGTGAGGAGACATGGAAATGTTAAGAGATTATTCAGAAAGACAAAAGTAACTAATGCTGGAACCCCTCCCCGGGCGGGCCCACAGGCCTGACATCCTGCATGACATCTGGACCCGTGGCTCGCGGGAGAGGAATTCCCCACCAGGGATACTTAAAACGAACAAACTTATTTAATTTACCTCCGTATATAAATTGAGATAAATCA
>JAOTAY010000003.1:7988022-8005666 GCA_025629805.1 Erythroxylum baracoense | reverse complement strand
TATCCCCAAAAATTTTAATTAAAGCCTAATCACAACAAAATAATAAAATTAATCCTCAAACAAATCGGGGTCCAACAACTAATTTCTATTATACTTGTCTCCTTCGAGTCGTTGTTACAACATTTAAATACATATAGAATAAAACTTAAGATAGATGATGGTCCTGGGTTACATGTGTATGACTTTATTTAAACAATGTGTCTCTTGCCCAATGACTTAACATTGTTGTTTTCGTTAACTTCTCTGATCCCGTTGAATTTCCTACGATTTACTTGTCTTCTTCATTAGTTTTTGTAATAGTTATCATCTTCAAACTTGAAGCAGTGAAAGAGTAGAAAGAGAAATAAAGAGTAGCATTGAATCTGATATGCAAACACATGAGTTTACCAAGAATTTGAAAAGAACGTGAAACAAACGGTTACAAAGCAATAAGTTACATCCTTTAATCAGATGATAACCCCAATAGATATACCGTAAACAACCTCGACCAAATGAAGAAGACAATAGAGTTGAAGATAACGTGAATTGGTGGAAAATTAAGTTTAGGAGGTAAAGATAGCTGGGTGAGTTGGAGGTTGGTTTATTTCTTTTGGTCGGGTTGGACTAAAAAAATGAATGGACTAAGAGATTTTGGTTGGTCCAAAGATAAGCCATGTGAGCATAAGGTGCATATAGTGTTTGGAGTTTATAAAAAAGTCAATGTACCTAATGCATAAGGCTCCCCGCTTTGCGAGAGTATGAGGAAGGTTATAATATACGTAACGTTCCCTTTATATTTTTACAAAGAAGCTATTTCTATGACTTAAACCATTGACTTTATGGTCACGAAAGAGCAACTTTACCGGTTTGAGTTTATAAAATTTAAAATTTGTACATGCTTATACGTTCAACCAAACGTTAAGAAAAAAACATTTAAATCTTTATGTAATTTAATTTTTTCATTTATTCTTTAAATTTTAGAAATTAAATAGTTCCTTTTGTTGATTTCAAAAATTTCATAACTCACCTTTGTTATATTTTTGCAACAATTGTTACAGCCAGTAGATTTAACTAGGACATGAAAAGAGAATATAAGATTAAGAGAGAAGAGCCTTGGATAAGTTAATAATGACAGGTCCACCTCTTAAGTTGTACCTCTAACTTGGACTCAACAAGAATGAATTTCAAATCAGATTGCACTCATCCGTCATCTACCAAATGTTTCTGAAGCCACTAACTAAATGGCCCGTGAAATTTGAGGTCTAAATATCATTCTGGGCCATCAGTTTGGGCCCACGTCAAAGCCCGTACAGTGAAAAAAATGCTGAAATGAAACTACAATTACCAGCCTTCTTCACTTTCACCTTCTCGCTGTTCAGTTTCTGTTTAATGCTCCGAAATCTGTTTGGTAACCTAGAAAAGGAAACCCCCCAGAAAATTCACGCTCATGGCTCCAAAACCCAAGGACAAGCCGAAGCCCTCTCAGTCCGCGTGGCAACCTCCGCCGGCGATTGAGGATCTCTTCACCGATCTCAACAGGCACATTCAGCGCTCCGAATTTGCTCAGGCTATTAAAGTTGCCGATCAAGGTCCAATCTTTATATTTCATCGATTCCATGAAACCGTTTTGTTGCGCATTGTTATGTTTTGATGGATTTGATTACGCTAACCCGCTTGCTTTTGCAGTTCTCTCTGTGGCTCAGAGTGACGAGGACGCGATTCGATGCAAGGTGGTCGCTTTGATTAAGGACGATAGAACTGAAGATGCTCTTTCAACGATTCATTCGTCGGAAAAGCGTAATATTGACTTCAGTTTCTTCAAGGTGGTTGAATTTGAGCAATTCATGTTTAGTTATGTTCTTTTTTCAGTTTCTATTGGTTTGTTTCAGTTTCATATGTTCTAAGTTTGCTCTGTCGGAGTTCAAGATGAAAATTCTAGATTGGTTCTTCAAGGTTTATTAGTTGTTTCTGCTCACACAGTACTCGATTTTTTCTTTGTTCTTATGTTTCTTTGGTCATACGATGAGAAAAGTTTGTGGAGTTGCTAGGGACTGTGTTTTGTTCTGTTGCTCTACTGCTCGGGAAAGCACGCGTAGACTTGACATTTTCTACTTCATGTGTTTCTCTAAGTAGGCTTACTGCCTATACAGACAAAACAAGTTGAATGAGGCCTTGGAGACCTTGAAAGGCCTAGAGAGGAATTCAGAAATTTTGCTGTTAGAATCACAAATTCTTTATCGTATGGGCAAGATGGATGCTTCTGTTGAAGTTTATCAGAAGCTACAAAAAACAAAGGTTGATTCGCTGGAGATAAATCTAGCTGCTGCTTTGATCTTGGCTGGGAGGGCTTCTGAAGTACAAGGAATGCTGGAAGCACATCGGATTAAAGCATCAGGCAGTTTTGAGCTTGCATACAATACTGCTTGTTCCTTGATTGAGAGGAACAAACTGACAGATGCAGAACAACTCTTGTTGAGTGCTGGAAGGTGATATACTCTTTTGCTTAATTAGATTTCTTTGTTGGTGGTCCTTATTACTTTATTGTTATTATTATAATCTGCATATGTTCTTTATGGTTTTTAGTAGTGTTCCTTTAGTGTTCTGCAACTTGCTTGATTATAAGAACAACATACTTATCATATAATTGCTTGGTACAGAAAATGGTCAAGCTCAATTCTTTTTGCTCCTTGTCTTTGAATTGTGATTTATTTATTTCTTGAACTTGTTCTGAATGTTTGCACAAGTTCTTATTATCAGGATGTGTCATATGAATTTTTGTCTGCACGAAGATCCTTAAAAAGAAGCAATACATTAATGGAATGTAATGCCTCTCCTGAATTCCTTTTTCTTGACAGAATTGGTCAGGAAACACTAATGGACGAAAACTTGGCTGAGGATGATATAGAGATTGAACTGGCTCCTATATCTGTCCAGTTGGCATACGTTCAGCAGGTATGAACACCAATATTACTAAAAGCATTGCACATTAGTCATTAATTAGTGATACTGGCTCTTCTCCAGTTGGCAATAATAGAAATGTCTTATCATCAGCTCTTAGGGCGATCACAAGAGGCCATGGAGGCTTACATGGACATTATTAACAAAAACCTGGCAGATGAATCAACTTTTGCTGTGGCAGTGAATAACTTTATTGCCTTAAAAGGTCCAAAAGATGTGTCTGATAGCCTGAGAAAACTTGACCGACTGAAAGAGCAAGATGCACCGAATTTCCAGCTTTCTCGTGGACTTGACAAGCTTTCTCCAAAACAAAGGGAGACAATATATGCAAATCGGGTGCTTTTACTGCTCCACGCCAATAAGATGGATCAGGTCTCAGTGTTGCTTTTTTTTTTTTTTTTTGATTGTGATTGTTCTCTTCTCTGTAAAGTCATGATGGTTAAAGATGAGGGTTTCATATATGGTGATGAAATCTGACTAGTCAATGTTTAACAGGCACGAGAACTTGTTGCTAGATTGTCAGACATGTTTACTGATAGTGTGGTGGCAGTACTACTTCAAGCTGCAGTTTTGGTCAGAGAGAATAAGGCTAACAAAGCCGAAGAAATACTAGGGCAATTTGCTGAGAAGTTCCCTGATAAGTCCAAGATTATTCTCCTTGCAAGGGCACAAATTGCTGCAACTGCTGGCCATCATCAAATTGCAGCCGATTCTCTGTCCAAGATATCTGAAATTCAACACATGCCTGCCACTGTTGCAACCATTGTTGCTCTGAAGGAAAGGGCTGGAGACATCAGCGGTGCATCCGTGATTTTTGATTCTGCAATCAAATGGTGGTCAAACGCGATGTCTGAGGACGGCAAACTTAGCGTCATAATGCAAGAGGCCGCTTCCTTCAAGCTCAGGCATGGGCAGGAGGAAGATGCTGCAAGCCTATATGAGGAACTTGTGAGAAATCATGGGAGTATTGAGGCATTGGTTGGCTTGGTAAGTACGGTTGCTCGTGTGGATGTTGACAAAGCAGAAACTTATGAGAAGCAGCTGAAACCGTTGCCAGGTCTGAAGGGAATTGATGTAGATAGTTTGGAGAAGACTTCTGGAGCACAGCATGGTAGTAATGCTTTGCATGTTGGCGTTGCTTTAGCGCCCGAGGAAGTTAAGAAAGAGAAACCAAAGAAGAAGAGAAAGAGAAAGCCAAGGTATCCTAAAGGGTTTGACCCGGCAAATCCTGGTCCTCCCCCGGATCCAGAGAGGTGGCTTCCTAGGAGGGAGAGATCAAGTTACAGACCCAAGAGAAAGGACAAACGAGCAGCTCAGGTAAGAGGCTCTCAAGGTGCTGTTGTAAGAGAAAAGCATGATGTCAGTGGTACCGCAACCAATTCCAACTCTTCACATTCAAAATCCCAGGCTTCTACTTCAAAAGTAAATGCAGTGGAGAAGCCAAAGCCTTCTTCGTCTAAATCGTCCAAAAAGAAATCAAGGAAATAACTGGGGTCTACCTCTCAATACTCACACAAGGCACTTCTCCTCCTTTCTCCCCTGACTCCTTTCCTTTGTTGGGTTGCGGAGGAGAAGTGTGAACTTCCTTTCTGATTGTTATTATTTTAGTTGTCCCCACCAAAGCTTGAGATGTTGGTAATTAACCTTTAGCCCTTTTTGCTGTGCCGGGATTAATTTTTGAAATACTTGGAAGAATTAATTTTTCTGACGAGTTGTTTACCTCTCTTTTACCACATTTGGTAACAAATTACCGCATTAACATCAAAAAATTGAGTTTACAATGTTTCTATTCTTTTCTGTGTAGAACAAGGATTACATAGGATTAGTTACAATAAAGTTTTTGACATTTTGCATTTGGATTGACCTTTCCGGTATTCAATGCCATTTTTAGATGAGCTCAGCAACTTGACCTTCAAATGTTCAGGATGCCATGGAAGGTAGCATTTATGATTGTTAGTCTACGGTGATATTTTGGAGAGAACAAAAAAAGATTTGAGTTGAAAATATTGGATTTTCCAAAAGATTGGCACTTTTTGCTGTAACGTGTTGTCCTACGAGTATGATTTATTAAAAAGCGCATTAAATCCATCTGCAAATCCAGCAGTTGATACAACTATCTCATTTGAAGCTTATGACGAAAATTAAGAAGCAAGTACAGGGTTAACAGAATACTTTGCTCAATGTAATCGTCTCATGTTTATAGTTGAACATTGCTGCCGTGAAAATGGTTTTCGAAATATGCATCAGAACATGGCTCTTATTATTCTATGCACCATTTGCAATACTTTGCATATCCAAGAAACTACATCGTCAGAAATATGGTGAAAAGAGATGTAAAGGAAAGAGAGAAGTAATCAAAGTTCTTTGAGAACCGATACTGAACAATCAAGTTGTAATAATACGGTTGAACAAAGACGTGGAAAGTGTGTAAATGTATACTGTGAAAGAATCCAGGGTACAACTTTCTTACATCGAATTATATTATATATGAAGATGAACAGAAAAACAGATTATGATGATCAAGAAAGTTGACATGGCAACAGATGTGAAACGCGCATCTCCTTCATTTCTGAGGTTTCTTACGAAGATCTTTCATCCATTTCAAGCTCATCAATTTCTTTCCAAGGCTGCTTTTGCGTCCATCCTTTTCCTTCTTGTCATTGTCGTTTCGCTGTGGAAGAGGGTCAGGTGTGTCATAGTCCCATTGATCTGCCCATGACAAACCTGAATCCATTTCGTTTTTTCCTAGTTTCTCTTGGATCAATGCTTCTGCATTTCAGCTTTTTGAGAAAAGGGTAATATTTAGTCTCATAGCAACGAACATTTACTTATTTTAACTGAAAATTCTGTTTGGTGTTCATTTACCTGGAGAGCCTCAAGTGTGGTAAAAGGTTTGCTATATTTTAGGTGACCGTCCATGCAAGGTTTCAACTTTCTGTTTATGATCTTTGTCTGAGTTAATCATTCGTCTTGCTTTTGACTAAAAGGACTTAAATTGGTATATAGTTAACTATTTCTAGCAGCGTTTGGAAGGTCGATCAAAGTTCGTTTGATTAATTCCTGAATCAAGTGTCTCTTTTGTTGGCCATCCTTTAAGAAACAGCTTCCTATTGTTCAGGTGAACATGAGACTTGGATTTATAACAAGGATCTACATCAGCATATAACTTCTCTGTTATTATCCGTGAATTAAGGTGGATCATGGGTCTTATTGTTATTCTTGAGTGAAAGCCAGCCACTTTCAACCAGCAATCACCGATATAGATAATTTACTTATCCTCACAAACTTGGTTCAGACCAACTGCAAACAGACTTCTATTCATGATTCTGATATCTAATTCATGTCAGAAATGATTAGGAACGAACATATCAATTCAAAAGGGATAGATCACAAACATACAATTGAATCTTCTGTGCTGATTAATGATCAAATAGGATAGTACATGAATCAAAACAATATATGGATGTATAACACCACAGATCACTCTTTTTGGAATCCTAACCAGTGTTTCCTTCCAGCTAATATGTTGACAGTAAGGTGGGACAAGATGTTTCAAGCTCCTGGCTTAGTTCTTTCATCTGCATTTATCCATCCATTAGTTCTTGGAATATCAATAACGAATGCATTTTTATCCAAATTCCATAAACCTCTTTGTGCATCTTCCTAGTCTTCCCGCAGCATGGATAGAAGATACAGGGGAACTGCTGTAATTGAACGGCATTGTCCTTCAAAGGAAGATGCAAGAAAATAGAAGCAACAAAAGCGAATGTCCCAGCTCGTGCAAGGAAATAGAGCTCGAGAATTGCACAGGTAAGGAAAGTTTGGAAAGTTGTAAGAGCAGGCAGACTGGAAGAAAATAGCAAAAGTGATGAGACAGCTTAGTAGGCGGCTTACTTCTAATAGTGATAGAACTCAACATGCCCTGCAATCTCCCTACAAAACATCTTGGACTCCCTAGCTAACTCCACACTCTTGAAAATGGCAAGCCCTGTTTGCTTGTGAGTCGATGCTGGCTTATATGAATTAGCTTCTTCTACTTTCCCCAGTAACAAAGCTTCCCTAGCAGGAATAACATTTTCCCACCAAAATTCCCGTAACATATCATGTATCAGCTCCCAATAACTATGATCCCTCCGTACACGAAATATTGTGCTCCCATTTGGTGTCCAGCAGTACAAATCAGCCCAATCCCTACCCATTATCTCCAATTGGCCTTGCACTTGAGGCATGTAATAGAAAGGCATAGTTGACCAAGGAAGACCAGTCTCCGGCTTCCCCTTATTATATGGACACTTAACTTCCAAGATTCCTCCGCCAGGAAAGCAACCCAGAAGGCCATCAGGGGAACCACCAAGCCACTGAAATTTCTCTTCTGAATGGATAGCAAATCCTAATGAGCTTACCTCATGGCCAGTGATGCTCTTATAACGATCTACAGCCACAGCTTCATTAGTTACGCCCCACTCCATAGCACTTTTAGCTGCTTCAACAAATTGTATCTCTGAAGCAAACACTTTCTCACGCCAAAGCTCAAATCGGCGAGTCCCCTTCCAAAACCCCAAGGCAGTACTGAAGGTGCTGGTAGTTAGCTTGTCCTTTCTAAGGGCAAACCATTCATCTGAACGTTGAGGAACATCAGATCGATTAACACAAGCAGACACCACCAATGAAGAGGGAGGACACACTGCGAGTGGTTCAGCGAGAGAGATGGGTGGGGCACATAAAGTGTAAAACTTTCTGCAATATCCAATTCCACACCTTCTCTTTGGGGGCAGCAATGTCATCGTTTTGTGGCAAACATCTTGTAGTCTAGTGATGCAGGTAGTGGTCATTGCCAAGGAAATCAGTTGACTGATGGAAACTTTCCTTGATTGAACAATCCTGCGAAAGTCAGAGACTGCATGAAAGGTTAGTACTAACTTCAGGCCAAAAACTATCGAGAAGCAGAACTTCTCATCTCCATAAAATATTTGATATAGTATAAAAACAATAAAACTTGGCAACAACAAAAATTAAAGAACTATTAAGCCTAAGAACAAGCACCCCTGGAACCAAAAAATATCTCAATACCCAATTAGAGTACATGTTCAGCTTCATGGTTAGGTGTTTGATGAAATACCTGAAAGAGTCCTATGGCCTCTAACCTTGACTTAGAGGCCGCAAACAGAAGAACTAGAAAAGACCCTTTGTTAGGAAGAGGACATTTGAGTGAGTTTCATCATCTTAATACGATAAAAATCAAAGCTTTTTCCATGTATAGGCATAAAACCATCTCAACGGATCGACACAAGCTAAAGGATTTCATCATCTTAATGCGATAAAAATCAAAGCTTTTCCCATGTATAGGCATAAAACCATCTCAACGGATCGACACAAGCTCGTTCCTTTAGCTTCCGTTTTGTCCTGAAAATGTCCACTTCGTTGAGAGCTGTGCAGCTCAGAAAAAAGCTTGCAAGTTCTTGGAGGATTGGGATGTGATACGACAGAAAGAGCAAAGTAGCGGATTTGAACACCATCGGTTTATTCGGTATGGGCCAAACTTTAATCTCAAAATAATAAACTCTATGGCCCGTTAAATTTTGTAATACTCTTACTACAAATTCAATAATACTTGTTTGCATTCTAAGATTTGTGGATTTCTTTAAAACAAAAATTGTTATATAATTTTATTTTTAATTTTAAAATTAAATTATAAAAGTATAACAATGGAGAAAAATATTTACGCAACCTTCTCTTTGCATTTTACTTAAGGATGTTTTTGTGACTCAAATTTATATCCTTTTAATTACAAAAAAATAACTTTACTATTTATTCCAACACTTGTTCTCAAGAATTAAATTATCAAGGCATTTTGCTAAATAATTTATATGTATCAAAAGAGAAATATTTAAACTTTGCAAATTCATCAAATCCAAGTTGAATCCCCTTTTACATATCAATTCAAGTAAAAAGAAATTAAAGGTACGAATAAGATGGAATTGGAACTTTGTAAGGATAAAGGAAAGCATTGTATTTGGATTGGATGATAAAATAAAAGAAAATGAGAAAGGCATTATCAAGGCATAAAAATACGAATGAAAAGACAAGTTCACTTGAACTCAATCCTTCCCCAACTCTGTTTCCTCTAATAACATACGAAGCTTTTACTTCACGCACTCTTTTGTCTCCTCCTTGCCATCAGCACACCTCTCTCTTTCTCTCTCTCACGCCTACGATGACACACCACGTCTCTCTCGCCCTCGCTCTCTGCTAAAACATGCTAAACCAATCCAAGTTACTGGCTTTAACTCAAAAGCTTGTTTCGTTTTCTTAATTACTCTTGTTTACAGAAATCTATCTCAAACCCATTCTACCTTTGTTCAATTACCAGTTGACAAATTAATGGGTTCTTTCTTTTTCTTTTCTCCTCTGAAACCGCTCACTTTCTCTAACCAAGTTGCTGTCTGAACCAGACCCAGCATCCTAGGAACCTCCGAAAGTGAAAAAGTCTGCAACTTTAACTCAAATACCAATTCAGTAACCATGTATTTATCTGAAAAACCTCGACCCATCGATTTCTATAAGGAAGAAGTGACACCCGGCAGCAGAGACAACATGATTATTGAGGTTGGTTCTTCAAATGGCGATTTGCCACCACATCAACATCATCTTCATAACCCGCATCATCACTTACAACAACAACAACAACAGCAACAACAGATGATTCTTGGAGACAGTAGTGGAGATGACAATCATGAGGTGAAAGCTCCCAAAAAGAGAGCAGAAACATGGGTTCAAGACGAAACTCGAAGTTTGATCTCGCTGAGGCGAGAAATGGATGGTCTTTTCAATACTTCAAAGTCAAACAAGCACCTTTGGGAACAAATATCGGCAAAGATGAGAGAGAAAGGGTTCGATCGGTCTCCAACTATGTGCACCGATAAGTGGAGGAACTTGCTTAAAGAGTTTAAAAAGGCAAAGCATCAAGATAGAGGAAGTGGGTCCGCGAAAATGTCTTATTATAAGGAGATTGAAGAGATTTTAAGGGAAAGGAGCAAGAATGCTCAGTATAAGAGTCCTACCCCAACTTCTAAGGTTGATTCATACATGCAATTTGCTGATAAAGGTAACTAGGGATTTATGTTTTGTGCGCTTTTAAGCCTGTATTCCCCTGATTCAAGTGAAATTGGAATTTGACTGTTTTGAGTTCGGTGATCTCTTCTGGATCTTATGATTGTTACTTACCTTTGAATTGATATATTTGGGTGTTTCTGACTTCTGGAATTTATCTTTCTTGGCACACTTGCTTGAGAAACTAACTTGATCTGACGGGTACAGAAATTAGAAAAACTAAAGAAAAATCTAACCATAGTTTGAGCATTTCCTTGTGGTATTAGGACGGTGAAACGGTTGATTGGGTTTAAAGCTTACAACCTTAATAAAGCTGGGAATTTGCAGAACTTGTGGTTGCTGGGTTCTAGGAAGTCAAGAAATTAATGTAAATTAGGCCTTGAAATATATCATTCTGCGATCAGAAAATGTGTATGTCATGGGCTTTACCATTTCATGAGGAAACATTATGGATAGTATCCAATTATATTGGCATACCAAAGAAAATCATTCAAGCATTGTTCTGTAGATGTTAAATGTTAACCAGTGAGAAATTTGGTTGGGTTCTAAAGTGAGAAATTTGGTTGGGTTCTAACTGTTGTTGTGGACCAAATCTCTGTTACAAGTATAGAAAGCATATGTCTTTTTTGGATCTCTATTATGGTTGAGATAACCTTAAAAAATGCCATCTGTAGAACTGAGTTTTCAAATTGTGAAAGGAGGTATCTCACCCTAAAAGTGTACCCGGATTGCCACCATGTCATTAGTTATGGTGCTGTTGTTTAGTGTTTTCCCTGATATGCGACTGCCTTCTGGTCTTATCCTCAGCATTTATCGCCATCTGTTTGAATTTTACAGGCTTTGAAGATACGAGTATCTCTTTTGGACCTATGGAAGGTATGCGCCTTTATAGGAGAATGCGTCCTAGCCATCTTTGCTATTTTGTCTTAATGATGTACTATTACTGGGCACATGCTCTTTTCCTTTCTCCATATGTTATGATTTTATGTTTCTTTTTCCTTGATCTCAACATGAGGAGGGTTTGACCAAGGCTTTGCTCCTTATATGGAATATATTTTTGGCTTTACCACGGCCACTGTGAAATTATTGCAAGCAGCATTTATGTGGTGTACATGATCGGAATGTTAATAACTATTTGTTGGATGGTCAATTCGTTCTGGGATATGGTTGCGCATACAATTAGTGCACTTTTTTAATGAGAAAATCTTTTAAGACTAAGACTGTGTTTTTGGTGGCTCTATGAGTAGTTGGCTAGTTTGTCGTCGTCCCTACTATCAAAATAATTACAAGCAACACGTGTGCTGTCCTGTCGGATGATCAATATATACAGGCATATGATTTCTTGTTCAACGTGTGCACGTGTTTATGAGAATCTTATTTTTATATTTATCTTCCTTTAACTTTTGGGTGCACTAATTGAAGGAATAGCTTAAATTTTCTAGTGTCTGTATTGCACATCCTCATTATTTCGTTGAGAAGCTTTTCATGGTAACTTTTACTTACGTCGTGATTTGCTTTGTACTCAAGATGTTCCGCTCATAATTAGAGCAATTCATTCTTTTTGTCTTATTTCTCAGACTGCCACACTTGCCTTTGTGCCATAAGACTTCTAAATCTTAGGAAATCAATGCACAATACTTCTTATGCTATTCTAACATAGACTAACGCTTCTTCAACTCGTCTTAATGCCATACTTGGAACATAATATACTGGCCATTCATCTGTAATTTTAAATTAGTATTAGTATTAGCTTAATTAAGAACTTCTGTCCCCTATAATTTTAAGGGAGTCTTGCGGTGATTCTTTCCTCCTTTGTGGTCCTGTTTTATATCGGCAAATAAAGCTTGAGATGCTGGAAATGACATGGGAATCGTTGCTGATACTTGATAATTTATGCTTATTAAATCTAGATAAATAAATTCTTGGTACTTGTTAAGTAAATTAGTATCCTTCATTTTATTTTTTGTCTGGTTGTTTAGCCATATTCTTAATCAAATCACGCCATTGCTGGGTTTTTGACTGGATTACTTTTACTGAATAATTCGTGCACTTTTAGCTTTTGTTGTTTGTTTTATGATATTTCTGTCACATTCAAAGTTATTTACACTATCAATTTTGTCACCTAGAGATTTGCATTTCCCTCGTTTAAGTTACTTCTTGTGCAGCTAGTGGCAGGCCAACACTCAATCTTGAAAGACGTCTGGATCATGATGGACATCCTCTTGCCATCACGGCAGCTGATGCAGTTGGCGCAAGTGGGGTTCCCCCTTGGAATTGGCGGGATACCCCTGGAAATGGTATTACACTCAAGTTATACCTATTACACAATGACATCTCTTTTATACTAATTTGACTTGGCCAAGTGCAATTTTTAGGCAGTCCTTTCTTGAGTAATAGAAGTTTCTATTTTTGTTGTTATCAGCTTTTGTGCTTTTGGACACAATATTTGACTTTTTGGTTATGGCTTCGATAACCTGATTTGGTAGGTGCTGAAAGCCAGTCATATATTGGTCGTGTGATATCAGTCAAATATGGAGACTACACGAGGAGGATTGGTGTTGATGGCACTGCAGATGCTATCAAAGAGGCAATCAAATCTGCTTTCAGACTAAGAACTAAGCGTGCATTTTGGTTGGAAGATGAGGACCAAATAATTCGTAGTCTCGATAGGGATATGCCTTTGGGGAATTACACTCTTCACGTTGATGAGGGTAATTGATGCTTATACTCTTATCTATTTCTCTCTAATAGATAACATGCCTTGAGGTGTGAACATACTTTTGGACTAACAGTGCATCACATTCTACTAAATCTTTTAAGTGAAGGTTAATTAATTCCTCCTAAACATCCAATCAATATACTCTCCAATTTGGCCTCTTGTGCTGATATTTTGATTGGGGTCATCTATCACATAGTTGCACGTGTAGCCGTTGGATGAAACATCCAGCGTTCGAAATTGATTCAAGTGGGGCCCACCAAGTACACATGGGCCACGGCTATACACTTGGCCTTATCCTATTGCTACCTCTGAGATTTTCTGATTTAGGTAACATCTTTCATTGAGGTGGTTTTCATTTGCCATGCTTATTACTCTTTTGGTAATGGGATGAATAGTTCAGTTACATCTCGAGGAAAGTTTTGAACCGCGTCTTTGGCGTGTCGCTTCAAATTTGACTCCTTTCATGGATCTTGAATCGGAAGGCCATTACTGACTTTCAATGCGATATTGATATTGGATTCTATTATTTGCAGGGTTGGCCATCAAGGTGTACCTGTATGATGAGTCTGATCACATACCAGTCCATACTGAGGAGAAAGTTTTCTATACCGAAGAGGATTACCGCGACTTTTTGACTCGCCGGGGTTGGACATGTCTGAGAGAGTTCGATGGCTATAGAAACACTGATAGCATGGATGATCTTCGGCCTGGTGGTATCTACCGCGGAATGACTTGAGGCACGTGGAATCTTGACATGATTTTAATTGCACCGAATTGGATATCCTCAGAAGTTCATGTTAACAAATTACTTCATCTTGTCATAACTGCAATACCATGTTGGAACTTTATCATGCAATTGTGTATATCATACTGGACTTCCCCAAATGGTAGGACAGAAATCAAGTTTTCTCTTAACTCATGCCTTTACAAGTAGTTTGTAAATATTCTTTTCAGGAAAGTTAATTCCATATTTCGTTGGCATCAATTTTTGATTATTGTTCTATATCATGAAATTTTGTTTGACCTTTGCAATTTCTGTTTGAACAAAAGGGATGAAGAAGACCCTTCAGCATATATGGTCAATTGGTTGTGTTTATGATAATTTATTGGATGCTGTTACTAAACTGTTTCTGGATTTAACCGCCAAAAATTTTCTTACAAGACGCATCAAGACATGGCAGGTAAGTTGTTCTGGAAACAGTCTGTGTATCTCTCCCTCTCTCTCTCATGATATCTTTGTCATGCTATCCTCGACACCCTGAGGGCATATAACACAACCGAACATTGAAACTTGTTGTAGAACATGAAGGGTTCAAGTTCTCAAAGGGCATATTTTCCCTTTTCTCAAGCACCTCCATATCGGTTCCATTGCTGAAGTTCGATCTCTCGAGTCGAGTACCTCATTAGTGGTCGTACCCATTATCAGAAGGATGATCCTCTGCAACTTTCCCAGATTCCGAACTTTCTTTTGATATTCCAAAATTCTTAAACTATGAATATATAATAAAATAAGTATCCTTAAAATCAAATAATTCAATATATGTCGAAAGTAGTCACATAATAAAATATGCTAATAATATTAAAATACACAAATAATACTCAACATGTCCAAACATTCAATGAACATGCAGAATTTTATTATTATTAATTATTACCATTTATATTTTACCTCTTTATTGACTTAAATAATTGGGTCTGACTTAACCTAATAAGCTTGATTCAATGATCTATCGGCTCATTTTTACTTATTATAATCACTCACTAAGTCGAAATATAATCAGATGTGTAAATATCGTACATTATACCTCAATCTCTCAATCTAATATGATGATACATCAATACCACTCTAATACCTATTTATCGAGACAAGCATGTCTCAAGATACCCTAATACTATTATGGTACTTAGTCATTGGCCCAGGGCATCCTTGAAGTTCAAGATGCCTCGGTACTTACTTAACAAACAGGTACCTAGCTACAATTCGCTCGTATCTCGACGACTCATCAATCTATGACCATCAAATATTGTCTATCCTAAGCAAGCTACAATTAACAACTTTCAAATTCTATTCTCAAACCATTACAAATCAGCCTCTATCTAATTCATGAAAATAATTTATCATATCCTAATATTCTTAATTATATACCTACTCAACTAAAAATTTTAATTATCATACGAAGAAAATCATAACACATAAAAAGAAGGAGAAGGGAGCGTTTTCGTTGGTTTTTTCATAGACCACTTACTGTCTTATATATACATGCATCTGCTCCTCTCTTTTTATAGGCTGGATTGATTTTTTATTGAAGGTACAATTCTTTACTAACATTTTATGTCATAATTACAACGTATATCAAGAATCACCGGCAGGCAAAAAACACATTCATTCCTGAGGAAGAATCACCGGTAGACAAAAAACATATTCATTCCTAAACTTTTTGTGTATCCTATGTTTAAAAACATACTCTCGTCCAAATAGGGCTCTACTTAATAGGATTTAGCTACATCACAATTAATAAAATAAAAAATAATATTTAATTAGAAAAGATACAACCATATTCATGAAAAACTTTACTATTTTCTGATGACCCTCTTACATAATCTTTATCTTTTAGGGTTGAAAAATATCTATTGTGATCTTACCCGCTACATCATCCAATATCTCCTCTTGATTTCTCCAAAGCCTTTTATAGCACACTGGTCTGATCTAATACTTACCCATGTCAAGTTTATTAGTTATGGTCCGTCTATTTGAGCACACAGTAAATCTTTAGAACTCTTACATGTCTCTTTCATGCATATAATCTAACTAACTTTCAATCTGAGGTCCATTTCAAGTTATCTTTTGATCTGACATTCGAATCTTGCTTCTCATTAAAGATTTTTGCCTGTGTGTACCAATATATGTCAACTTATTGACAATGCTCGTTTTTCTTGTTCACTTGCAAGTATTTGCCTTATTCTATTATCCCGATTGCCAAACATTGGTCAAAACTCACCAATACTTACATGATTATGTAATTAAGATTTAAGTGTCTAATACTAGAAGCGGTATCAAATTTGATTTTAATACAATACAATATTAATATCGGTTAATATAGAGTATCGTTTAAGATAAATTTTAAAAATTATAAATTAATTTCTGGATTTTATAAAATTACAAAATAATGCCTCAATATATTATGTTATACAATTTTTAATTTTACTTCAATTATATCTTAAAAGATCATAACAATATAAATTTAATACAAGAATACTTATTTATTTTTATTAATATTATTTTCACATATTTCTTATAAATTAAAGTAAAATTAATTTCAAATATTATCTTTTCATTTTTCAAAAGTTGTTATAATATTTTTATATGTATATATTAAAAAGTATATACATTATCAATATAAAATATATAAATCTTAAAAGTTTTAAATTTTAAACTTATATATATAGTTATGTACTCTATAGTTACTTTGAATAAGTTTATTTAATACATTCTTATTTATATTTTTATTATTTATTAAATAAATTATAGACAAATTTATTATATTCTTTTTATGTATAAGTATTATTATTTTATATTGGAGAAAATTTAAGCCTTTTCAACTTAGTCTTCTAATTTTTTTAAATTTATAAATTTGAATAATATTTGACCAATACAGCTAGATACTCAAAATATAAAATTTTGGGTACTATTCCAAATAATTTTTAAAAAATTTATAAAATGACTTTTAAATTTTATAAAATTAAAAATAATCCCTCATATAATTTTTTATTTTAATTTAGCCATTTCTTAAAAATTATAATAATATAAATTTGATATAAGAAATACTTCTTTATTTTTATTAATATTATTTTCACATATTTCTCATACATTAAAGTAAAATTTAATTTCAAATATTATCTTTACATATTTCAAAATTTATTATACTATATGTTAAAAAGTATATATATTATCAATGTAAAATTATACATCTTTAAAAAGTTAAATTTTCAACTAATAGATTTAGTTATATAATCTATAATCACTTTGTACAAGTCTAATGACATAAAAAATTTATTTAATACATTCTTATTTATATTTATATTATTTATTAAATAAATTATAGACTATTTTATCATATTCTTTTTTTGTATAAATAATTATTATTTTATATTAGAGAAATTTTAAGTTTTTTAATTTAGCCCTACACTTTTTTTAAATTTATAATTTTAATCGATATTTGACTAGTATTTTAATCTAAGATTTTAGAAGCATAAAAATTGTTTAGTTAAGTATTTTTATTTTATTATATATATATTTTTAATGATTTCATAACTTATATCAAAAATTTAAAGTATATTTGATTCTACTACTATTTTTCATTTTCTATTTCAAATTCAATATTCAAGAAAAAATTTGTTTTGTTGAATTTCTTAAATCTGCCTTTTATTTATTTTTCATATTTTTATAATTTATGTTAACTATAAAAGTTAGTTTTGATCTATAAGGTTTCTTTAGTAAGAAGGCTGTTGTTGTCTCGATTTTTTACGTTATTGTAGGGAAGTGATGTAGCTGTCTTATGTATTTACCTTTGTTTCCTTTTGATAGGTAAGAGATTACTACTCAAATAGTTTCTAGTGATGTACTTAATTTTTTAATTTTGTATAAAATCATCTGATTTATTAAAAAAAATCCACAAACGTATAATAACTAATCTATCCTATTCAATGGTTCGGTGGAAGGGAATCGATTCGGATTCAGGCATGATACATACGAGACGTGATGTCAAGTCCCGCGCTCACACAACTTTGATCGAGTCGTTAGTTTTTTTAAATAAAGGGAAAATAGAACATAAATTACAAAGCGAGTCGCGGGAATCGAATCCCAGACATATCCTCAAG
>JAOTAY010000003.1:7954917-7973664 GCA_025629805.1 Erythroxylum baracoense | reverse complement strand
TTCTTTTCTAATTAATTTGTGTTGTTTGCTATTTGCTTGTTATTACTTGAATTGGTTTCTAAAGAGTAACCTTCAAGTCATCACTTGAGAGGTAAAAGGCAAGAGAGGGTGAGCTTATCTAATGAAAAGCCAATAATTTGTGTGAAACATGAGTGGTAAAAATTTTGTTCTAGAGTAAAACATGTGAGGGAGTGCTAGTGAGGGGCTTTCTAACATTTTCTTGCATTTTTAACGTCTAATGAAAGTGATAATAGTGCAATGAAGAAAGATCAAGGGAATCCAACATATCAGAATTTCACTTTGCAAGCCATGTTTCATCAATTTGAGAGGCTCAATTCAAGGTTTGATGATATGGAAGAAAAGTTTGAGAGATTGAAGGAGGAATCACAATCTGCTAGTAGAGGAGATTCAGGAAATAGAAGAGATCCTACTACTCTGATCTGAAATATATACAATTATATTTGATGAGGATGAGTGGCGTAGGGGCAAAAATCAAGGCAGAGGTGGATGATATGGTAGGGGCAGATTTAGAGGTGGTAATATAGCAAGGAATGAAAGAGGAAGGGAAGAAGAGGTAGAAAGAGTGGACAAGAATATTGGTAGCATCAAGACGAAGATACCTCATTTTCAAGGGAAAAATGATGCAAATGCCTACCTAGAGTGAGAAAGAAAAGTTGAGATGATATTTGTTTGCCACAACTACTTAGAAGAGAAAAAGGTGAAGTTGGCAGCAATTGAATTCTCACACTATGCTACTATTTGGTGGGATTAGTTGCTATTGAGTAAAAGAAGAGTTAATGAAAGGCCTGTTGAGACATGGGAAGAAATGAAGGCCATAATGAAGAAACACTTTGTGCCTACCTATTACTATAGGGAGTTACACCAAAGGCTCCAGTCTTTGACACAAGGTAATAAGAGCATGGAGGACTATTGTAAGGAGATGGAAATAGCCATGATCAGGGCTAATATTAAAGAGGACAGGGAGGCCATCATGACAAGCTTTCTTCCTGGTTTGAACAAATACATAGCCAATGTGGTGGAGTTGCGTCATTATGTGGAAATTGAGGAAATGATTAATATGACCATGAAGATTGAAAGGCAATTGAAGAGTAAGGGCTCTAACAAGGCATACAATTCTAGTTCTTCAAGTTCATAGAGTTCCAAATGGCCTAAGAAGGAAGAGAAGGGAAAGTCCAATGACTACAAGGACAAGTCCGAAGATAAGGAGACAACCTCTAAAGGTACCAATTCTAACTCTAATGCTATTAATACACCTTCTAAGCATAGAGATATCAAATGTTTCAAATGTTTGGGATCTAGCCATATAGCTTTTCAATGCCCAAATAGAAAAATTATGCTTTTGAGGGATGATGGAGAAATTGACTCCCAAGAGAGTGAAGATGAAGAAATGCCTCCAGTAGAGGATTGTAGTGATGTTGATACAACCAACATTTGCAACGGAGTTCCATGCCTTACACATCAACTTGACAAGCTACACATGCCAATTGGTCTAATTACAATGTAGCAAGCTTCAAGGCTTAACACAAGCAATCCAAGCTTTTGTTCAAGCCCAAATCACCAGTCAAGTACATGAGGAGGCCGAAACATCTATAGAGGAACACCAAGGCACACCCAAGCTTTTGACTTTATTAGAGGAGGCGTTGGAAGAGGCTAGCACTTAGCCATTTATGCCCATTTTTTGATACTTTAAGCTTCTTATTTATTATCTCTTAGTTTAGGCCCAAGGACTTATTTATGGGTTGTTCTTTTAGTTATTAGCATGTTCTTTGTTTGTCTGGGTTATTTTGAGACTTATTTACTTTAATGTGTTTAGCCCATTCCTAAAAGGACTTAGATCCGATTATGTTCAATGTGCTAGACGCTCTTAGATTTGTTAGGATTAGCCTAGTTTTCATTAAATAGGCTTGCAAACCCATTCCTATTAGGGTTAGGACTTGGTTAAGGTATTTATACCTTATAATATCTTTGTAACCCTAGATTTGAATGATCAATAAAAATTTCGGAATTGAGTTCTTCAAGTTAGGCGTGATTGTCTTCATGGTTACTTTAAGAAATTGATTTGCATCAATAAGTAAGTAATTGCAACATAAATTGATTTCTGATTTCTTTGAGATTGGTCTCAAACTTATGATTTGGGGTTTGATCTATTATGTTCTTAGAATAAAAAGATTAGGGTTTTGATTCAATAGGATTAGGGGGTTTCAAGAACCTTGTTTTCTTGGGGTTTCCGTATCAGTATGAAGGCAATGAGAGAGTTAAAGGGATGAAATTGTTGATTTTCATTAGGGATTTTGAGACGCAAAGGATGAAGGAATCAAAAATTGTGAAATAGTATGCTGATAGACTTCTTAATATTGTCAATAAGGTAAGATTGCTTGGAACTTAATTTTGTGATTCTAGAAATGTTCAGAAAGTTCTTGTGACTATTCCAGAAAGGTTTGAAACAACAATTTCCTCTTTAGTGAATTCTAAAGACATTTTAAGTATCACCTTAGTGAGTTGTTAAATGCATTACAGGCTCAGGAGTAAAGAAGGTTCATGAGGTAAGAAGGCTTAATTAAGGGTGTTTTACAAGCTAAATTGCAGATCAATGAAGGTTGGAAATGGAAGAAAAAGAAAGGGAAAAAGAACAATGCTGAACAAACTGAAGTTTTTAATAACAATAGCAATAATGGAGGAAATAACAAGCCATGTTACCTTCACTGCAAAAAAAAAGAGTCCTTCATATTTCAAGTGTTGGAGAAAGCCTAATAATTTCAAGGAGCTCGATAGGTATATTATCTCAAAAGTCAAATCGACAATGGAGAGTACATAGTTGTCAAAGGAAAGGGGACATTTGCAATTGGGGGTTTGTTTAGGTACTAAAATTGTTGACGATGTTTTTTATATACCTAAAATTAATCAAAATTTGTTGAGTGTTAGTCAACTGCTTAAAAAGGGATATAAGCTTTTGTTTGAGGATAAAATGTGTCTTATCAAGGATGTAGAAGGATGGGAATTGTTACATAGTTGTCAAAAGAAAGGGAACAATTGCAATTGAGGGCTGTTTAGGTACTAAAATTGTCACTGATGTTCTTTATGTACCCAAAATTAATCAAAATTTGTTGAGTATTAATCAACTGCTTAAAAAGGGATACAAGATTTTGCTTGAGGATATAATTTGTCTTATCAAGGATGTAGAAAGACGGGAATTGTTCAGGATGAAAATGAGAAATATGAGCTTGCATTAGACCAAATAGAGGAGGAGCAGGTTGCCTTTCCTATCTCAAATAACGCAACAAAACTTTGGTACAAGAGGATGATACACTTCAATCATGTTGCATTATTGGTGATGAAGAGAATGGAGCTTGTGTAAGTTCTGCCATTACTAGATGAACACTTGTCAAATTACGAGGCATGTCAATATGGCAAGCAAACCAGGCAAACATTTTCACAGATTACTTGGAGAGCATAAAAGAAGCTACAGCTGATTCATACTGATCTTTGTGGACATCTACCTAAACCATCATTAAAGGGAAGTAAATATTACATTGCCTTTATTGACTATCTAACTAGGATGTGTAGGATTTACCTCCTAAGGTTCAAGTTAGAGGTTGTAGGAGTGTTTTGAAGATTTAAGTCTTGGATTGAGAATCAAATTAATTGCATGATTCAAGTTTTGAGATCGAACAATGGGAACGAGTACATATTAGAACATTTTAATATATTCTTTAAATAGGTTGGAATTGAAGAGGTTGATGAACCTCCAATCAAAGGTACTAGATTGCTTTATGATGTATACCAAAGATGCAATGTTGCAGTGTTTGAGCCAGCAAGGTTCAATGAAGCTAAAAGGAATCCAAAGTGGATAACTGTACTGCAAGAGGAGATGGATATGATTGAGAAGAATCAAACTTAGAAGCTAGTTGAAAAGCCTCAGCATAGGAAGAACATTGGAGAGAAGTGGGTGTTCAGAACCTACTTCACAAATTCATACATGATTTCTAGGTCCAATAATTAATCTAAATCTACATTAAATGACTTACATTGTCCCACAATTTTTTTAGGGATTGGGATGTTGCATGCAAATCAATTGTAATGGTGGTCTAAGCTTGTTACGATTTTATAGTAAATTCATTAGTATGCAAATGCTTAGCTTAGTGCATGGTACGAGGTTTCTAACGAACCAATCAACTCCTTTGTTTCAATATGTTGATCAACATATAATTTTGTCACTTATGGTTGCTTGAATTTCAATTCCTATAAACCATTGATTACAGGTTTCTACATCGGATTCTAACACGTCATTAGTACTTTTGAAGGGCTATCATCCTGTAGGAAAATTCTCTTCATTAAGAGGCTAAAGCAAGGTTCCAACTCACGAACAAGATGGAAGGCTTTGGAATGGAGTAGATAGAATTAGAGCAAGATACAAATTCAATGGAAATGGTGATTATGATGCCTTGATGGAGTTCCCTCGTGGTCCTGGAGCTTCCAACAGGAGTCCTACTTTGGAAGCATCAATCAAGAATCAGGACTATGGATCATTTATACATAGAGATCAATATAACCTACCAAATTTTGAAATTGAATATTCTAATGCCAAGTTTTATGTTATCAAATCTTACGGTGAAGATGATATCCATTACAGCATTAAATATGATCTTTGGTCAAGTACACCAAATGGAAATAAGAAGCCAGATGCAACATTTCATGATGCGGAAAAGAAATCCAAGTGATGCTGACATGAAATGTCCAATCTTCCTACTTTTTTGGGGTTAGTTGGGAAATTTAATTGTTCTGCTTTTATTAGCTCCTTCTGAAAATATTACTTTTACCTAGGGTAAAATATTATAATGTGTTGATGGACTCGTAATGGAAAGCCATGTAGAACACTAGGAGGATTTCACAAACACTATGTTAATGACGGCGTCTTCACTCTGCGTCGAAGCACTTGAGATCAAACAACTTTGCCTATAAGGTGTTCGTCCGTTTGTCCAAGTCAGGTCTGTGCCGCATAATTTATCAACTGGGTTTTTCTTCATGATATCGCCTCTCCGGCACTGTTTGAGGCTTGCCTGCCTTTTTGATTCGTCATTTTCTTCTGCTTTTTACTGTTCTTCTTCACTTGCGAGCGCTGGAATTGATTGTCCAGAAAAACAATGCGTGGATGATTCAACTCCACGCTCTGATATCGACCTTCTCTTAGAAAAAGTGCGTGTCGGAGGAACTCACGATGAGGTTCTTCGGTCTCTTTCTCAAGATGCAGTGTGCAACAGTGTACAGCTTTCTCACGACCTTGTTGCTGGGTTGCTTCACAGGTTCAGGGACGATTGGCGATCAGCGTTGGGTGTGTTTAAATGGGCAAGTGCACGGTCTGGGTATGAACATTCATCGGAATCATATGATACAATGGTGGATATACTTGGAAAATTGAAACAAATGGATCAAATGAGAGTGTTTTTAGATGACATGAAAAGGTGTCATGTTGTGACGCTTAGTACAATTGGTAAAGTTATGAGAAGGTTTGCTGGAGCTGGGCAATGGGAAGAAGCTGTTAGGATATTTGATGAACTGGGAAGTTTTGGATTGGAGAAGAACACCGAGTCTATGAATTTGTTGCTTGACACTCTCTGTAAAGAACGCAAGGTTGAGCAGGCTCGTGCTGTTTTCTTGGAGCTGAAATCGCATGTTCCTCCTAATGCCAATACATTTAACATTTTTATTAATGGGTGGTGTAGGCTCAATCGAGTTGATGAGGCATATTGGACCATACAAGAGATGAAAGGGTATGGTTGTCGTCCTTGTGTTATAAGTTATTCTACTCTCGTCCTATTCCATTGCCGCCAAAACCAATTTGATAAGGTTTATGAGCTCTTTGACGAGATGGTAAAACAAGGGTGTCCTCCTAATGTTGTTACTTACACTACTGTCATGAGTTCACTAGCGAAGTTAGAGAGATTTGGAGAAGCTATAGAAGTTGCCCGGAAAATGGATTCCACTGGTTGTAAACCTGATGTACTGTTCTACAATTCTTTGATTCATTCACTTGGAAGAGCTGGCAAAGTAAAGGAAGCCATTGAAGTTTTTGAAGTGGAGATGCGCAATAATGGTATCTCCCCCAATACATCAACGTATAATACAATGATTGCTATGTTCTGTCACCAGGGTCAGGAACAAAAAGCCTTGAATCTCCTGAAGGCAATGGAACGTTTGAAGCTCTGCAAGCCTGATGTTCAAACTTACTTTCCATTGCTCAAGTCATGCTTCAAAACTGGAAAAGTTGGTACCTCGTTGAGTACACTATTAGATGACATGGCTATAAAGCATCATCTCAGTTTGGATGCATCGGCCTACACACTTCTGATTCATGGACTTTGTAGAGCAAACAGATGTGAGTGGGCTTACCACTTGTTTGAG
The DNA here is from genome assembly GCA_025629805.1 of Erythroxylum baracoense. Classification (NCBI taxonomy): domain Eukaryota; kingdom Viridiplantae; phylum Streptophyta; class Magnoliopsida; order Malpighiales; family Erythroxylaceae; genus Erythroxylum; species Erythroxylum baracoense. The sequence continues at coordinate 7,967,244 of JAOTAY010000003.1, read as the reverse complement.
GAAATGATAGCGAAAGATATAACACCTAGATACCGGACATGTCTTTTGCTCTGGAAGGAACTTGAGCAACAGTGTATGTATGAGTCATCTAAAAAGGTTGCAGCTTACATGGAGAAATTATAATTATCGAAATCAATCGTGTCCAGGTCAACATTATGTAGTCTTTCTATCCTACTTGAATTTTGATTTTGCTGCATTATTGTTTCACTTGGCATTTGAAAGCTATATGGTTCCATTGATTAGTGGAGTGTCGATTATGTGAATTGATTAGACTTAATGTCAGCTGTTGCCTTATCTAAAATGGGATTGAAGTACAGAAAGCACTGATAATAATAAAGTTGGTTCGTCTTATTTTCAGTTGGTATGAAGATTATGGTTCAGGGCTTAGAATCTTTGAGTTATAGAAACTGTAGTTTTCTTGAATTGGAGGCCATTTGCTACATTCTGTGATTAAAAATTGTACAAGTAAAGCAAGTATGAAACCCATGCCTTGGCAAGCATAACCCCGGAAGCTCAGCTTAAATGAATTTGACTGCTGAAATTCCTGTTGTTCACAGTGGAAAATGGAAATTCTGGTTTTTGTCAAGGGCTCAAGAACAAGGATCAAACCATGCCTTGGCAAGCATACCCCCGGAAGCTCAGACTAAAAATGGATTTGACCGCTGAAATTCCTGTTGTTCACAGTGGGAAATGGAAATTCTGGCTTTTGTCAAGGGCTCTAGAACAAGGATGCAGCAACCGGATCAATTAAACCTTAACCATGGAATATTTAAGTTATCAAGTGATTAATGAATTTATGAGTGTTGATTAAGCAGATTGTTTATTTTACTTTGACGATAACTGTAGGTTCTAACTAGTAGCTTTGTGCATATAAAGACGTGCCGCATGACATGGCTTGTCTCTTCCGCTTGGACTAGTGGGCTTCGAATCATTTAGTGCATAACAAAGTTACTGTTTCGCTGAATCACATGACATTGTCTATCCGTTCAGTTCTTAAAAAGGTACTGGGGTGGACAAGTAGATCTCGTGATCCAATTTTCTTGATCAAAACAAAGTGTTGCAATTCCAAATCCAAGCACTCTACATAGATTTCTGATCCTGAAGCTAACCATGTGCAAGATACTTTTTAAAGTTTGTTTCATCAATTAAACCTGCTAATTGGGGTTTTTCTTGAAAACAATGGAAACACACAAGTACTAGTACAAGAGCTGGTCTCTTCTATTGTTGTAAATGGCTGATGCTTTCATGGTATAACTGTAGATTTCCTAGCTGAGTTAGGCCATGGCAGGTAAGAAACTCCTGTCGTACCGTTATCCCTTATGGAAAATGTCATCCATTTATATGCAAAAGGTCTTGAATTTTGTATTGAGGTCATGTGTTGAAATAGTTGCAAATTCTGCTACAGAAAGCAATAAGAAGACCGACTACTATAATAGACTATTTCAAGGACCAAAAGTTGGAAATAGTCCCGAGTAATTGAACCCTAACTATGGCTGGCACCGACGCTTGGCAGGAAGATGACTAACCATGTCTAATGAGCTGGCAGATACGTTTGACTCTTACACAACCATACGACCAAGGTGAGTACATTAAACTATGTAAACATCTTACGTTGAAAAATCATAAAATACGATGATTCCAATAATTTCATATAACAAAAGAGGTGGCATTAAAGACAAAAGAACTAAAGAGGGATGGCCACATGCTTCCATCTTGTTCCTGAATCCACAGGAAAGCATTCAGGATTGTCTCCTAACTGCTTCACCATAGGATTTAACAATGTACCAATGTACCAACGAAGCCTTAACGATGCCATTTCCGCTTTACTCAATTGCTGCCATTCTTCAACCAAATGTCAACTTTTCTTTTTCTCAAATAATAAGAAGGGCGAATATATTTTCCAAAAAAGAAGAAGGGCGAATATAATGTGATAATATGTGTGCATAAGCTCTTAATCTATTTTTTACAATTTAGGATGAATAAAATTTTAATGTTCTAATATTAACACGTTGAATTTTATAATTACTAAATAATTACATTCGGCTCAATTATAAAAATTTTAAATCATGTAACTTTTCAGTTCAATTTTTAACTTTTTTGTTCAATTTATTTTAATAACTCTGGTTGTTAAAAATTAATAAATTTATTGACTAATCAGTAAATCTTCTCAATTAATACATTTTTATAAATCTAAATAAATAAATTAAATTTCATTTCACAACCTTTTTTTTTAATTTAACTTCAAATTTTTCTATAAGTAAGAACAATATATTTCAATTATATTTTAAAAATTTGACTTAACTTTTGGTCCCGTTTTTAATCATTGCTTTTAACTTAAGAAATAATCTCAATACTATTTAGACCACAATAATATGGTTTGCTAAAGCGTTAGGTTCTTGGAATGATGGTAGTTGTATGGGCTAATCTCCAACGCACGTAAAAGCGAATGACGACGTTGTTGTTCGGAAACGCCGCCGTTTGTAGCTTCTGGCTAACGCTGTCGTGAATCGTGATTTGTATGGACCGACGTACTCGTTCTATTACAAAAAAAAAAAAGGGCGAATGAAAGCATCAATTGGACCGTCCCAGCGGATCGTTGGTCTGGTTAGGTACGATAAAATTAGGCTCAACAAACTACTTTAACGACAGATTCAGGCGAAACAAAGTTTTTTTCATGGTTTTTAATAAACTGCCAAATGTTCTTTACCAAGAATTCATTATTAAGATCACTCATAATTGGCTGGTGGGGTGAAGGACATGCTTGCAAATAGTGTTTAGATAATGGATTCATAATCATAATATCAAAAGGTCAAGGATACATTCTTCAACCAATGCAATCTTAGCCAATGCATTGCCACTTTCACCGGTTTCTTGTAATCTGTTGTCTCATTGCCATGAATGAAACAACCTATTCCCATCAAATCCGTAATAACGTTGATCCCAACAACCCAAATATTTTAACATCACGAGCGTAAAGAATCTAATACCTTTCTATGCAGAATTTGTTTGTTTTTCTTTTTTTTTTTGGGTTCCCTTTTTGCATAATTCTATCAAAAAATCTAAGGCCAGTGGTGGCCACTTCGCTTTCTTATCTGCTGCAAACAGTGTAAAGGTGATGTCTTTTTTGATTTATTCTGTGTCTTCTTAGGCAGCCGTCTGTCTATAGCTCCCTACAATAATGCCCCGCAGATAATGGTTTCTTCTTTCTCTGGCTCTGAGCAGCTTATTGGTGGTTCTTTATGGTTTTCTCGAAAACTGGGGTCTTGTGATTTTCTTGACAATTTCTGATATGAAGCCGATCCTTAATCATATAGTCCAGGATTGTTTATTCTCTTAGCTTTCAGGAACTTTGTAAGGCAAGATGCAATCTTTTTGGAATCATGCGTTCATTTTTACTTTTAAGATCTTTGATTTCGCGGGCACCACGTGGTTAACGCCCTTGATAAAGTAGTGTTTTTCTTTTATATGCAATCTCTACAATTACGTGCGGAACTCTTGAGTTCTCTGTGTTTTCTGAATCAGACTCACCTGGGTATTTTGTGAACTTCACAAGTTGTTGGATTTGATCTATAAACATAGACATGCCACCATATTTCCCTCTTAGATGGGAGAGCACTGGAGACCAATGGTGGTATGCGTCACCAATTGATTTTGCTGCTGCTAATGGCCTCTATGATTTGGTCGCGGAGCTTCTTCACCTTGACACCAACCTTCTCATAAAGCTCAGTTCTCTTCGCCGAATTCGGAGACTTGAAACCGTTTGGGATGACGAGGAACAGTTCAATGGTGTGTCTAAATGTCGCTCTGTTGTAGCCAGGAAGCTTCTCCTAGAGTGCGAAACAAAAAGAGGTTATAACACTCTCATTAGAGCTGGTTATGGTGGTTGGCTTTTGTACACAGCTGCATCAGCTGGTGATGTTGGGTTTGTCCAAGACTTGTTGCAGAGAGACCCTCTTCTTGTTTTTGGTGAAGGTGAGTATGGTATCACCGATATGTTTTATGCTGCTGCCAGGAGCAAGAATTCTGAGGTCTTCAGGCTCTTGCTTGATTTCTCTACTTCACGGTGTGGTCTTGACTCTGAAGAAGAGTTGAAGGAGCAGATAAGTGAGAAGCAATCGGACTTTAGGAGGGAGATCACGAACAGGGCTATTCATGCTGCAGCTAGAGGTGGTCATTTGGAGATTTTAAAGGAGCTTCTTAATGATCGCTCTGATGCTTTGGTTTATAGAGATGCCCAGGGATCCACTATCTTGCATGCTGCAGCTGGAAGAGGACAGGTTGAGGTAAGGCCTATTCTGGTTTCATGGATTCTGTAACTTTGTCTACTCATTTTTTCTCATGAATTGATTTTTTGACATCTTAAATCTGACGTTCGAGTTGATAAAATCCCGGTAAGGGTCTGGAAATGCTACAAGACAAACAAAAAGCAAATAGAAAATAGTCAAATTCAGGAGTCAATCTCACCTAGAATGCTTCTTCTTAGAGCAGCAAACCTTAGAACTACTGTTTTGGAATGAACGACATAGATTATGGCAGTTCAGATGTTTTTCTAGTTGCTATCTATTTGCTTTATTGAAATTGAGAATGCTCACTTTTGAGTAGTTGAATAGGATACAGCCTCCTCAGAGACTTTCCTTAAAACTGTCCTTACTCTAAACCCTCGTGACATTTTCCGCTTGGCAAGTTCTAATAGCATTTTGGTTTCTCTTTCCCTTTACAAGGCAGTTTCTCTTTATCCAAGGTTTTTCCATTTTCAGTTTGTTAATAGTATAGGCCAAAATATCCACAAGAAGTTTTCAGAAATCAGATGGTTGTTCGTTTGCTTTTTCAGTTTTCTCAAGTCTTTTACGTGCACTGCTTTTTGTTCATAGTAGTTTTTTGTTTCATACAATACTTACCAACTTTATCTTCTGTTCAGGCAGGCATAAATTTCACCTTTTCCTTATGGATACGTCTTTTATGTGCTGCTTTGATCTTTTGTAGAAATAAGAGCTACATAAACAATTGATCCTTATTTGTGCAGGTAATCAAACATTTGATTGAATCGTTTGATATAATTACCTCTGCTGATTATCAAGGGAACACAGCACTACATGTGGCCGTTTACAGGGGTTACTTAGCTGTGGCAGAGTTTCTGATACAGAAGTCACCCGTACTAACCTCCATAGTTAACAATGATGGAGATACGTTCCTCCATATGGCGGTCTCAGGTTTTCGAACTCCTGGTTTCCGAAGAGTGGACAGACAGGTTGAGCTTATGAAGCAGTTTGTGAATGGTAACATTGTGAACATCCAAGACATTATCAATGTCAGGAACAATGATGGGAGAACAGCCCTTCACATCGCTGTGATTGAGAATATTAATTCTAACCTGGTGGAACTTCTATTGACTGTTCCATCTATCAATTTGAATATTCGTGATGTTGATGGCACGACTCCGTTAGATCTCCTCAAACAACGACCAAAATCAGCATCTTCCGAAATTTTAATCAAGCAATTGATTTCTGCAGGAGGGATCTCTAATTGCCACGATTCTCTGGCTAGAAATGATATTGTTTCCCATTTAATAGGGCAGGGCATGGGGAACAGTCCAGGCACTTCATTTAGAATACCTGATGCTGAGATATTCTTGTACACCGGCATTGAGAATGCATCTGAAGCTACTTGCGATGAAAGTATGGATCATAGTAGATGCTTGAGCGAACAAACTGAATGCAACACACCTGACTCTATGGATAGTAAGAAGTCTGGTTCTCTAAATTATGCAGCAAGGCGTTTAAAATCTCTACTTCGGTGGCCGAGGAAGAGAGACACACAAGCTGCTAATGTAGTGTTTAGAGATGATGATTCCTTGGATTCAATTAACTTATGCGGTAGGTTTGAAGGATCTCCAATTCCACTGCGGGAGAAATACTCAAACAAGATGTCAAGCAACAAAAGGACACTATCTGTGAGCAATAGTCTTCCAAGTCCATTGACTAGAAAGAAATTTGCTGCAGGGTTAATGCACGGTGTTATTCAGACAATGCCACATTTAAGTGTTCCAGGTCAGTCTCCTACTGTTCCCTTTTCAGGGTCATCCATGTTTTCATCTTCTTCGTTCGATAAAGAGACGAGTGTTGGAACTGCAGAAGCCTCACAATCAAATCGCCCATTGAAACATAAACAAGCATCTTTGAATAAAGGGTTGATGAATCAGTACTTCTGTTTCGGTGCTCAAGGCCTGGCTATTGAAGATTCAATGAGTCAGAATCGACCAAATTATAATCTCAAGCGTGCCGCTTCATCTGTGGTGTAAAATGATTGTACAATTATGAAATTTTGATAGCTCTGTGAAGACATGGAGAATAGGATATCATGAACTTTATACCGAAGTTTGCTTCTGTTTCTGTTTCTGTTTCTTTTAGTTTCCTTTTAAACTGAGGAGAGACGTTTAACGTTTTCTGTGGGTTGTATATTGAATATGTATAGGGATTGTACTGAATTTAAAAAGAATGTTAACGAGGCTTGTTAATAAAAGGATCCTATCAATCACTTCAGTCTTTTTACAGCCATTTTGTACTCCGATCAGACTGATGACATATTATTGATACATACAAAGAAGGGGAAATTGAAGGATAAACATCAGTCATTCCCCAAAACATCAGGCCCTCCACTCCATTCTGAAACAAAGATGAAGGCATAGTGTGCTCTAACTCTCAGAAAACAGGCAATGTAGCCTCATTTCTGTCCTAAGACTATGTATACATGTTAACAGCTTTAGTAACCTGTTATGGAGATGCACCGATGAATCAACAAACCAGATACAATTCATGTTTAGTACTCTCCAAACATGGAAGTAATAGTATGAACAAACTGAATTCCATCATTTTCACATGGCATATCCTAAAAATATTTTCTAAGTATTGTCCGTTACAACGCGCTTGACGCCTTCAAAACTAATGGTGACGATAAATGACAGGCTACATTTCCAGGATTAGGTTACACAAACCTGGAAGCTTTTAAATACCAGAACGTGGCCAACATATAATAAATAATACCTAACCTGTGGCATGGGTTCATGCAGATGCCAGAACAAGATGTTCCCTTCGGGTGGAAAAATCTTCCACATGTTAAGTATCTTGAGATCATTAAGCTTTGCTATACATGAGAGAGACTATGGCAGTTGGGCTCTTTCAGTGTTTCCGATAAAATTGGCAGTAAACACTGACCCTTAATACCTGCTGGCCAGTAAGTTACGGCATGATCGTGGCATGCTCAACATGGGAAATTTGTTACTACAGTTGTTTCAGTAAATTCCCGTTGACACCTTGCTAGCATTACTGTTGATTTATATCTTATAATCAGGCCCGGCCTGACTTCTCCGATGGTGGCCCACGGGTCGGGATGGGTTAGCCTGTGGTCCGGCTTTCCGGCAGATTGACCAGTTCGTAGCCCAGGCTATGGTTCGGCAGGCTGGGCCTACTCGACTCGCTCATTTTTTTTTTTTTAAATTCAAAACGTCATTTTGCACGGGTCGGGATCGGCTTGGACGGACCATGGTCAGCTTGTGGCCCGTTTAATCCGGACCAGCGCAGGCCGAGTCGGGCCAAAATTGTCATCCCTAATAAATATACATTATAAATGAAACTATGAAATTTATATTATATTTATGTATATTGGAAAATGATTCAAAGTTATTTAAATTATGGTCGTGTTTGTTATGGGAAATCTAAATTTGTTTAGATTGTTCTTTTATTTTAGGTATTTAAACTTTTAAATTTTTTATTTGTTTGGTTAATTTGTGCCGAGATAATAGCTAAGTTTATTATTTTATTACTTATATATTTAGGCCTTTAACAATAATGTAAAGGAAACTATCAATAAATTACCTCTTACATTACTTCTTTTCTACTCTATATTTTTTATTCTAAAACCCTGTCAGAGCTCCTTATGATCTTAAAGGGCCTGCGAGTGTTCGAGAGAGAGTAGCAGCATACATCCAACAATAAATAAAAGCTCATTTGAAAGGTATTGACTTATGGCAGTAAATTGAAGGTGAAAGACAAACATCATCTTTAGAAAATAACCCAACACTCAATCAAATTAGAGCTCATGAAAATGAAGAAGCCAAAGCTTAAAGAGCATTATCTCAAATTCATACTGCTATCTCTAAATCAAACTTTCCAAGAATTATGGGTTACGAAACAGCCAAGGAAGCTTGAGACACACTGAAAGAACTCTATCTTGACAATGATAGAATAAGCCGGATGCAAGTATTAAATCTCAAAAGCGATTTTTAGATTCTGAGGATGGGAAAAAAGGAGATTCTACAAGAGTTTTCTGACAAGCTAATGATGGTAGTAAATAAAATTAGATTGAAAGGAGAAGAGTTACCTGATAGCAGGATTATAAAGAAAGTGTTTGTAAGCTTGCCTGTAATATTTGAGGCAAAATTTTCATCTATAGAGGATTCAAGAGATATCAATTAAATTACCTTGTCTGAATTAGTCAACGCCCAGTATGCTCGGAGCAAAGAAGAATGTTGAGAAAAAAGGAACTCAACAAATAGTTGAGGAAACTTATCTAATAAAGGCCTAATTTTCAAAAGGAAAAGCTTAATTTCAATATGGTATTTGCAAGAAGCTTGGTCATGATGAAGAGAATTGTTGGCACAAGGGAAAGTCTCAGTGTTTCAATTGCAAAATGTTCAGGCATATAAGAAGGAATTGCAAAAATAAGACTGAAGAAAGTGTCAATTTGGAACATGTTATTAAAGAAGAAGAAAATTTGTTTTAATATTAGTGAGAAGTGCACCAAGAAGAAGCTTTTGAAGAGAAGTGCTCCAACCATTGAAGGGTGATGGGAAGTGTATCATCAGGCCTAAGAAGTCTTAAAACTTTAAGTCAAGAGAGAGTTTTGAAAAATGATTCAGAGTTGTTTAAAATATGGTCCTATTTTTTCTGAGTTATCTAAATTTGTTTATATTGTTTCGATTATCTTAAGTATTTAAACTTTTCATTTGTTTGGTTAATGTTTATCGAGATATTAGCTAAGTTTGTCATTTCATTGCTTATATATTTAGGCCTTCAATGACAATATAAAGGGAACCCATCAATAAATTGCCTCTTTCATCACCTCTTTTTTATTCCATTTTTTGGTTAATTTTTGGTTCTAAAACCTAACAATGTATTATTCTTAAATTGTTCTTAGTTATTGTTATATTAAGACTAGACATTAATAAAGAATAAAAAGACTAATACATATTATGTTTCTTCTTTAGGCTATAAGTGTATTTTAAACTCTAACGTTTTCTTCAAAATCTAAGTTGAACCTTAACGTTTCGAGGAGTTTAAGTTGAACCTCAATGTTACAAAACGTTCAAACCAGACTCTACAAAGACAAAAAATTTAACGGAGGTTACCTTTTGTTAGTTAAATGTCAAGTGACTTTTTTTAAATTTTCGCATATTAGTGGGACCTACTTTTTGCTAACTTGACATTCGTATTTTTAAATAAGATGGGTACCATTAATATGTAAAACTCACCGTTTGGAGTCAAAATTCAATTCCAAATCCACCATCTTTGCTCAAACCCTTCTTTCAGTTTTACATGTTGATGAACAAAGAAAAAGGATCACAGTTGTTTAACAAAGTAAAGAGAAAGAAGGAAAAAGCTAACTAGCAGACGCATCCGATATATTTTACATGAAAAATGATCTAACTCATTAATCATTTGCTTTAAGATAAAACGAGTTTTATGCGGAGTTCACAGTTCATACCTTATTGAGTTCACTACACCTACTTTTGCTACTAGTAGTCTCTAGGGATGTCAATGGCTGAGCAGCTCCTGGTTACCCTGGCCCGTGGCCTGGCCTGATCATGAGCTAGCTGGCCCGCCACCTGGCTTGCTATCGAATGGGCCACTGACGGGCCGAGTCAACCTGACCCATCTTATATATATATTTTTAAAATTTTCAAAAATGACGTCGTTTTTCAGGTCGCATTCGGCTCAACCTCGATTGGACCAACCAATTTTGACCCGTGGCTCGGTCAACTCGGGCCAAGTTGGGCGAGTCGGTCCAAAATTGAAATCCCTAGTAATCTTTATCCCTATTATAGTAGGAATGATGTTCGTGTGCTCTATGAGGATTCTAGGATGATATCGGTAGTTTCTGTGACAAATAGAGCATTGCTATACTCTCCTTCATAGGTAACAATTAGCATTATTGGATCGTCCAAAGCCCTCTCTACATGTTTGTAGGTTGGGCATCCCCTTACTCTACTACACTTGTAATAGCCTTTGTCGAACGCAACATAATTTTTTTTAAAGATATGATGAAGATGGTGAACTAGTTAAGCAAGGTCTTTTTTTTTAAGTTGAAAGAAATTTCATTAACTATAGTAAAACTATTTACAACATTAGAATGAGGTCTCTTCTCTAAAATTCCAAAACTAACTCTTTACAATGCCTAAAATGCATAACTAGAGTATTATATAGACAAGCTCTAAGTTATAAATTCCATCTTGCTTTCGTGCTATCTAACAGATCATTTGGTTATAATAAGAGCTCAATCACATTGAAGATGTATGATGCAAGTTGGTATTTGGTTGTTTGCTCTTTAGTTTACAATGATTTTACCTTGGATGCGAAGACCCTTTAATGGGCTTTTGTCCATACTTTCTCCAAGAATAATCATTTGAAGGAATATCATCCATCTTTAAGCTAATTGCTAGAACCCTCATCACCCACTTTGATCTCATCTTTCTGCTACAAAATTGTTTGCAACATAATTCAATTGAAAATACAACTTGAACCAAAAATTTTATTAAGTAAACAACATAAGAAGGCAAAGTTTGTTAAGGAGAATTATCTTTTCTTGGAGCAATGGCAACATCCAGAAGAAGATCCGCATTTGCCAGAACCTAAAGTTTTAGAGCTACACTCATGCTTCAAAGAAGAAGAAGACAACAGAGGCTTTCTGATAAAAGAAAACTGGGATAGATTCAAAATATGAAATGTTGATGAAGATAATAGTTGTTTACAGTTAGTTTCACCTGTCAATGAAGACAACGAGTTCCCAGCAAAGCAATAAGAGAAATTGATAGTAGTAGACGAGTCTTTCCTCTTAATGCCTCCACTTTTAGGCACAATCATCGGATAATTATGGTAATGGTTGTTAGGAAGCAAAGGAGGGGCTTGTTATATCGGTGTAGCATAAAAAACCTTGGTTTCAGGAACTTGGTTTTCTCTGCTTTTACTTACAGCACTTATAGAAGACTCAAAATAGTGAGTTTTGCATATTAATGGGACTCATTTCTCGCTGAGGTAGCAAAGTGGGTCCCACTAATATACAAAATTTTTAAAGAACGATGTGGCATTTAAATGATAGAGGGTAACCTTCGTCAGATATTTCATCCTCGTAAGGTCTAATTCGGAACGTTTTGTAAACATTGTGGTTCAACTTGAACGCCTCGAAAGTGTTAGAGTTCAACTTAGGTTATGGTGTAAACATAAGATTTTAAAATACACTTTTGGCCTTCATCCTTACAAAAGAAGTAATCAATTTCATAGACTAAAAGATGAAGATACTTAAATAAGCATGTGAATGTTCACTAAATAACAAGTTTATTGAACTGACCTCATATTAGAAATCTATTTAGAACATTATTTGTATATCTTTGAAAATTTTCATTGTCATAATTGTATGAGTGATCCTTAGATTTTTAAAATATCTTATATAGATATTGCTCTATTTTGATACTATTTATGACTTATTCTAATCAAGAGTAACTCAGTTGATAGTTATTAGATATATCATGAACTATATGGAGGTAGTTGAGTAATTAACAACAAACACTCACGCCTTTGTTTAACATCCTTTGATCTATGAAATCGAATACTTCTTTCATACGGAAGAAACATAACATATGTTTGCTGAGCTGAACTCAAATGAGAAATCTCTTTGGGACATTAATTGTATGTTTATGAAAATTCTCATTGTAATATTTGTATGAGTGATCCTTCGACTTGAGATCTTCAGAGTATCTTATATAGAGATTACTCTATTTTAATACTACTTATGACTTGTTCTAATGAAGAGTAGATCACTTGGTAGTTATTTTATATATCATGAACTATATAGAGGTAATTGAGTGATCAATTGTAACACTCCCTCACCCTAGGGTACGCACCGGAACGCCCGTAGGTCATTCCAACACATATCCTAAGATTAGGGAGCGCTACGTGCAATCACTACAAACTCCACATGACATCACATACATTTAAATAATAATACCAGTAAATGTAAATCACAAGATTTTTAAAATCAAAATCCTTCCTCTTTCAT
>JAOTAY010000003.1:7936794-7954817 GCA_025629805.1 Erythroxylum baracoense | reverse complement strand
TAATCTCACCAATATATATATATATATATATATATATATATATATATATATAGTGTATATAATTAAAAAATTAATATAATGACTTTTAAAATATGTAAATATATCATTTGAAATTAAAATTAATCATTATAAATTCACATTTTTTTACTTTATATTATTCTTAATTTTATATCTTTATGAGAGTTAAACAATTTTTTTCGTCTTAATTTATGAGAAATATGTGAAAATATATTAATAAAAATAAAAATATTTGTTATATGAAATTTATAGTACTATGATTTCTTGAAATAAGACTGAAGTAAAGTAAAAAATTATTTAATATAATATATAAAGGGATTATTTTGTAATTTTATAAATTTTAAAAAATATTTTGTAATTTTAAAAAATTATCTGAAATGGTACTCAGTATTGACAAGTGTAGATAACATATCGAAATCAAATTTAATACCAAGTACTATACGATATTCATAACATTATTTTAAAAGTCATTATAATAATTTTTCAATTATATACATTAAATACATACATACAATATATATACTTTTAAAATATGTAAAGATATCATTTGAAATTAAAATTAATCATTATAAATTCATATTTTTTTACCTTATGTTATTCTTAATTTTATATCTTTATGAGAGTTAAACAATTTTTTCCTGTCTTAATTTATGAGAAATATGTGAAAATAATATTAATAAAAATAAAAATATTTGTTATATGAAATTTATATTATTATGATTTCTTGAAATAGGATTGAAGTAAAGTAAAAAATTATTTAATATAATATATAGAGGGACTATTTTGTAATTTTATAAATTTTAAAAAATATTGTGCAATTTTAAAAAATTATCTGAAATGGTACTCAGTATTGACAGGTGCAGACAACATACCGAAATCAAATTTGATACCAAGTACTATACGATATTCGTAACATTAGTTATTAGGGATATGTATGAAGGTGTTAAGAGAACGACATTAGGAGATAAGAACATTTTTCTATAATTATTAGCTATATCAAGGATCCTTGTTGAGTCCCGTAATATTTGCAGTAGTTATGGATGAGCTTACTAAGAATATTCAAAAAGATATGTCTTGTGTATGATGTTTGCTAATGACATTGATTTAGTGGATTAAATAAAAGAGGGTATTAATATCAAGCTAGAATTTTAGAGAGATACGCTAGAGTCAAAGAGCTTTAAATTGATTAGAATTAAGGTTGAGTGCTTAGAATGTAACTTTTTGGGTCACAATGTTGCATTTGATCTAGAGATTGGGATTGGTACAGAAGTTATATTAGAGAGAGATTGTTTTAAGTATTTGTATTCATCATGCAAAGCAATTGTGTGATAGATGATGACGTAATTCACTATATCAAATCAAGGTGGTTTAATGGAGGGACTCTTCAGAAATTTTAAATGACAAAAAGATACCACTCAAGTTAAAAGGTAAATTCTACCATTTATCAATTAGGTTGGTCATTCTCTATAACATCCATCAAACAAATGTATAATTATAAGTTAAGGGTAGCGAAGATGAGGATGCTCCGTTGGATGTACGATCTTACGAGAACAGATAAGATTTATAATATAGCAGTAAAAAGACAAATTAAGGGTAACTAATATTGATAGTAAAATAAGGGAGACTAGGTTATGTAGTTTGAACATGTTAAGAGGAGATATTTTAACACTTTAGTGAGAAGATGCAAGAAGATTGTACCTAACGAGTATAAGAAAAGAAAAGATGAGAGAAGGTGATTAGGAATGATATGACCTTATCAGAACTTACCAAGGATTAGTCCTCAATAGGAAATGTTGACGAACTAAGATATGATTGCATACTTTTGGACCTCTTCAGACTCTATATCTCAACAGGATTCTTATTAGGACATTATTGATGTTGTTGTTGGGAAATCAAATTGAGATCCAATCATATGTATAGCGTAAGAAAAACAAAGTGAAAATTATAATCAATCGAGATATAAACTATCAATATTAATTTTTACATTCTCATTAAAGTCAGCTCACAGTGTCAAATATCTGCCGAAATCAAATGCTAACTCGTGCAGGGCAATTTTTAGGCTTATTTCCTTTAAAGAGAGATGCATAATAGCAATGATCTTTTTACAAGACTGAACCTTGTTGAGCTCATAGTAATAAACAATTATGTAATATTTCATCAAAATTGTAGTGATGACCTCTGTTCACCTGCTTATGTATATTGACATTTAAATGATTCTTTACCTTTTAGCGTTCAATTCTAACTTTCGAGGTGGTTTTCTAGGCTGAAACGAGCTCTAATTTTTGGAGACCTTTAAGAGTATCTTTCATTGGCACGTGGATAATGTCTTTCTACAGTTTTTTCAAAATATAAGCTCTCTTAACGGGTCAGAGAATCCATATGTTTACAAATGATATGAGCAATTGCAGTAGACCTTAACCTTTATATATAGCTTTTATATTAGGCTTCCCCATAACAAGCCCGATATAGGTTTGGTTAATACTGATTGCGATTTATTTTCCTCTCGGGCTTCGACCCATTAACTTAGGTAATTTATTAGGTCACTTGTTATCTTTATCCGGATCAAATTACGTAACTTAATCGATAAGTTATTGAAAAATTAAAAAATGCAATTAAATGGTGTCCAACTTTATGAGAGCTTCATAGTTACTTTTTCAAAGGGAACAACATATGGTCCCTCTCTATAAGGCCATCCTATTCTTGGTTCCTTAATCAGATTTTTAAAAAAGGGGAAGAAGTTGCTAACGAAGTTTTCTGTAAAATTGGGAATGGATAGACTGCTTTCCTATGGCAAGATAATTGGACTGGTTCAGGTCCTCTTTCCTTAAATCCCATTGCTATTTCTGCTTTTCCAGGACTAGATCATAAATCTAAGGTGGCTGTTCTTATCAATCAAAATGAATGGCTTCAATTTCTTCATGCAATCCTTCATCTTAAACCTTCATACCTTTCTGATTCTAACTCTTAGGATTGTTATCTATAGAAAGGTCTCCTATCGAGAGCTTCTGTAGCAAAATCTACAGGAAATGGTTCTATCACTGTAACCAAGATGATCCTTAGGGCAAGGTTATCTGGTGTAAT
Organism: Erythroxylum baracoense; assembly: GCA_025629805.1. NCBI lineage: Eukaryota > Viridiplantae > Streptophyta > Magnoliopsida > Malpighiales > Erythroxylaceae > Erythroxylum > Erythroxylum baracoense. The sequence continues at coordinate 7,951,718 of JAOTAY010000003.1, read as the reverse complement.
ATTCTCAGACCAAGTTCTACTTTCCTTCTATGGGTGGTGGTTAGGAATAAAATAACAATAATGGACAAACTTTAATTTATCAAGAATTTGGATCAAATATGTTGTCTATGTAAGAAAGGAGCTAAAACTAGGACTATATGTTCTTTCTATGCCCTTTTTCCAGTTTTATCTGGAATAGGATCAGAAATTTCCTCTCTTGGCAAGGGTCTTCTAATTTACTCATCGAGATAGCTAAGTTCCTAGTATAAGCATAAGCTTCCACTCCACTCTGGAAAGAAAGGTGTTATTTCTTGTCATATCTACTCAAGAGATATGGAAAGAAAGAAATCAGCGAAAATTTCAAAATATGGAACGATCAACAGATTTAGTGCTATAATCAATCATTCAGAAGGGGAGAGAATAATATTCATGCTAGGAAATGGAACAAGATCGCTCGAGACAAAGGAATGAGAGTTAGATCTTACCTGAGAAAGTCCATTACTACAAGTTGCTGGGCGAGTCCATTAGATCATCCCTGCCCTCTACAAAAATAAGGGAAGATGGGTAAAGTAGCCATAATCAGATAGTTCCAGACACGACCAGTGGGAAGGTTCTTACTAGAAAGACGTTGCGGATCAATTAGGACATCCAACCCTAATTTGGAACAGCCCGAAATGCTCTAAAGATAGGTTGGGTTCCTTTACTTCTTTGAAACGAAGCAAGAGTTGTATGTCATTTTTAAGTGTTGTTTATTTAGTGGTGACCAAACGGTATCGTGCCTTCAAAAGTCTTTGATGTTATATCTCTAAAGGTGTTATTTAACTATTGGAGAGTGATGTTACTCTCCAATAGTCTTTGTTCCTTCTTCTTTATTTATTATTTTAATTTTAATTTCTCAAAAAAACTTTACGAGAAATGTCTAAAATGTCCAACAAAGTCAGGCTAAGTAATTGCTTCTTTTAGCATTGGAATTTGGTTATTTGTTATCTTCTCTTCCTAGGATTAAATCACGCATGAAAATGAAGGGCAATCCATGTGCATACTAATAAATTCATATGACTTAGAGACTTATCCTATGACTATTCATCGCATATTTCTCCAAAGGGCTCGATGGCAAAAGTATGTTTACCAATTTAATGAAGTCATTGTTTTAAGAACCAAAAGGAAAAGCCACGTTATATTGCCATAAAAGTTGCCAAGAAATAAAAAATAGTTGCTAACCAGAAATGCATACACAAATTTATTGATAAAACACCCCTTGGAACCTAAGAGACCAAGCGTTACCAGGTCAATCGGGTAAATTCGCTCATGACATAGAAATATATCCTAAATGTGATAATTAAAAAACTCAATCGATTCGATCGGTTCAATCATAAAATGCTTAAATCATCTAATTTTTTGGTTCGATTTATTTTATTAATTTTTATTGTTAAAAATTGATTAATTTATTAATTAATTGGTCAATTTTTATAAATTAATAAGTTTTTATAAATCAAAATAAATCAATTAATTTTCATTTAACATTTTATTCAATTAAACCTCAAATTCTTCGCAGGTAAGAATAATTTCTTTCAATTATATTTCAAAATCTTTAATTTTATTTAATATTTAGTCAGTTTGACGACGATCTACTACTAATTGAAATTTTTAAATATTAAATTTTTTATTTTACTGATTTAACTTTCTGATTTAGTTTTTAAAATATATCCCGGAAGCCTAAGGCTCCAACTTAAATCACAAAGGAGAAATTGAGGGCACTTTTACGAACCAAATGTAATTAGGCCACCTCTTCAAACTAACTTTGGTCAAACAGATTATTTCAAAGCTCTTCTCAGCTCTGTAAGTGTCTGAATTCCAGGGAGGCCACGGACACACCGTATTGAAGGCTTATGGAGGTCTGTTTTTGCGGTAACTATTTAACATTTGCTGTTTCATAGTTTGAAGGATTAAGTCACCTGTGTATTGGATCATCTTCACCATATTGCTTACAACTATGGCCAACAACAGGACACAGAGCGACATTGCTGCAGAAAAACAAAAGGCCATTGACGACTGGCTTCCAATCACTTCGTCTAGGAATGCCAAATGGTGGTATTCAGCCTTTCACAATGTTACGGCCATCGTCGGTGCCGGCGTCCTTAGCCTTCCCTATGCCATGGCTGGACTTGGATGGTACACCATATGCTTCCTTTGATGTTCATAGAAACGTCAAAAGTCTTTCATTTCCAACAATTTTATCAATATGAACACCATAGAAGGATTTCGATTAATGAAGGTTCCATTCCATGGAAGTTTGTACATAGGTAATTATCAGATAAAACATGTGTAGTTTTCCAAATTGAACATTGCCTTGCCCTGCTGACCTTACTCTTGCAAAACGACCTTACCTCACCAACACATAATGTATTCAATATCTGGCACTCAATCTGGGAGTTAGCTTTTGTTATCTTCAATGAAAAGTGAAATATCTTTAGAAAAGAAGGGGAAAAAAAAACAGATTTTCAGAGTATGCAATGTAGTTAGACAGAATCAAAGATAGTTTATTCATAATATTCATTGACGAAAATACAGGGGTCCTGGTGTAGTAATTCTTTCCCTATCATGGATCATCACCTTATACACTCTGTGGCAAATGGTTGAAATGCACGAGATGGTGCCTGGCAAGCGTTTCGATAGGTATCACGAGCTAGGACAGCATGCATTCGGAGAGAAGTTGGGTCTCTGGATTGTGGTTCCACAACAATTAACCGTGGATGTTAGTTCGTGTATTGTCTATATGGTGACAGGAGGAAAATCATTGAAGAAGTTCCATGATGTGGTCTGCCCCAACTGTAAGGAGATCAGGACTACATATTTCATCATGATTTTTGCTTCTGTTCACTTTGTGCTCTCTCATCTTCCCAACTTCAATTCCATTAGTGTGGTCTCACTTGCAGCAGCAGTCATGTCTTTGAGGTGAATGCTCAACTCCAGCTCATGTATGATTATTCTATTCCTTTTGTACTAAGTGTTACGATTACAGCTACTCAACCGTTGCCTGGGCTGCTACTCTCCACAAAGGGCCCCTACCTGATGCAAATTACAGCTACAAATCCAGCACTTCAACAGGAGTTTTCTTCCATTTTCTGAGTGCCTTAGGAGAAGTGGCTTTTGCATATGCAGGTCACAATGTGGCCTTGGAAATTCAAGCCACAATTCCTTCTACACCTGAGAAACCTTCCAAGATAGCAATGTGGAGAGGAGTGGTCGTAGCCTACATCATCGTTGCTTTATGTTACTTCCCAGTTGCTCTCATAGGATACTATTACTTCGGTAATTCTGTGGATGACAACATCCTCATTACATTAGAAAGACCTGCTGGACTTATTGCAACTGCCAACATGTTCGTAGTTGTTCATGTCATTGGAAGCTATCAGGTGAAGTTTTGGCAATCCTGTCCTATCCAACTTCTGGTTTTGCCAATTGCCTCTGCTTCAATTGGAATTTGACGGTATTATATTAAAACTGCAGATATTTGCTATGCCTGTGTTCGACATGCTTGAAACTTTACTGGTAAAGAAATTGATGTTCACCCCTTGCTTCAGGCTTCGGTTAATCACTCGCACAATTTTTGTCGGTATGCAATTCCAGCATTTTTTTTACTACTGTTAAAACAACTGAACAAGATATCTTATTCTTACTGGAAAGCTAATACTTCCACTTCATCCTATAATTGCAGCATTGACAATGTTCATTGCAATATGCATTCCTTTCTTTGGTGCCCTTCTTGGATTCTTTGGAGGATTCGCTTTTGCCCCCACAACATACTTTGTAAGCTGTGGAACTATGATCAAGCAATCCTTTCTTTTTTCCGTATAAACAAAAATTCTGAACTTTTAGACAACAATTTTTTCTTTTCAGCTTCCTTGTATCATATGGCTTCACATATATAAACCAAAGAGGTTCAGCTTGTCCTGGATCACAAACTGGGTATGTAAACCTGTCACAGCTCTAGGAACTCTCCTGTAACATCCTCAAATACATGTTTGGAACTGACTAAGGTTTAACGTCTGAATAATTGCAGGTATGCATTATTTTTGGTGTTCTGTTGACGGTTCTATCACCCATTGGTGGCCTAAGGAACATCATTATTTCAGCCAAGAACTACAAGTTCTTCTCATAGACAGACATCCTGCCAATGTTAGTAATTACCGGGATTGGTCTAAGTTAGAATCTTAAGCTTAGAGTATAAAAATGCATAGTGTTTTTACTTACTGTGGGTTCCAATATAAGTAAGTTGAGAGGGCTTTCTTTTGATGTGAGGTTGAAATAATGACAAATGAGCCATTTGCAGCAATTAGGATTCTATCTTTCAGCTCCTTAATATGAACAGTTCCTTCCTTGTATGCATTGTTAAGAACTTAAAAGAGTTAGTCTAGTTCTCCACATGTACAATGCTCCCTATTTGTTCTCATATCTTTCGTTCAATCCAGATTCAACTTAATGCAGCTAGAATTTAACTGGTGTTAGCTGCAGAATCTTAGGTTGGATTCATAATTTTGACTTTAGTAGCAAAAGGATAAACTAAGTAATTTAAAATTATAACGTTAGGGAATTATATTTTAGGTAGAAGAATTATGATTTGAATTTTTAAAATTACTTTTAGAGTTTTAATTGTTTTGTTATAAAAGAAAAGATAATCAATTTAAAGTGTTCAATCTTTTGAAAAAATTTTAATCTAATTTTCAAGCTTTTAAATTTTTTCATTGAGTGATCAACATTTCAAAACATTAATAATTCAGTTCAAAACGTTAATTCCATTAATAATTTGCTAATTTGGCTGATGAAATCTTCGTTATTCATGACAAATAGATGTCTACTTGGAAAAAATAACAGTCATAGTTAGACTGGAGCAGAGAGAAGTTTTTCAGGTGAACACTTACATATCATGAACAATGAAGATTTTGCTAACAAATTACAACAAAACTTATAATTTAAAATTATAATTTTTGGGAATTATATTTTAGATAGAAGAATTACTTTTAAATTTTTAAATTTACTTTTAGAGTTTTAACTATTTTATTATGAAAGAAAAGATAATCAATCATAAATTGTTCAATCTTTTGAAAAAATTTTAATCTAATTTTCAAGCTTTTAAATTTTTCCATTGAATGATTAACGTTTCAAAATAATTCAGTTCAAAACGTTAATTCCATTAGTAATTTGTTAATTTGGCTAACGAAATCTTTGTTATTCACAAAAAATAGATGTCCACTTGCAAAAAATAACAGTTATAGTTAGACTCGAGCAGATAGAAGTTTTTCAGGTTGACACTTACATACCATGAACAGCAAAGATTTTGTAATTATAACAAAACTTATAATTTAAAATTATAATTTTAGATAGAAGAATTACTTTTAAATTTTTAAAATTACTTTTAGAGTTTTAACTGTTTTGTTATGAAAGAAAAGACAATCAATCTTAAAGTGTTCAATCTTTTGAAAAAATTTTAATATAATTTTCAAGCTTTTAAATTTTTTCATTGAGTGATCAACGTTTCAAAACATTAGTAAATCAATTCAAAACGTTAATTCCATTAGTAATTTGCTAATTTGGCTAACGAAATCTTTGTTATTCACGACAAATAGATGTCCACTTAAAAATATAACTGTCATACAGAGAGAAGTTTTTCAGTTGACACTTACATGAACAACAAAGATTTTGTTAACAAATTAATAAATTGCTAATATAATTAATATTTTGAACTGAGCTGTTAAGGTTTTAAAAAGTTAGATATAGAAAAATTTAAAAGCTTAAGTATTAGATTGAAAAAATCTCAACAAGTTGAGCGCTTTAAGATTGGTTATCCCTAAAAAGTATATAATTAAATTATCTAATATCGTAACATATTCTTTTGATCAAGATTTAATTTCTATTATCTTTCGTTCTTAGGATTGAATCTACAATGATTAGTTTCAAATCAAAGATTAATATCAAAGAAAATCAATTCAAGTGTAGCCATAAAACAATCATACATTAATAATTGAAATATCTCTAATCTTAACTAGGAATTTGGTTAAGAAATATCATGAAAACAAAATAAAAATAAAAATAAAATAATCATCTAATCAAAGAAAGTAAAAAATAAAGGATAGAAAAGGCATCCCAATTTTGACTAAGTTGAGGTGAATCCAAAATTGAAAGGATATAAAAAGCATCCCCAATTACAACTAAGTTGAGGTGAATCCTCTCTCGATCATTCTCCAAATATTTTCTTCTAAAACAAACACATTAAAAAAAAAGTGATGTCCAAAGCACTCCAAAACCATCCTTAATTAATCCTAATATGAGTACTTATAAGTTGAGGTTATATAATAGGGTCGTAAGGTTAAGACTAGCTTTCATGTCAACGCTAGTTAGCTTCTTGAACTCTACCTGTTCGGATCTTCTGTTTAAAATAACTCTGTTAAATTTTGTTCAATGCTTAAAAGGACATCGTTTTAATCATTAGACATGAATTTAAACATTGTACAATCTTGTTTGCTTCTATTTTTCAAAATTTTCCTATCCAATGTAAGACCGACCCTTGACTTGAAATTAGCAAACGGATAGCTACTATTTTTATATTCTCCAATTTTCTCAAGTTTTCAACATCTTTAACTTTGAAGTGAGGTTTGATGCATTTAACAAATTATTATCCATCTTATTAGCTACTCATTATTTTAATTTCTCCTCCATTCACCTACAAATCAACAAACCAAACATGAAAAAAATATCATATAATTCATATAAAATATATTATATTAAATTACAAATTAATTCAGACCTCATAAACATGCACAATATAACCTTATTAATTCTCATATAATCATCTAAAGTTTGAAAAAAATATTAAATCAGATTCTAAAAAGGGTTATCCTTGTATATCTCTTAAGCCGTATATGAACAATCAAACTTAAGTACTTCACAATTTCATATTTTTCATTTTATAAATGATTTTGTGAATAGGATTATATTTATTAAGAAAAAGGATAAATATATTTTTTTAATCTTATAAATTAAAATTTTAGTCTCTTAATAAATTAAAATTTTAAATTTACTAATCATTATATATTAAGACTTCTATTATTATTTATTAAAAAATTCACGTAATATTTATATTGAATACGTAATTATATTCAAACTTGACTAAGTGGCTTCAGGCCCATGAAGGCTCTGAAGCCTTGTTTATCTCTCTAAGTGGGCTAATCTAAAACTAGAATTGGGCTCAATAGCAATAGTCTAAACTCTAACCGGTAATAAAAAACGCAAGGATAAAAATGCAACATGTATTTTTAACTTTTAGTTATTTGATTACTGGTAGTATATAAGATCTAAAATGATAAAATTAGAATAAATCTTAAATAATTCCGAATTTTTATTTTATTCTTATAAAAAGCATAGGTATGTACTGAAATGAAAAATTAGAAATATATGATTAAAATATTATCAACTTGTTATCATATATTATCAAAATATTATTAAGATAATAATTTTTATCAAAAATATTATCAATAAACTTATCTTTTATATTATTTTTTAATAATTATTTTATTTTATTTTATTCTTTTAGTAAAAATTATTCATACTTATTTAAAGATTAATAATTTTATAAATCAAAAAAAGTTTTATTAATTATTTATAAGATATAAAATATGATAATTAATTGTATAAAAAAATTATATAATAATTAAATATAAGTGAAAAATCAAACGCTGATATAATTATTAATTTGTATAATTTCAAATTTAACACTTGTATACTGAATATGCATATTCACTAATTTCCGATATTTTCGTTACTGGTTACCAAACAATAAATACCAATAAAGTCGCTACCTTACGCATTATTGGCTCGAAGAACAACAATTTTCCCGCCAATTTTACCCTCTCCTTCGCCATCCAATTTGGTATTTCTCTGCAACTTAAACCCTAGAGAGAGAGAGAGAGAGGGAGTGGATAAGGGAGAGTGTTCTCAGATATGGAACAGGAGATAAAGTCAGAATTCAATAGGATGGGGTTCACTTTCGAGGAAGAAGAAGAAATTCTCAAGAAATGTGAGCTCCTTTGTCTTTTGCTTCCATATTTACCACCAGACTCGTCTTATGTTTTACAAACTTGACTCCCTGTTCTTTATCTGCTTAACTTTTAGGTCTCACTCTCTGCATCAATTACAAGCTGGAGCCATCCGATCTCGTCTCGAGTTGGGAGGTTTACTATCTCAACAGGTGAACTTGTGCTAGAAAGCCTTAGCTCTTATGATTGTTGAAGTCTTTGGGGTGTAGAGTAATTATTTCGATTTATGAGGTTTCGTGGTTATGGTCCGCGGTTTGTGATTTTGGGCATTTTGGGACAGGCAATTAGGTGAATCTGTGGTACAAATTGGAGAAATGGAAGGGTTTTTGTTGCATCTCCAAAATGAACAAAAAGAATTGCTTGTTAAGGAAGAACCCAATTTGCACGTCTACACCAGCAAGGATTTGGATATGTGAGTAGTTTGAATGTAGACGATTATTTAATTTAATTTTTCATGTTTTCTCTTTTATTTAAGGGTATTTGAAGTTGTTGTATTGTCAAAGTTTCGTTTACTATTTGAAAACTCAAGGATCATAATTGTTTGGATTGAATTAACTCTTTCTGATAGAAGGATATATGCATCATTTCTGCACAGATCGATGATTTTGTAGTCTTAAAATTATTTTTTAGCGCTTTAGATATTTTGATGAACAACGAAAACAAACCTCTTGCATAGGATCTTAAATTATGAGGAAGATGATTCAAAAGAAGGTATCCTTGGAACTCCACCAAGAAAATCTCCAAATTTCATAGCAGAGCCAGCTGGTTTGGTGCCCAATTCAAATGGGGATGGTTACTCTTCTGGGAAACGCACTAAACTAGTGACACCATTTGGGCGAAGAACAAACAGATTTACAGTGAAATTCAGCATATGTAATGTTCCTGACGCAGACAATGCTGAGAATGAGCTTGTTCCCGAGGGTTCTGAAGAAGAAATCATTAAGAGGGTTCAACCCCACAATAGGTGTTCTTTGAAATTCCATGGATCTGGGCCCAAACCAGGTTGCAGATTCATGTATGACAGAATTGAAGATAGGGTATATGGTTCTTCCTAATCTAAGTGGTTCTTCTTAATAACTGTTATGTATTTTGCATTAACACGGGTTTTTACTCATTTAGTTTAACACACTTGACAACCGGATTAGGAAGCATGCGGCTGCAATTGTTGCTTCAGGGCTCTATGAGGAACTAGTGGACCCTACAGTTGCTTCACAGGTGATTGGACTGCTCAATTTTATAGTTCTTTTTACATGCTATAATCTTGCAACTTATCTGCTGTTTTGCTGATATATCAGTTGCTTCTAACGTTCTACCATACTTGATGTGATCATATCATTCTAGGGAAAGTATTGGTAGAGATATTATAATCCAACATCTGATGGAAATTAGTGTTTCAGAGAAATGTCTTTGCTGTTGGCATGATCTGCTGTGATGGAGAAGGCCGTCTAAATGAGAAGTCTATAATCTTACAGAGCAGGTAAAAGTTATTGAAGTTTTCCATCTGCGCTGTTCATCCACTTCAGTCTCTAGCAAAGGGGAAATTTTGTGCGGAATTCTATACAAAATTTATGGTCTTGTAGAGTTAGCTATATTCAACTTACGCATGCTAACAACCATTCCTTCCAACTAAAAACTATTCCCAGAATGAAAAAAGCTCATGTTTGGCACAATGTGTTTCAAAGAGGCTTAGCTCTCTGTTGTATCATCGTTCCATTTAGTGTTACGTATCTTCTTTTATAATCTCAACAGTGTTGAGCACTCTGGAGGGCAGCAAGTTCGCGTAGACTTGCATCAATTGAACCAGTGTTCAATCTTTCCAGGGCAGGTAAAACCATGGATCTATAAGATCATTCTCCATCGATATATAGTAACGTTAAACCTTAAGAATTCATTTCTGCAGATTGTGGGTATTGAAGGTCACAATCCCAGTGGTCACTGTTTGATTGCTTCAAAACTTGTAGACTGTGTTCCTTTATCTGCTTCTGCTGATGCCAGCACACATCCTGCAAAGAAGCAAGCTTTAGATAAGCAGATTCAGTCAGATGATTTATCCGAGAAGCAAGAAGTGCTATCAATAGTATGTAATCTTATAACTTGCATCTCTCAAAAGAAAAGAGAAAAAATGTTGCTCTGCTGAACTAGAAATGTGTCGTTTTTCCACATTTCAGAGGCATAATGAAGACAAGATTGAAAGAGCAAGTAGGAAAGAACCCTATATTATAGCAATGTGTGTGGCTATAATAGTTTTAAGACATTCATGAAGTGATCAGGGAACAAAGGTTTATCTTGTAGAACCTAGATGCTCTGATAACTAACGAGGAGTATCTCCATATAACGTGGAAGAAGGATTTTAACTACGACTAAATAGTCTTTGACAATTTAGTGGCTTCTACACTGTTAGTTATTTTGGATTTGGAGTTATGGGCCTAACTCGGATTTCTCTCTAGTATTTTATTCCATCTTTCCATCTGTAGAGATAATCCTTTATGCTTAAACAGCTTATTGCTTCGGGCCCTTTCACTACCACAGACAATTTGTTGTTTGAACCTCTGACGGAGTTGCTAGCTTCTGCAAACAGAAAACCACCCCAAGTGATTATACTGGTATAATTTACTATTCTTTCAAGCCAATAACTTATTTGGAGTACCTTACTGTTCAGTAAGTTGTAATTAACTTGAGATCTCTTTCCAGCTGGGCCCATTCATTGATTCTGAACATCCAGAGATTAAAAAGGGAACCGTAGACAGGAGCTTCGATGAGATATTTTATTCAGAAATTCTCAACAAGGTATCTACTATAAACTGCTGCATTTGAGTAGGAAGTACCATTTTGCTAATTTCCACCCTTTTATTATTTCTGTTTGAGTTTTATTTCATCTGAAAACAAATTTGCTGTTTTAGTTGGAAGACTACGTAGAATACATTGGTTCAGCTGCTCGAGTGATTCTTTTGCCATCTGTTCGAGATGCCAACCATGATTTTGTCTTCCCACAGGTGATGCTATTATTGTGGTGACTACTGACGCATAGCTATTTCTTAATTATCTTTCTTATATATAGGACGGCATTGCTCTAGAGAAGAACAATGGTGACACAAATATATGTTTTCATTCAAATAAGAAAAGACCGTTATCACTAGACTAAGCTCCTCTCTTCGTAGCTACTTATTTTATTGTATGCAACAGTTTTAAAACTCTCTTTTCCACAAGAATATCATAATCTAGCGAAAATATGGCACACCTATACTAATTTATGATTTTCCAAACCCAAGGAAATACGTGCAAGGAATTGCTTGTTCTTGGGTGTGGGCAACATGCATGAACGCTGACTTGTCATAAAATTGATCAGTTTCATGTATGAGTAGATTATTTTCTTGCGCGGTATACAGACATTTGTATCTGACAACGCAAATGCTTGATTTTGGTTATACAGCCCGCTTTTGATATTCCATCCAAGTTTAAACATCAGGTACAAAGTTTTATCATTTCAAACGTAGTCCTTAACTACACGGTACTTCAAACATTCAGAAATGTTTTGTGTCCTCTTACCAGATAATTAGTCACACAAATCCAGGCATCTTCGAAGCAAATCAGGTGAAAAATGGAATGCAACTTCTGTAATTAAAATGTCACATCATGAGACGCATATGCTCTGTTTAACAGCTCTAGTTTCAGGTTAAAATAGGTTGCTGTACGGTGGATATTCTAAAGCAACTTAGCGGAGAGGAGATATCAAGAAACCCAACTAATGGAGCGTCTGCTGATCGGATGAGTAGACTTGCTAATCATATCCTTAGTCAACGCAGGCATGTGTAGAAATCCCTTCAAGGACTCTGGTTAACATGATATTATAAGTAGTTCAAAACACCAATTACATCGGAGGTTTACACCTTATTCCTAATTTTTGTTGAAAATTTGCCCGGACAGTTTTTATCCTCTCTATCCGCCAGCAGAAGATGTACCATTGGATTTTTCACTGGCTCAAGAAGCTCTTCATATTGACTTACTTCCAGATATTCTCATCCTACCTTCAGACATGAAGTACTTTGTAAAAGTAAATGCTTACATCAAGTAACTCCAGCATTTTCGTCCATTGGAAAACAAGTGAAATCTTTTGATTTTTTACTGTCTCTTAAAAAGAGGTACTCTCTCTCTGGTGCAGGTGTTCCCCGTTGGAGTAAAAAGTGAAGGAGAAGAACAAGTAAAGTGCGTTTGTATAAACCCAGGAAGACTCGCCAAAGGAGAAGGAGGTGGCACCTTTGTAGAGGTCAATTATCATGGAAGCCCAGACAAGATCAATGCTTCTGTCATAGGCATATAAGAAAGTCACCTTTGCAAAGTCTTTAAGCCATCAGCAAATCAAATGTGACAGACATAATCCAGCAGCTCCCTGTGGAGGAACCAAGTTCTCTAGTTGTCTTTAATCAGATTCATCCGAGGATTTGCTAAGAATGGAAGGAAGAGATAGATATTTTAGATGCATCTGATCGTCCTAAATTTATTTCACAGGTAGAATGAATCAGGGTTACAACAATAGACCATGATCAGTCATGTAACTCGCTATGTGAGCCAAAAGAACTCTATTTCTAGGGACTTGTGCTTAAAAGTATTGTTTAACTTCTAATGAAATTCAGTTCATCTGTAAATTCTTTTAACAATCCTATTCAGCAGTTCATCTGTAAATTCTTTTAACAATCCTATTCATGAATAGAAATTGAAGACTTTAATTGACAGGAAGCCAAACACGATCGTTAATTCTGGAGATACAGAAGCTAACAACCACAGTGGATGCAGAAATTCTATCTCAATTTCTTCTGCACTCCACGATTTTTTTCTCTGAACCAGTTTGTCCAGTGATTCCCAATCCATAACATGCTAAGTAAAATTGCAGAAATAATTATAACAATCCAAGAAATCCAAGCCCACCTAGGAATCAAACCATCAGCTGCCCCTCTCAGATAGAACAATCCCATCTCAAACAAAAGAAGGGGACCAAGAATACACCTAACGACAGTGTAGAAAGTGTAAAAAGGGGGAGACAAAAACGCATACAATTTGGCAGCAGCAGGAACATCAGATTTCCCGTAACCAGCAATGCTCCAAACATTCTGACAAGGACTGGTGATCTCTGCCAGTACAAGAAGTTTGAGAAGTCCATGGGCTCCATGACTGACAATGTATCGACAAGTCAGAAGCACATACAAAGTTGCCAGATGGTGAATTATGAAGAGGAAGTCGCTTGGATAGAATATGAGGTAGTGAATGAGGTCCACCAAGAAATATCCCGTGCTGAAATCAAGAACCCTGTTGTGAATCGCTGAGTTTGGAGAAGCAAAAGATGGTGAAGGTTGAGTGCTCAACAGTGCATGAATTGCCATGACAACAGCAGGAGTGCCATGAGCCAGAGACATGAAGCTGCTTGAAGCCTCAGTTCGATGTTTGGGACCCCAGTTCCTGAAAACTACAAAGCAAGCAAACAGATACACCGTGAGAAACATAACGAAGGATGTGACTAAAGTTGGGTTGTCAAGAACCAGAGTATCCATGCCAACCCAGTTCAGGAAATTCCCTTCAAAGCAATTGTAGACGAGAGGAGGATACAGAGAGACTTATGGGTGAAAGGAGCAAAAGGGGTTCACAGGTTCTTTAGAGTGAAGAGGCTAAGGAATAATCAGAATGTATGGTAGCCTTTCCCTTTTGGCTAGCTTTTGGTCTTGGGGCTAAAAGTCTAAAACACAGATCACTATGTGGTTCTGAACAGGTGTTAGGAACTTAGGATGCTGTCACTTTCAATCCTCAAAATGAAAATCATTTTCAATGGAATCAATCATTAATCCCAAGGATAAGAAGGTATAAGTTAAAGCTTAATAGGCGTGCAAACTTGTATAAAATAAAGTTGCCATAAACACAAGGAAAAGAAAAGGTTTTTATTACATTCTGAAAGTCACATATCTTAGATTAACACGTTACGTCATGATCATAAATTGGATATTCGGACATTTGGGATTCTCTCTCCATTTTATGATTAAATTAATTATGTGTTAAGTTGCGTGTTTGTGATCATTAAATTACTGGTCTAATTTATGCAAATAGTTTCTTTATAAAAATACAAAAGGAAGACCGTATATATTATGATCCTTTCTATATTTTCACAAAATGAAAAATTTTGTGCATTGAATACGTTTATTTGATTAGTAATATTTAATAAATAAATTAGAATTAGTACAGTTTCAGTTAAAACTATAAAAATAATTAGTATATTTGGCGTTAAAACAATATTTTGATCAATAATTATATAAGAAACTATGAAATCAGCTAAGTTTTGAACATTAATATTGTGCAATTATTTCATAAAGTACATCAACAAAAAACAACTCCCATGTTCTCATACTTTGTATGTCTCATCAGACAACAACAATTAATGAACTACGATTACACTTTAAAGCTTCTGGTCTTTAACATGTGACAGAACCGAATGACTTCGTTATCCCACAAGCAAGACTCACAAGAAGAAGTATTGTATAAACCTTCATCATAGTCTTTAACATCCCATGCACTCTTAGTCTTACCACTGATATCACTTGCCACTCTCTTTTCTTTGCAGTTGCATTGTTTCATATAGTCCCGGAAATTTCTTGCATCGTTCTCTACGATTTTGTTGTGCAACCACATCCCTCTGAACGCACGTTTCACTTCCTTCCGACATTCTCGGATTACCAAGTAAGCCGACTTAGACTCGGATCTTGTCAGGGAATGGAGTAACTTCAATCCCTCTTCTTGTTGGAATCCAACCGTGATCGAATCACGGGCGCAGCGGAAAACAAAAATTTTTACGGATTCCGAGCGGATCCCGAT
>JAOTAY010000003.1:7889936-7926482 GCA_025629805.1 Erythroxylum baracoense | reverse complement strand
GTGACAGCTGCTCCACCAATAACTGTACTCCCCTGCAAGAAATACAAGTTATTTCGTCTTATACCTTTCATCACCACTAGTACCCCGTACACAACTTTAAGAACTCCACCCTCCATGGTGATCTTGATACCTCTGGATTCCAATGCTCTCAATGAGATAAGATTCTTCATCATATCTGGTACATACCAAATATCATTCAATTCTCTGACTGTTCAGTCATACATCTTCAAACAGATTTTGCCTATCCTTTATGTTTTGCAGGCATTATTATTTCCTATCAAAACAATTCCACCACCCAACTCCTGGAAGCTAGAGAACCATTCGTGAATGGGACACATATGATAAGTGCAACCTAAATCTAAAATCCACTCCTTAGAGTGACCATCAGCAAATGAACTAACCAAAGCAAACTCGAAATCATCATCTCCAGATTTTAGCAACATTTGCTACAGAACCCACTTTTTCCTTCTCTTTGTTCTTCAATTTGGGGCGATCTTTCTTCCAATGACCCTTTTGACGACAAAAGACACATTCATCTTTAACAGGAAACTTCCCTTGTGACCTTGAACGAGATTTTTCCCGCTTCCCATGTTTTCTTTCCTCTGTTTGTCCCCTTGCACTGAGTGCCTCAATTTGTGAATTATGAGTTTTCTGTTCCTTCTTACGACACTCATGATTCACCAATGCCGCAGAAACCTTATCAAGTTTCACCTCGAATTTTTCATACAACAAAGTAGTTGTCAAATGATCATAATCATCGTGCAATGAATTTAATAAACATAGTGCCTTATCCTCATCAGAAATTTTCACATCAAGGTTTGCTAAATCAACAAATATTTTATTATAATCATTTAGGTGTCCGTGAATAGAAATACCTGGACGATACTGAAATTGGAAGAGTCGCTTCTTCAAGAAGAGCCGATTTTCTACGCTCTTGGTCATATACTTTTCCTCTAATTTCATCCATAACTCCTTAGCAGAAGTTTTCTTCATATACGGGTATTTCAGCTCCTTATCAAGGAATGATCGAATAAAGGCACAAGCATGAAGATTAATTTGCGTCTATTGCTTGTCATCCATATCTTCTGGTTTATCTTCCAGAACCATGTCCAACTCTTGTTGATACAACACATCCATAATTTCACATTACCACATACTAAAATTATTAGAGTCGTTGAATTTATCAACCTCTAACCTTGTAGTAGCGATTAGATGTCTATTGGATGTAGGCGTCCGATGACGATATCGACTCCCTCTTAACAGGCTCGTCTTTATCTTCAGCCATTTACTAGCACTATTCACAAATACGTACTGTTCATAGTCACTATTCACACGAGTGTAGCACCGAAAATTGTTCACGAACTGTAGCATGACGACTGTTCACGGGACTATAGCAACGATACTATTCTCAGAGAATTGTAGCACCGACATTATTCTCGGGGAACTGTAGAACCAACATTGTAGCTCCAACAGATTTTCACTCCTACAACACCCCAGTCGAAAAAATTAGAGCTCTGATACCACTTGTTACACGGAAACGTTAATCAATTTAGAGTGAAAAATCAAACGGTAATAAGAACCCCAAGATTTTTATAGTGGTTCGGCAATGCCTACGTCCGGTTTAGAGACAACGGAGTATTTCACTATAATCAATGAGAGCATACAATAGTGTTTATCACTTAATTTACCAAAGACCCAAATTAACCCAATCTCATACACTGCTAATAGGAAGAAAAAACTGAAAAAATATAAAACAATTGCTCCTTGCTATTTTTCTCTCTCCCTCTTGACTCTTTTTTTTGTCTCTCCTCTCCTCTTTTCAGCTGCTGCTGCTTCCCCTTTATAGAGAAGCCAATGGGTACAACAGCTGGCCAACTTGTTGCACCGAAGGCCAACTGTTGCATCGAAAGTGTTGCACTAAAAGTTCCAATTTTGATGATTTCTTTTGACTATTTTTATGAAAATAATCAACAATCTAGTCTAATTTATTCTTAAAGCTCTTTTTAAAATTATAAAGTTATTTAAATAGTTTCTCAATAGTTAAGTTAGGAAAGCTATTTAGATGTATAGTGGACAAACTCGCTTGTAAGGGGTTATACATGAACTTATCCATTGATGACTGTTGTAACTTGAGTTTCACACTTACTTGGATTGTAAAAATATAATCTTTATGAAATAAAATCAAAATTGATATTCATAATTTTAAGATTTAGAGTAAATAATTGTCACAAATAATTATGACATAAAATTGTGTGCTTGATACAGAAGATGTCATTATCGTAGAGAGATCAAGAAGAAACTTCACCGTTTTCTTTGTAAAAATTGTTTTCTGTTAGTTCTAATATCGTACGTCAATTTATATATCTGTAACTTCTAATATCGTACGTCAACAGTCATCTTTCTACAACAGTCATCAGTGGATAAGTTCATGTAAATAGGTCATCTTTCTACAACAATCAACAATCTAGTCTATATTACGTAGAAAGATGACCAATTTATATATCTGTAACTTCTAATATCGTACGTCAATCAAGTAACCAAATAAATGATTGAGATTTGTTCTACTATTAAGTATAAAATATAGATCAAATAGAGCTTCTTAATTATATTAATATTATTAATAATATATATAGAATATGTCATCTAATCAAACTACACTCTAACATTCTCCCACTTGATATGATAGTTAAAACTTTATTTTAATAATGTACATAAACAAATATTTGAATATCATTATAATTTACTTCAATATAATAAACCATATAATGCGAGTTATGGTAGTCATACACTTTAACATTATATACTTCCTTCCATATATCATAGTATTAATTATCAAGTTAAGTAGAATAAATGATATATAAATATCATAAAGATCCATATTAATGTCTCATAGACACTTTTATTTCTTATTTAATAACATTTATGTATACACAATCATATAAATAAGAAAATTGATAATAAAAAATTTTATTGAGCTTAAAGGTGTTAAATCATTACTAAAAACAATCATCAATATAACCAAAACTTATTCTTTAAACATGTTTCTTAAATATTTCAATTCTATATATTTAGCACCTCTAAAGTACTTATTATTCGTAGAGAATAAAACTACTATAGAGTTGTCAAAACAATGACAAATTTTTTTGGTACTTTTCCATGAAATTGCTTCTTTGGCTAGTAGAAACAAATAGTTAAACATTGACTTTCTACCGTTAATGCATCCAGGAAAATCTAAATCTAAATATCCAATCACTAATAATGGATTTGATCTTCTGTAAGCATATAGTCATTTGTTCCTTAAAGGTATCTTAAGATTTTCTTTACAGCTTTCCTATGGTTTATACTAGCATTACTTTGATATTTGTCTAACATTATAACTACAAAGTTGATATCATGTTTCATGCATGTTTGCAAATACATCAAACTCCTAATAATAAAAGCATATGGAATAGATTCGATTTCTTTACATTTCATATTATTCTTTGGATAATGCATAAGAATAAATTTACCTCCTTTTATATTGGGACAACTTTTGTTGAACATTTTTTCATATTAAATTTCTCAAGAATTCTTTCAATATAGTCTTTTTGATACAATCCTACTAGTCCTTGTGATCCATTTTGGAATATTAAAATTCCTATCACGTAAGATGCCTCTCCTATATTTTTCATTCCAAAATTCTTAGAGAAAAACTCTTTAGTCTTATACAATATGTCTGAATCATTAGCATCAAGTAAATTATTATTAATAGAACTAGAAATTTATACTTACCTTCACTGATCTTTCAGTAGATACACCATTCAACAGTATTTTCAATAAGCTTAATATACTATTGCCGGGAAACTTATTTAAGCTATATATTAATTTCTTAAGTTTACACACGACATAACCTTTTCTTTTAATGGAAAAATCTTTAGGTTGATTCATATAAACTTCCTCCTTGATATCTCCATTCAGAAAGGCAGATTTCACATTTATTTGACGCAACTCTAAATCAAACTAAGCCACTAATACTACAATTATTCTCAATGAGTCTTTCTTTGAAACGTGTGAAAAAAGTCTCTTTATAGTCAATGTCATCTTTTTTAATATAACCTTTAGCAATAAATCTTGCTTTATATCATTTAATATTGTCATTCAAGTCAAGTTTAGTCCTAAAGACCTATTTGCATCGGACTCGTTTAGAACTTTCAAAACAATCAACAAGGTCATAGATAATTTATTGTGCCATTGAATTTAACTCATCTTTCATAACATCAATCCATTTATTAGACTTATAACTTTCTATGGCTTGTGAAAATGAAATAGGATCCTTATTAATGTCATAATCAAATTTTGACTCTTTCAAATAAACCACATAGTCATTAAAAACTAACTTATCTCCTTGTTCTTACATGTTTATTTAAACCTATTCCACGTGGCTCATTTATGTCAGTTGGTTATGAGTTAGTTTCTTCATGAGGTGTTGCTTCGTTCAAATTTTTCCTAAGATCATTTTGTTCTTCTTATACTAGGACAACATTTCGTATAAATGTGGATATTGGGACATTTATAGGTAATAGAACATCAAACCTTATTTCACTACTATTTATAACACGTTTTCCAGCATTCCCACTTACTTCGCCATTTTCAATAAACTTGACATTGGATGTTTCAACAATTTCATACCATGGTTTGGATAATAAATACTATACCTTTTAGATTTTTCTAGGTAACCAGTAAAGTAACCACTATATGTTCGAGAATCTATTTTCTTTTCAATAGACTTATGCTTCTGTTGGCCAATCTCAAATATACACGTGCCTCATATTAGGTTTCCTTCCAATCTATAACTTAAAGAGAGTTTTAGGAACTACCTTACTAGGAACCCTTTTCAACAAATAAACAATAGTTTTAAATGCATACACCTATAAAGTTTTGGATAATGAGGAATTGCTCATCATACTCCTAACCGTAACTATTAATGTTCTATTATGCCTTTCTATCACACCATTTTGTTGAGGTGTGTCTGCTATAGTCTAATTTGCACATATGCCATCTTTTTTGAGAAACTTTACATATACAATTTTTTCAAAAAAGTTAAATATGATAATTAACGTTAACTTTATTAAAATATTTGTGAGTTATTATTATGATATGTAATAAGAAAGCTTTATTTCACCATCATTTTCAACATTTTGACTAACACAATATTTCACTTTTATATGCTTAATTTGTCATAATCCACCAAATTTGTAGTTGTAGCAATAGCAAACTTATTTTTCAACCTTTAAATATATATAAGCAATCTTTTTCAGGTTTAAAGTTTATAGTTTCTTTTTTAGTCAAATAATTTGATTTTACATAATAGAAAAACAATATATTCAACTTCAATAGAAAAAATAAATTACATTTTTTATTTTTTATAATAATCTATTCTGAAGTGTTCTATGTATCATTAATACACCCTATTTAATCACTAGTTGAATAACATGTCAAATTTAAACTTTCATCAACCCTATTCCAAATCATATATTCAAACGTACCTTTCAAATATATTAAAACTCTTTTTGTAATATTAAAATGAAATTGAATTGGAGAGCTTATAAATTTGGATGGCTAACCTACAAAAAATATTAATTCATGTCTAATTGCAATCAAATATAACGAAATGTCAACTAAACTCTTGAATTAAATTATATCAATAAATTTTCAAATCAGCATCGGTCTTAAAGGCTTTTTGTATTTTGAGCCAATGGTATTGTTACAGGCTTGCAAGTGTTCATTTTGAATTTCTTTAAATGTCAACTATGTACTTTTTTTTTAGAAATGAAAATCTTGGAGTTGATTGATCTCTATTCGAATAAAATAATAAACAAGTCTTGAATATGACATTTCTAATTGCTGTTTCAAGTCAAAATTAACATTATTCAATAATAAACAATAAATCCTCAATATAAAAGTGAAATGATAAGTTGTTTCCCATCTCTACAGCTCTTGACATAAAGTGTAATTTCATTACTACTCCTCTTGAATCCTTAATCAATCAAATATGAGTTTATCTTATTATACCAAACTTTTGATACTTGCTTCAAACTATAGAGGGCCTTGTTAAACTTGTACATAAAATTTTCATACCCTTTAACTTTAGACCCTCAGATTGTTCAACATAATATATATATATTTTTGGAGATGATGATACAATACAAGTATTAGATAAAGGGAAAATGGAACTTATTATTGACATATATTCTTATTTTCCTATAATAACTACTCCTAGTTCTCAACCTAGTTTGAAAACTATTTTGACTGATAAGAATATTGTTTTGCAATATAAAAGAGCTTGGGTTAAATTTTCTTATCATTCATATATTCCTTTAAATACTTTAAATCTGTCACATTTTTAAGAAGTAACATATGCCATGACATAAATAGGTCTAGGATTTGAGTTATCTTATTATTATGAGATTCATGTAAAAGGGAATGTCAGTTAGTTATAGATGTGTATAAGTCTATTCGGGGAACAACATGATGTAATATTATGACCAACCGGTGGATTGATTGAAGACAAAAAAACTTTAGTTAATTTCTTAGTTTATTGTAATGTTGAAAATTATATTAAATTTACTGATGATTTTGATTTAGTAAAAGGTGCTCATATTTTATTTGAAATTTTTTTAAAAATTGTCAATTGGGTTGCACAAAAAAATATCGTGTACTTCATTACATATAATGCAACTAATTATATATTAATTAGGTATTTGTTACAATTAAAGGATGAACATATTTATTAGTCTATATGTACTTCTCACTTCATAAATCTCATTTTAAAAAGATATTAGATGTATTGACCATATCACTGATCTTGCTTGATGTGTATTTAAGATTACAATTTTTATGTATAATCATGTTATATTTTTAATTGGTTAAGAAAGTAAAAATATTGGGTTGAGATGTTGTTGGGTTTAGAACTATATTTATAACTTTAAAACTGTGTATATCATAAAAATAGTATTTCAAAATTTAGTGATAAATAAATACGTTTTAAGTTATAAATTATCAAAGAGTGCGAAAGAAAAAGATGTCTATATTATTATTCTAGATAATAATTTTTGAGATATTTCTGAATTATTATGAAGATTGTGGCTATACTTATAAAGTGTCGAGAATTATTAACTTAGATGAGTAGCCACCGATATGCATAAAATTCACAAAACAATATGAATCTTTTTCAAAGAGAAAGAGAAATTTTATAAGCCTTATATAGATACTCTCAATGAGTGATAAAATAAATATATTATTCAAAGATTCCACTTAGTTGCTTACTTTCTCAATCTTATTGCTTATATAGTAAAGATGCATGTATAAATATACATATTATGGACGATCTTTTTTATGTAATTGAATGTCCTGGTATTTTTTCTAACAATAACGGTTAAAATCAAAAAATTTAATTTAATTATATTATGAAAGTTTATGAGAGAAATGAAATTATATTGTGAAAGTTTATGGAGTTTTGCTAGATTAGCTACAAAGACAGAATTGATAATAAAAAAAGTAACTAATAAGTTTTCATACTTTTTAGTTTCTTCTTTTACTTGATAATAACATTTTTATAACTATTATTTTAAAATAAAGATGAGTGAAAAATATTACTTGGTATATGTGTTCCAATGTTGGGAAAACATGGTATTAGATTAATTAGTAAAATGACTTATACACAGAGCGTCTTTGAACATATACATGTAAAGAAACCAAATCATTTAGAACATAAAAGACTCGACGACTTGATTTGTATCATTTATAATATAAGGTTGAATAATATGTATTTTATTGATTAAATTTTATTTTTCTATAATTATACTTTTATTATTAATTTTGTTTCTCTACTATATATTTAAAATACTTCGTAAGAAGAGAACATACGATCTAATTAATATTGATTGTATTAACAATATTGATTTTTAGATTGAAGGGAAAAAATCATTGTTTAAAAGTTTAAAATTTATATCTTCTTTTAAATAAATAATTAAAAGTTTAAAATATAATGCATTATAATAAAAAATAATCTTATTATTTTTGTACATTATTAATTTATAATTAAATGCAATAAAGGATATTGTTGCAGATATTTTACTTATAGTATGTGGATCTTTTAATAGTATCAAAGAATTTAAAATTTTCGATAATAAGATACAATTTTCTTTAAAAATACAACTTTAATTCAAACTATTTAATTTATTATACATTAATAAATAATAATATATTCTTCTTATTTTCGATATATTATTTCAACTTTACAGTATATATTTTTTATTTTTTTTGAGATAGCCAATTGTAAAGTACGCAACCTTTTGAAAATTTTCCAACATAATGCCCAAACTTTTAAAATTTTCAGTTAAGCAATCAATTTTTAAAACATTAACAATTGAATTCAAAGCGTTAGTTTTTATTAATGTGACTAATAAATAGACATTTACATAACATTTAGTAGACATATCGTATCATCAAATATAATCTTTTCTTTTAAACTGAATTATTAAGGTTTTAAAACACTAACCACTCAATTAAAAATTTTAAAAACTTAAACACGAAATTAAAATAATGTTAAATGGTTAAACACTTTGGAACATTTTATTCTTATTCTTATTTTTTATTAATTATAGATTAATTTTATATGAGTGATTAAAAATTTCAAAATTTATATTTCTCCAATTACAGAATAAGATATTCGATTTTTGAAACACTGATATATACATTAATCCAGTAAGTAGGAATGACAATGACAGTGCTGCTACTTAATACTAATTCCTTTGGACCAAAAAGAAAATAAAACGAACGATTTTAGATCCCGTTAACGAAATTACTTTCTAACATAGACAGATCAAAGCTCAAGTTGTACCCAGGAATTAAGACCCCCGTTATAAAGGAAATTCACAAATTTGTTACTTGCGCTAAAGCACGTCCACACAATATTTTTTCTTCCTTGCAATCGCTTGTCTGGTTCACGATGGCCCTCCTCCCTCCTCCTAACGTACTGGGAGGTTAGGGTTTGCTATTGTATTTCGATTTTCACTACTAGTGAAGGTAAAAACAGAAAACAGAGATATTGGAAGGAAATGAGTAAACGGGAAGCGAATGATGGAAAGTTACAGCAGACAAGCATTGACAAACAAAATGGAAGAACACCTTATCGTATAGATTTAAGCAACTGATTTATGCTAAAAAAATTAAGTTAAAGAAAAGTTGAAACTGGTAAAAAGCTGCTCCTACAATGATATTGCGAGTCAGACATCTATTTTTGTTCGCTTCTTAGAATTATTCTTGGGGCGAATCTTCACAAAAGCCTTGTCTAATTCCTGCACAGGATGTTTATGTAAGAAAGGATATTAATTTTTGTTCATAGTTCGAATACAGGAAAATGATATCACAATTCTCAAATTGCAGACTGTGACCGAATAAACAAGCCACACATCAACTTCTACTCCATATTCCTTGTTTTTCTGATTGCTGTCCCAAGATGTATCAGCCGGATAAGTTAATCCATTTCGACAACTTTCATGTTTACTGAAACATCATCTTCGGGATGAGATCTTCTGTGCCATTTACTAAGTTCCTACTCTGTGGTAGAAGATCTCATCCGCAAATTTATGTGGATGAGATCTTCAGGCATAGAGTAGGAACTGAGCAAATGATATAGAAGATCTCATCCCATCATCTTCAGAATATTAAGCAGTTATATACATTTAGGTCACCCTAACTAAAAAATTTACCACAGTAGTGATGGCTATAGAAATATCGAAAGACAAAAAATTCCTTATTTTTCCCTAGGAAGGCTATGGAAACTTTCCTAACGACAACCACACTTAATGCTGTCTACTGCAATCAAAATTTGAAGTCACCGAATATATGTATCTTATGTTTTTAAATTCTAGTAGAAACTAGCTAATCATTTACCTGAGATGGTTCCTTCTCAGACTCCTCTGAAGTCCAAAAGTTCTCTAAATTGTAATAAGCTCTGGCCTTCTCATCAAGAGCATGAACAATCACCTTACCTGTAAAAACATTAAAAAGTGGTATCAATAACGATAAGGCACAAACAATTTTCATTCACAATGTCAACAGCAGGGCACCATACGATTAGATTTGTCGTCAATTTTAACATCCTCGGTCTCATATTGTTCACCAAAAGAACTCCTTTGGTTCGTAGTAGACAAGAGAAATCAACTTTGTTATACTAGTAAGTGTAACCTTAATCGAAATTTAGGGTTGTATAAACGAACCAGAGTCAACAACAACCCACTTTCCTCCTTCTTGTCCTTCAACACTAGGTAAAACCATTCTTTGAGCTCCTCTTTGCTTTTGCTTTGCCTGGTAATGCAATTTTTAAAGGAATTAGCAAAATTAACAAGCGATTACCAAGTACTCTATAAGGTTAGACACATGATTCTACCTGAATAAGTAATAACAATAGGAGATCAAGTTAATACTTTCAATCAATCACCGTACAAAGTTAGCGTAAATAATAGAAGCAAGCAAACTTGCCTTATAAACGAGAGCTTGAGCGATGTTCTTAACGTGCCACGTGGACCTCCCGGTGGCAATGACCATGTAATCAGCCCAATCGCAGTGCTGGTTAACGGGAATCACTTTCACGTCGTCAGCTCTCACGTCGCTCAGAACCTTCTCAACCTCGTTTAGGTCTAGAAAACCCTGTTGGTTGCTTCCGGTCGAAATAGTGGTTAGTGACACAAAATTGTGGTCGGAGCTCCATAATCCGAGCCCCCCTGCGTGTCGGAGGAATGATAGCGACTGTAGTGACCGTTGGAGAGTATAGGATCGCAACGCCGCCAACATTGTCGTGCCAACTCCGAACCAGTTGAGCGGGATCGTTCGGCACCGTTTCGCACCTTACTAAATACTCTCGTATTTTTTTATAGAAATTATTTATTTGCTTATTTTAATAATTATTTCATATTGTTTTATTTTTAAAAATAAAAAATATTTTTAATCTCAAACTTTGGATTACTTAACCGTGATTGAACGCGAGCTCGAATTGAGAGCTTCGGACCGAGGATGGGCCCAAATACAAAATTTTGGGCTGGTCAGCTATGACGGCAGTCGAGGTAATAACAAGATCGATCAAGGGCTTTGTTGACGTTTCATATATAAGGCCAGAAAAAATGATGACAAATGACAGTTTTTCTTCATAAAGAAAAAAACAACGATTGTGTTCTGGCGGGAAACTTAGACGCAAAATATCATTTCGCAGCTTCTCATTTCCGGCTGCAATTATGGATTCCGATTCAGATTCCGGCGGTTCCCACATCTCCGCCACTCCTCCTCGAAATTCCAGTCGAATATCACCATCACAGCCCCCACTGCCGAGGCCCGTAGCGTCACGCAAGTCTCTGATCTCCTCTCACAAATCCGCAACTCGTAGTACCAAAACGTCTTCCCTCACAAAACCTAAGAAACCACCACGTGAAGTGACCAAACCTCCTTCTGACGCGAGCGAACCGCCTCCGAAACCCATTGAAGATGACTTTTCCGATGAATTCGGTCCACCGTCAGCTCTGCCGTTTCAGATTTGCCGGCCGTCGGCTCCAAATCACCAAGCGCTTACTCTCAATTCCATCGATACTCTCCCCGCTGGATATTTCGCGAAGTCCACATCCTTCTCGAAGCTCCAAAGAGCCTCTATCAGTTTTGAGTCATCTGAAGCGTCCTCTGCAGGTATTGTGCTCCCAAAAGTAGACAATCTCTGCTCCACGAAGAAGAAGCATCTTAATCTGATAAGAGCTAACGCGCCTTTGCCGTCAGCGAAATTGCGAAAAAGTAGCGGGAGTGAAGGTAATTTCGTTAAAATGAATCTGAATCGCAATAAGAAAAGATTCACGAATCGAAAAGGTCAAAAGTCGAGGTTTAATTATAGAAGAAGTAAACGGAACGTCAAAGGTAAAGGTGAAGGAGAAGTTGAAATGGAGGAGGGTTTAGTGGTGGAAGTAACGCAAGAGAAGAAGCCGAGGAAGAACAACCATTCGATTGAGGAGGCTGTGTCAGCCGCTAAGCACGACCCTTCGGATGAGAATTTGGTGAGACTGTTGAATGAGATGTTTGGATACGAGTCGTTTAGAGATGGGCAGTTGGAAACTATCAAGATGGTGCTGGATGGGAAATCGACGATGTTGCTTTTGCCTACTGGTGCTGGTAAGACGTTGTGTTATCAGATACCGGCTGTGTTGTTGCTGGGAATTACCGTAGTCGTGAGCCCTTTGGTGGCATTAATGATTGATCAGTTGAAACAGCTCCCTTCTGCAATTCCAGGACGTGTTCTATGTAGCAGTCAGGTAATGTTACTTACTGTCCCTCTCTTTATGGTACTTTGATGGCTTTGAGTTTTGGTGGGTAATTTGATTTGTTTTCTTGTAATTGCTGTAGACACCGCAAGAGGCTGCTGAGACACTCAGGCAGGTTCAAGATGGGGTCATAAAGGTGAGTCTGATAGTGATTCAAATGGCAATGAAAAGCTCCTAATTTGATTGTTTGATTATGTTATTGAACTAGGATGATGAGGTTTGTATATAGTCCACTGCTGCTAAGGTTTTCATATAGTCCACTGCTGCTAAGGTTTTATGGTTTATGTTTCAGGTACTTTTTGTTTCACCAGAGAGGTTCTTGAATGAGGATTTCTTGTCAATTTTTTCTGCGGCATTTTCTGTGTCACTTTTAGTGGTGGATGAAGCTCATTGTGTTTCTCAATGGTGACGTGCTCATAGTCGTTCATTGTAAGTCTTCTTAAGTGCCCGTCTAGTCATCTAGGCTTCTGACTCCATTTATGTTAAAACACCTTAACAGGTCCCATAACTTCCGGCCTTCTTACATGAGGCTCAGAGCATCTTTACTTCGTGCTAGGCTTCATGTTGGCTGTATTCTTGCAATGACAGCAACTGCCACCACCTCAACGTTGAATGCTGTTATGTCTGCCCTAGAGATCCCTTCCACCAATCTTATACAAAAATCAATGTTGAGGGACAATCTGCTGTTGTCAGTATCTCTGAGTGGAAATAGGCAAGTAGCTACAGTAATCTCTTATCTTTGATTTTTTTAAAAAAAATCTGAATGTTGTTGACTGGCTTCTTTTGTCACAGAATGAAAGATTTGCTGAAGTTAATCAAATCTTCTCCATTCACCGAAGTTCAGAGCATCATCATATACTGCAAATTCCAGGCAATCATTTTTTCCTTCGTATTTCAGACTGATACTTCTTTGTCCTCAAACTGCGTTAGTTTTATACGAATTTCCACCTGTCATTTGATTACTCGCAATTCCATATTAGTCTTACTATGCATAGATCCTTGGGATAGGATCATAAACAAAACAATGATGAGATTATCATGGACAGAGTTGTTCTAACAGTCTCGCAAAATTGCAAGTGCATAAATTAGTACATAATTGCGACATGAGTGTTTGCATGTGGATATGCTTCATCAATTGATGTACCTATTCATCCGCCATTCTGGAAACATGTATCTATGATCTTCCTTATCTCTCTCAGTATATTCAGCATATGCTTTAAGATTC
Organism: Erythroxylum baracoense; assembly: GCA_025629805.1. NCBI lineage: Eukaryota > Viridiplantae > Streptophyta > Magnoliopsida > Malpighiales > Erythroxylaceae > Erythroxylum > Erythroxylum baracoense. The sequence goes on along the minus strand of JAOTAY010000003.1, from coordinate 7,912,919 downwards.
TTATATTGATGTTGCAGTCAGAGGCAGATATAATTAGCAGATACTTGTGTGATAACAATATCTCTGCTAAGGTTAGTACAGTTACATTCTTCCTATATGTATATCTTGGATGCCAAAATATTAAATCCAACAATTTCACTTTGTTTCGATGTCCAGAGCTATCACAGTGCTATCCCCTCAAGAGAACGCTGTCATATACAGGAGTTATTTTGTTCAAACAAGATCAAAGTGGTGAGGAAATAAATGGCACTAACTCCAACTGCCTCCTTTAAAAGAAAGAAAAAGAGGACAGGCAGACCCAAGCACATACTCGCAAAGCCATGTTTAAGATGTCTTTATACAAATACTACTTGTGGACTAAATACAAAGTCCTGATTTTCTTAACTGCTGTTTTGTGTTCACGATTGAAGGTTGTTGCAACTGTGGCATTTGGAATGGGCCTTGATAAGAGGGATGTTGGAGCTGTAAGAACAAAAACATGCACACTTATGCAATGCTTTGTTTGCAACTTTTCCTTTCTTATGCTGCATTTCCTTTCTCATACCATTCAAATATCAAATAATGGGGGAGCAAATATTTGCCTGCAGCCCAACATTCAATTAATACTGGAGATCGAATATACTGGTGGATCACCTTCAGACAAAAACTTGTCTGCATAAAATTTTAAAAGAAGAGTGATTATTCCCAAAAAAGCTAATTGCTTCATTCGCTAGTTCTTGTAGTAGCAAAGGTTTTACATTAGTCTTTGTTTTTCATGTACCAAAAAAGAATTCAGAGTTCTGCAGAGCGTGGAGGGGTTTTTAATGTCTAGGAATGGAGAACAAACATTTTTTCTTTCTAAAAGTCTTTGAAACGTTTAGTAGTCCTGCTACACTAATGTCTGTACTTTTATTAATTGTGGAACTCTTAACCGCATCTGTTTCAGGTAATTCATTACAGTCTGCCAGAAAGTTTGGAAGAGTATGTTCAGGTTGAAATCTAGTTTTGAGCTATTCTGAATTAGATGAGATTTTCTGCATTTAAAAATTGATGTTACGGATTTAGTAACATGCAGGAAATTGGACGCGCTGGAAGGGATGGGAGGATGTCCTATTGCCATCTCTTTTTTGACGATGTTACCTATTTCAAGCTTCGAAGTCTTATGTATAGGTGATTTTATGTTTATGGTTTTCAATATCAATGGGGCTTTATGTTTAGGAATTCCATGTGATTTGTTATGCTATGCTTCTCAGCGAAGGGGTCGATGAGTATGCAATTAGCAAGTTCCTCTGCCAAGTCTTTGCTAGTGATGTGAACTCACAGGAGAAAATTCACTCAATAATCAAAGAACCTGCATCTCGCCGATATGATATGAAAGAAGAGGTCCTTCAATTTTACTTTTTTGAATGATAAATACTGATAATATTAAGTGAAAGTTATCAATCATGTATGATATTCTTCTAATGATTAGTGTTTGATAGTGCTTGAGATTTATTAACAAGCTTAAAGTCACTCTTTTTAAGATTTCCTCATCCGTAAGTGTTTTGATTGCTGTATTCCTGGTCTCTGACTCTGGCAGGTGATGCTTACACTTTTAACACAGTTGGAGTTGGGGGAAGTCCAATACTTACGCCTATTACCACAACTAAATGTAACATGCTCCTTGAATTTCTACAAGGTTGGTATTGTTTGTGTCTGTATAGGACTTATAGTAGCTTCCTCGAGTACACTGGTGGCCCAATAGATTATGTTTCGTATGCTACTGAGGTTCTAGGAGTCTTCAAGAACCACATTTGAAGCTAACCCTAAAATAGTCTCAGTTGAATATCATGCTATTTATGCAGCCTTCGGAAATTATTTTGAAGAAAATGTTTTTCAATGATGATGAATTATGCTTTTGTCCAATCATTTCACAACCTACCTCTCCTGATATCTGAATGTTGGACGTGCAGACTTCTCCCTTGCTACTTGCTGAAAAGGACATTGTGGTTTCAGCAATTCTCAAGAAGTAAGTGGGATATATTAGACTGGTAATTCTTAAACCAGTTTGCCATGGAGACGGTTGTAACAATGAGCCTATGCTTAATGACATGTCAGGTCTGAGGCTAAGCAAGGGCAGTATCTGTTTGATATATCTATGGTGGCAAATAGCCTTGGAATTACACCTGTTGATTTATCAAATCAGCTGCAAAATCTAAAGGTTTGAAATCCAACAGAAATCATATTTTTAATTTTGAGTTAATTGCTGAAATACAGATAGTAGTTACTTAACTAGATGGCAAAGATCATAGAAACCATATCTGTTCTTGGCAAAACTTTTTACTACGAGAAAGCATATCTCTATCAACTCCACGAGTTGAAGTTAATACCATTACAAGAAGTTTACAACTATAAACCAGTATTAATGAGGCTTTTGGGGTTGTTACGGCAATTAGATTTTGGTTATGATGTTTGCAATAATGTTCTCTCACTTGTAATGATCACTGCTTCAATCTTGAACCCTACTATGAGCATTTGTTTGTTCATGAAAAACTCTGTAGATTTGTTGTCCGAAGAGATGCTTTGGTGACTTGAAAAAAATGAGTATCTAGTTAGCCACATGCCTTCCTGTGTGGACTAGTGCAATCTACATTACGAACATCGTGGTATCTATATTCATAAGGTACTCTTTCCATGACCTTATTAGCTGAAGGGAGAGATAACTTATGAGGTCAGAGATCCAGCCTTTTGTTATTCAATCGTGAAAATCCCTGAGGATTTCTGTTCTCTCTCAACTCATCTCACCAAATGGCTGCTACAGGTAGAGCGTTCTAAGGTAATTCATCTATACTATTGTCTCATAAATTCAATGAATCATATTAGATTGTTAGGTATAAACTACCAGTGTCTAAAACGATATATTTCTGGATGGCGAAATTAATTCAAGTGTCAACTCTGAAATTCATTATAGAGAGCTAATCCAAGAATCTAGCGTGAATACAATAATATGTATAACTGTTTTAAAGGTATTGAAAATCTGTTTTCTTTTTTAGTAATTTATCTTGAAATCTTTTAATATCTACTGCAGAATGAGAGACTTAGGTCTTTCCTTTGTCTACTTGAAGAGCTCCAACAGATTGAAAAATCTTACATCTCTTTTTGAGGTTCAAGAAGAGCAGGAAACCTAGTTATTTTATATAATCATCCTTTGGGTCTCCCCATCACAGGCAGACTTAGATTATACGGCCCTAACTTATAAAATCCAAATTCTATTGGAACTATACTAATTCCACATAATTGGATTCTTTACTTGGTAATCTTAAACTTTGTTATAGACTAAACCTTTTGCTAAATTTTATAGTAATACAATTTAAAATTGATGTCAGTTGAATTCAGGAAAATTATAGCAGTTAAATCACTAATTCATGCAAGTTGATAACTGTAAGATTATAAAGGTTTTATCCTTGATAATCAACAAATTGAAATGAGCTTTGCTGATTACTCTTATAGATGTCTCATTCTTTTACTGCGTAGTTATGGTACTTCTCAATTTATGCGTTCAGGTACAGAAACTAGATGCAATGTTTAATGCTGCAATCACTGCTGTGAAAGAGTGTGAAAAGCCACAAGGTTTCCACAGTCCGCAGCAAATGCTGTGCTTGCAAAGAGAGATTTTGGGTTACTTTAAGGGAGATGGTTTACATCATGTACCCAGCAAGACAAACCAAAGCAGGTTTGCAATGATTGTAGCCCCTTCACGACATCAATTGGTAGAATATTAGGATTAATTATGGTTCCATGTAGTAGAAACTATTATCTAGACGGTTGCTTTTATCTGTATTAACAGAAATGCCATTTGTTTGCAGCCCTTTTCTGCGAGCAGATATAAAGGTGAAGTCCACGCTGATGTATGGATTCTACTTGAAGAAACCCATGTCTTGTAGAATTGAAGTATCTTCTTATTTTTGGCATACAGGTATTTCTGCGGACCAACTCACATGCCAAATTTACACCCCGAGCCATTGCAAGGATAATGCATGGCATTGGCAGTCCAGCATATCCTTCTGCTACTTGGGCTAAAACTCATTTCTGGTATAAGCTCTTATTTTCCATCTTTTTTTGCGGAATTATTTCATAAATAAATTAGTTGAATAATGTGGGGCAACATGCTTGATTGGTAAAATGTGGAGGAAAGCTGGTGAACACTCTCAGCAGTAACATAGGACATTTCTAGAAGTATATTTTCAAGTCCAGCACTTTTACAGAACTTCATCTATGATACCAACTCAAAGTTTCCTTCATTGTGCCTGATTATGTTTCAAAAATTGAAGGGATAAGTCTGAGCTGTTGGCTATTCATTTATTTCAGGGGAAGTTATACGCACATAGACTTCCAAGTGATTATGGAAGCTGCGAAGGCAGAACTTATGAATTTCGTGGGCAAGGATATAGGTTAGCTGGGATCACCGGACACTCATAATGGACTTAATTTGTGCTCTTCAATGGGCTCTTCAAGGGCAGGTTAAACAATTTCTTCTCGGAATTTTAGAAAGTATACGAAGAATCTGAGAGTCTCCAATAAGAGTTGAAGCACAGACTGAAACCCCCATGACTTTGAAGTTACATCTGGTAAACCTTCTTCCTTGTCCCTTACAAAAAGAGTCGCCATTGTGTTGTTCCTAATCAAGTGGGATTAACTCTTTAATCAAACATTTCACGATTAGTGCATTAAGCCCGAGTCTTCCTATGAAAACCCTCACAGTATTCAAGTCCCGCATATTTGATCTGTTAATAGAAACAACAGACATGTTCGTAACCTACTATTTGAGTGTTCTCAAGTTTTTATGTACAAACTAGTGGAGTATTATTTACATGATTACAATAATCAGTGCATTTCAAATCACCAGTGATATAGATGCAATCATGGGGAACGACATCTCCAATCTTGTCTGAAATATTATGGACCCAAATTTTCTCATTGTCCTGACGTATTTAATGCTTCTGGCGCAGAACTACTACAGTCCTAGCAGATTCATATAGCATATATTTACTTCTGGGGAAGGCGAAATCTTCAAGTGTTGATCGAATCTCAACCACTTAAGGAGGTAAAGTTGATTAAAGGCGATAGTGATCATTTGATTATTTGTCATGTACTTGCTGCCCTTAAAGGATATACTAAAACTTTGCATGTTCTACTTGTCACTATTCATAGGCCTGAGCTTCCATTATCGGCATTTGTAACTATTTGTGTTTGTGCTGCAACTGCAAAATGTAAAACTTCGTAACTAATTTTTATTCTTTATTCGTTTTCAATGTAGGATTTGTTAGTTATTTTAATGCTCCTCTCAGATTGGACATTTTACTCGTCTTAATTTTTTTAATAATCAAACCTCTTATTCCATTAAACTTTTAATTTGATTCTAAACTCGTAAACTACCCATTCTCTTCTCTGAAGTCATTGAAAAGGTAAACGGTTGATATCGATCGTAGTGTCCGTACGCAATGGTGAAACCAAAAAGTTGTACTAGTTAAATTTTATACTCATCTATTATCAATATAACCTAGCAAATTACCTTTATTAATTTATTTATTTGTAATGTTGTTGCTTATCAATTAGAGAAGAAAGTATGCAAATTATCTACTTATTTACTTAATACGTGTGACAAAAGAATTAAACAAACTTTTGAAACTAGTTTCAAGCAATATGCTTTTTATGAAGAAAAAATAAAATTTTTTTATTAATAAGTAAATTAAATTATTTACAAAATATTAAATATTTTTATATTTGTAAATTTTTTTGGAAAATGAAAGGAATACTATATATACAGACTACCTTATTACAATGAGTTTAAGAGAGCATTTGATAGCAAAAAACACAGAGAAGACACAAAGAACAAATAGGAAATCAATCTACAAATGCCATCTATGTCTAATGTTAGGAGATAGATGGAGTTATAAATTTTTGGCTTTTAAAACAGCTCTAATCCAGTTAATAATGTCATCGACAAGCTGGTATTTATCCACTTCAAGGTTAGAATATTTCTGGGAATTACACTCTTTTCAAAGAGAATATATAGCACTGGTAAAAATAGCTTGATAAAGTACCACATTTGGCATACTCTTCTTAGAGCATCGGATGGCCCACTCCAATGAGTGCTCCTAAGTATAAGGACATATATTACTTGTAACCATGTGTAGAATCCTGCTCCAGACAACCTTTGAGTAGCTACAACCAAAAAAGATACGATTCCTATCTTTTACAGCCAATTTACATAACTCACAAGTTGTATCCACAACCTTATGCCATTGACTCTTTGTTCTGAGTTTGTTCTTTATCGCAAGCCACGAAATAAATGAGACTTTGGGTAGAATGACATGATGCCAAATAAGAGAAGATCAAGGGACTTCAAACAATCCTCTTATAAAAATTTGATGGAAAGATTTATTGGAGAACTTACCAATAGAATCAGGCACCCAAATGATAGAGTCATCCGTTCGCCCATTATCCAAACGGGGGAGATGGAGAGCTATGGAATCAAAGCCTCGGAAATTATCCCTCCATTGTCCATTGAATAGTAAGGAAGAAAGCTTACTATTGATAGGAATCCGATTTCTCAAGTGGAGAGCAAGAGGGTTGAGAAAGAGAAGACTCCAGTCCATCCAACTATCATACCAGAACCAAGTTCGTTCGCCATTACCAATTGTGTGCTTAATACATGGATATACCAAGTCTCATAGCTTCATCATTTGGATAAGTATCTAAGAAAAATCCCTGGTGCATGGAATTACCCAAAAGTTCATATTTTTTAAGTGAAACTCATGTATCCACTTAACCCGGAGAGCATTATGGTCCGTGTATAGCCTCCAAAGTCGTTTGTACATTAGAACCTTTTGTAAGGTTGATATAGAAACTATCCCAAGCCCTTTAACTTTTTTGGAGACAGTTATCTCACTCCATTTAATTTTAGCATTCTTAGCATGTTCAGCTTCACCTAACTAAAGAAATGCCTTTATGATTCTATCAACCTCCTGGAGGACTTTCCTTGGCAATGCGATGTAAGCCACCCAATAGATATGTTAGCTACTTAGGACAGAAATAATAAGAGTGAGCCTGGCCGCATAGGAAAGGAACTGATTTTGTTAGGCGTTTACTCTCACCTTAATTCTCTCTATAAGTGGCAAGCAATTAGAGTATTTAAGCTTAGCAGAAGAGATTGAGACTCCCAAATATCGGAAGGGGGGAGAGAGCAAGTTTAGCTTTATAATGCTCATAATTTCAGAAGTATTCCTCTCATCAGCTGAGAGGAAAAGACTACTCTTTTCTGGATTTAGCTTTAACGTTGACCATCTCGCAAATATATCCAAAACATGCTTCATCATAGTAATAGAATGGGATCCGCTTCACAAAGGATCAAAAGATCATTAGCATAAAACAAATGAGTGAGGTTGAGGGCCTTACATTTATAGTGGAATTGGAATCTCCGATTGCAAGAGATCAATTTGCAAGTCAATCTAGAGAAGCCTTCCATCACAAGGGTGAATAAATATAGGATAAAGGATCGCCTTGTCGGATCCCTTTAGCAATCTGAATAGGCTTAGGAGGAACCCCATTAACTAGGATGCTTATAGAACGAGATCGAACACATGACATAATCTAGTCAGTAATCCTAGCAGGGAGCCGCAACGCCTCAAGACATAAACGAATGAAGCTCCAACTAACAGTGTCAAAAGCCTTGAAAAAATCAATCTTAAGAAGATAACTATTGATAGGCTTACTTGATTTGTATTCCTTTAGCAGTTCCTGAAGTAACAGGATATTATCCCCAATATTAAGGTCAGTAATGAAAGCACCTTGTGCTAACTTGATAACACTTGAGATAGCTAACTTAAGACATTTTGCAAGGATTTTAGAAATCACTTTGTAAATAATGTTACAGCAAGAGATGGGACGGAAATCATTCATACTTTGAGGAGAGTGCTTTTTAGGCACCAAGCAAATATAGGTATGGTTTATCTCCTTGAGCAATTTAGAGGATGCGAAGAATTCCATCACCACCTCCGTAAACAACGTACCCGTAATGTCCTAAAATGCTAAAAGAAAAGGGCTGTGAAATAATTAGGCCCCAGTGACTTGGAAGGGTGCAAGTGGAAAAGGACCCTCTGAACATCGGAGATAGAGATTGGGGCCACCATTCTTTCTTTAATGGAGTGCTCAACCGAACAATCAAATAGATTAAACACAACATCATAAGGGTGTGAGGCCAAATCCGACCCCATCAGGTTCTTGAAATGGCTAGTAGCAATCTCCTGTAAATGTGATAGATCAAAGAATTCATGACCATCATTCTCTCGAAGTATATTTATTTGGTTGACATTCCTTCATGCCATTAACGAAGCATGGAAGTATTTGGTGTTGGCATCGCCATCCTTCAGCCAATTCAGCCTAGCTTTCTGCTTAAGAATGGAGTTCTCCAAGGTAAGGGTCTGCTGGTATTGCTGAAGCCTTGACTACTCCACTGCTCGCAAAGTAGGGTTTTTAGGGGATTCATAGCAATCCCTTTTTTTCATAAACTGAAATGCCTTGTATCCTTCTGGATCTCCATTCCAGCATCTATCCAACAGAGCTAAAGCCTTGTGTCTGGATTAATCCATTAAAAAAATGAAATGGAGCACCCACGGTTCTGCTATCCACTAATCGTTGGATCCACATATAAGAATGATCAGATAATAGGTTTTCCCCAAAGTGCATAAAAGAGTGAGGAATGTGTTGTAACTAATAAGAGTTCATAAGGGATCGATCCAATTTCTTCCGAATGAGAAGGCTTTTGTAACATCCTGTTTCCATTTTAAAGATTAGAACCCTAAATTTCTGTAAATAAAAAATAGCAATGGGATTAGAAAAATGCATTTCATACTCATGCATAATGTTAATATACACACGTGAATTTGAGTGTTTTGCACACATTTCAATGACTGCACATGCACTCATTTGACATTTTCCCGGTATAAGTGATATTTAATGTGATTATAATGTGAATTGTGATTTATGTGTCTTAAAAATTGAGTTGGTGTGTATAATTAGCGATTTAGAATTTTTGGTGAAATTTAGAAAATTTTCTGAAAATTTGGGTCATTTTTAGACTAGGAAAAATGCCAAGTGGCAGTACAGCTGATAAATAGTAGCATAAATAAATATCAGATGACAGTAGAAATTTTGATGAATGACGTTAAGATTTAATGACATATGTCATTGAAAATTGGGAGAAATTAGATTGAAAATTGGAGACAAATTGACCAAAGAGAGCCATAAAAAAGTGACATGTGGCAAGTGACATGTGTCACTTGCCACACACCTCACACTCTCGTTACTCACTCTTGCAAGACTATCTCTATTACTTTTTGTCTTTCATGTGGATAAATAACGTTTTCTCTTCTCTCTACATTTGTTCTTTATCTTCTTCATTATTCTCTTCTTCCATCCCTATACGACACTCTCTTTTCTCCAACCTTCAACATTAAGTTTTCTTATTATTCTTTCACCTTATCACTCCAAGATCTTTGCTGTCGATATTTGCTGTCTTCTTCTTCTTGTCATTAAAACACCCAACCCATTCCTCCATGAAAGATGATCGTGTGATGTGGGAGGCTAGGGTTTCATGATGATTTTTTAAGAAGCTTTGGATGAACAAGTAAGTTATACTTTGATCTTCGTGGGTTATTTGAAATGAATTAAAGAGGGTGTTTATTTTGATATTTAATGACTATGAGAATGGTGTTGAATATATGTGTATAACGTGGATGAATAATGGACATACCCATATCTTGCTTTTGTGTTTATGATGGGTAATAGATTATGGAATGTTATAATATTGGATTGATAAAGTAAATGGTATATGAGAGTGTACAAAATGTAGATGAATGGGTGATGAACATATGTTAAAGTGTGGTTGATGAAATGAGCATATAATTATCTTTCTTTTACATATATGATGATCAATATTTCATAAGTTGTAGAGATGAATTTGAAATAGAAAAATCATTAAAGATAGTGTAGGAAAAAGTGCATAAAATTTTGATATATAATAAGCTTTATGTTTTGTTTTCTTGGTGTATTAATGTGGATCTCTTTGGGTGTTTTGGAGATGAACTAAAATGAGTCTAGAGCTAACGAAAGGGAGTAATATGGTGTCTTGAAATGAGAAGAATTTAGGTGATAGTTAGAGATGAAATGAAAGTGAAGTTGAAAAGGTGCAGAAAGTTGATGATAAATGTATATATGTATATGTTATGTTTTTAGTGTTCATGATCAATCATAGACTATGATTTGTTTATAGATGATGTTGAGTTGAAATGGAGTTAAGAATGACGGGGAAATGATAAGTAATTAAATTATAAATGATAGACCAAGCATAAGGTGTTGAATATAGCAAGTAAAGAGTTAGAAATCTGGAAAATATGGATACAATTGGATACAATTGGAACAAGAGATATAACTTTTGCTGTGGATGTCGAATTGAGGTCATTTAAGCATGCTTTCGAAGAGGACTTTGAGTTCTACAATTTCTATGAAGACCCCGAGGAGAGATTTCACTGTCTAAAGGGGTCAAATTTTTACATTTCTGTAGGTGTCCCCTGAAAGTCCTCCCAGTGGGCATTATGTCCCTTCAAATGGACATGGGCGGAGCTAGAAAGCTGGAAAACCCGAGAATGTCTACCCAGCGGATATGAAGTCTGCCCAACAGACATTTACTGGCCATTTGGACTTAATTTAGGCTTGAATGGAGCTTGAATTGAACCTAGAATGATGTTTGGTTTAAGTGATTAAATGTGTGATATATATGAAGTGATAATTGAGGTTATAACTTAGTGAATGAATTGTTGATATCAAAGTACCAAAGGTATGAGTATGATGGGAATGAAGATGTTCATATGATTGTAGCTATGATTTAAAGGAGTTGAGTAATATGTAGTAAGTAAATATGAATGAGAATTCAGTCTTATGAGAGCATATAATGTTAGAAAATAAATAACGAGAAATTGATTTATGATATTAGAATAACCAAGTGTTATTGAGGTGTAAACCTAAGAATAAACTAGATACATACAAAGGATAAGGATTGAATGATCATGTACAAATGAAGTGTAAACCTAAGTTCAAGTAGACGTATATGAGTCATGAAATGAGAATGAACATAAGATGTGAATTTAGGTAATATACCAGAGATTGTCATTGAGCATGCATTATACACAACACATATACATATGTATGTGATTGAGTATTCATAAGATTGTGCAATTAATAATGTGTGTGCAATATGTGTATTACATGATGTTGATATACATGATAGAATGTCCGCAATATGGAGCGTACTGTGAGTCGACCTAGATGGTCTCATTTTTATTGTTTATTCTGTTTAAATTTCTGTATTGAATTACTATTGATTGTGAATGTAATTGAGACAATACCGGATATAAACAGTTTGAGGAGTTTGATAAATGTAAAAATCATTGGAAGTACTTCTTGAATGTGAATTTGAATGAATAAGTGATACTCAACATTATTGTTGAATATTGGACCAAGGTCCGATGATAAATGTGAATGTGAAAGTGAAACTGAATCAAGTGACCGATTGAATATATGTCAATGTGATGCATTTCATTACATGAATGTATGAACAGATAAAGGTTGTTGTGACCGGAGTAGTCACTGAAAAAGAGCTTAAAGCTCAGAAAGTGATTAAGAGCCAAAGGCTCATTATGTAAAATGAGCCATGTATCTCCAACGAATAAAGGACAGTTATTAATGAGCTCGGTATCCACAATGGGTACGGGATAGTTATAAGCACTCAGTCACAATAATAACAATTGAAAGTGAGTCTCATAAGCATTTCATATACATTTGATATGTATGATTTAAATGGTTGAAATAAATAGTTTCAATGATTTCTGTATGTGAAACATGATTTAAGTGAATATGAAGTGTATGTGACTTAACATGTTGAATTGATCAAGTGATGTGAATTTTATGAGTACATGAATTGATGTGTTATGCGATTGAGTAAGCCATCGAGGATGGTCCACTCACTAAGTTCGCAAAACTCAACCTAATATTTGCAACTTTTTCAGGCTTAGAAAAGATTTCTAGTTAGACAAATTGGAGTCGAGCCACTGCATTTGAGTAAGAGATAGAGGTCGGGATCAGTTGGCATCTGCATATATTTTCTGTAAATTTAGTATTAAATATTGTATTCCACAAGCTTCATTTATTGTATAAATGAATTATGTTTGTAATAACAGTTGTGATCAAATATATTTTTGGCATTTTTAATGGGCCCAAAAGATTATTGAAATTCTGACAATGTGTTTAACGTTTGATCAAATGTGAGTTTGTAACGACAATTGTGATTATGATATTTATGAAAAATGAGCCAATTTTGATTATTGGTTTTTAGCATTATGCATGTAATGTCTTGGAAGAAAAATTTTCAATGAGTTTAAATGTTTGACTGTTCTAGCATGCCACCCTAGTAAAGTATATTCTCGAATGTCGTCGAAGCGTTCGGAAATATACCCTATAAGAGTGGTGCGCTACAGCCTTTCCTGCTAGTTATTAGTCCAAGTAAGAAATCGGTCTATGTAGTTAAGATCCACCATGTCCATTCGGTCCAAAAAGTTGGACAATTCCTTCTTCAAACCCATATGAAAATGTCGACCTCCCTCCATTTCAGCCGAGCACAAGGGGGACATATTGTTTTGAATGAGTCCCAAATCCCTCCATATATCACACCTCGGGAATCCAAAATTAGAAGCATATAGAATAGAGATCTCCAACCCTACTGCAATAACATGTATCTGAGCCTTTAGATGGATCAGCTGAGCAGTGCTTTGGATAGTTGGACAAAAATTAAGTACGAATTATAAAGGTAGACGATTTGACCATTATAATGTGAACTATGATTGGAAATAAGCTCCTAGTTAGCACAAAAAACTTAGAACCGATAAGAGATTGAGGATCTTTTATTTTAGTTTCAAGAAGCCTTATTAAGCAAGGCTTCATTTCCCGTATCATTTTCCTAACTAGTGTTTTTTTTTTCTGAGGGTTATTGAAACCCCTAGTGTTCCACACGAAGACTGTCATTCCTGGGGGGATCCCTCTGAAATTTGGGGTTAGGTCGTCACTTCTTGGCTGATTTCCTCTTTGAGGACTTAGATTGAACATTATTCACATTCATAGCCATTGGACCCTCTACCGACAATGAACTATCACTGGTCATGCTCTGCACATTTGGTTCTACTGTCATAGTGTCAACTATCAGGAATCGCTCTTGAGGTTGCTCTAAAACAGGCTGTTGAAAATCCTGAACAACATCCGAACATGTTGAAGACAGATGCAGTGTAGGAGGAGGAATCAAACCCTGCTCCATATCACGTAGCCCAACCACCGGTGAAGTATGCCCTTGCTCACTAAAAACCGCTACTTTTTTGCCTCCCTCTACCACCGGATCTACTATAGAGTGAACATGAGCAAGGATCCCATCTTCCACTTCCTGAGGCCTTTCATTAGAAGGAGCAGAGTGATCATTCTGTGTAGCTGGTCCAAGAGTTCCTCACAAATCTTATTCGAGACAATAAGACATCAATAAAGGGTTCAATTCCCTCCATAATCTGAAGTTCAGAATTTCCAGAAGGCATACCAGAATTGCTGCCCCTTGTAGTGACCTCTTGAGCTTGCACTACAGCTGGTAATTCCAACTGATCAATAGAATTTTCATTCGACATTAGTTCATCATGCCAACCAGATTTGAAAACTTTCCCCGTGGCCACCCACTTCCTAGCAAAGTTATTAGGCTTCGAAGGATAAGAAATCACAATTTCATCTCTTACCAAGTCTGTGTGGTCACCAAGTTGCATAAAAGGTAATGTTTCAGGCAAGGATCCATTATTAAGAATCTCAATACAAATCTTAGCATACCCAGTCCTATCCATAGATGCCATCTGTGAATCCATGCAAATTCGATTAAGGAGGGAACTAGCCAAGAAGCTCAAGCCCTCTATTGTCCAAAACTCCAAGGGTAAACTATGAAAATTCACCGACATAGGGATAACATCAATTGTACCTCTGTCCAACGCCATCCCTGGTCTCCATTTCTGGATGAACAATGACTGGTCCCCTATATGCCACGGTCCTTGCTTGGTGATTTCTGTAAGGTTCGATCCAGCCGCAAACTTGAATAACAAGGAGCCATCCTCCCGCAACATCACCTTCTCAAACCCTTTCTTACTCCACCGTGCCTTTGCCCAGGCATTGACCACTGGAAAAGCCAGACGTTTAGACCAAAAGAAGCCAACTAATGTCGAGGAGCATGCGTGCACACCAACATTCAACAACTCACGAGGATGAGAGAGTACCCCATTCTGTTGGGCATTGGGGAAAAATCTCAATTCTCCCTTATAGTGCTGTGTCTGTAGCTTGGTTTTCTAAGCTCCAACATTCTGAAGGGTTCCAAGATTGGAGTTATCGACGCTGAATTTCTCAGTGTTCTTCGTAGGAGGAGTCCCCACAAGCAGCTCCCGAGACAGAGGTGGAAAGGCATCAGAGGCAAAGAAAGGTTCTCCCTGCTCTGGGTATCTCCAATCTAGCTGGAGGAGGTCCTCCAGCGAGCCCATGGCCGGAGAAGTAAAGAAAAGCCAAATGAGCTGAGTAGATGGTTATTGAGTCACGAAAACAACTTCTCACAAAGTAAGGAATCTTATGTATTGAGATACGTTAAGTTATACATAGATTGGTCTTTCTTTCTATTAATTTGGAAGAAATTCCAACTTTGACTTGACTAATAAATCGTGATGAAGGCATTTCTCCAACTTTCACTACTATAACAATTAATAATTATTGAACGATGAGCATATAATTAAATCCGTTGAAATCCGATCTGTTATAAATCTAAATTCTATCTTGATATATTTTTTAATATCAATCGATTATAACAGATCTAATTAAGGAGTGGCTAAAAACTTTATAATGATGGAACAAACATAAGAAGAGTAACTTCGTTCACTTTAGGAGTGCTCAAGTAATAAATGATTAGGATTTCATCTCTAAATGCTAAGTATTGGCATATCCAAGATACAAAGACAGCATATTCAGTTAACAAAGAACTCAGGGAGACCGTTAGTTGTCTGATTACCAAAACTTTGAAGAAGAAACCCAGACAATATCGCCAAAAACCTAACCGCGTCGTATAAAAACCGTTTCCAGTCGCAGCCATTCCTTTTCCTTTCTCTTCGTTCAAACGAACCCAAACTCTGTTCTTGCTTATTGCAGCTAAGACCACAAAGAATTTACGAAAAAGATCTTTCCTTTTCACAATACCATTTCTGCATATTCCTACAAGCTTCCTCCTTTCCGGGTATTTTATTCTCTGCCCACTTCCTACTTCCTAGAAAAGCTTGAGAATTGACCGTGAATTGGAGGAGATGGGGTCTGATGCTTCGACCCAGAACGCGATTTCTTCACCGTCCTCGTTCTCGTCGTCGATATTGACCAACTACCCTCTTATATCTGCTCTTGTTGCCTTCGCTATTGCCCAATCTATCAAGTTCTTTACCTCCTGGTATTTTGTCTTTGATTTGGATCTGCTGTGTGTTTTTTCTTTGGTGTTGTGTTTATTGTTCCCCTTCTTCGTTCTCAAGCGTCGTCTCTAATTAGATCATTTTTTTATAGCTTAGTTTCTAGATAATTTTCCAAAATTGGGTGCTTTATCATGTATGTAAGATATCAATTGACAAGAATCTTGCTTGCTTCTACTTAACTGCACAAGCTTTAGTTGGATCATGGAATGCTTGTAGATTAGCATTTGAAATCTTAAAGTCAACAGAACATAAATTAGTTCTCTTTTTTTGAGAGTCTAGTATCAAGATCCTGTCATATGTCAGCTGCCAAGATGCCGGAACCTTGTCATTGGATACAATTCATTTGCTCTAGGAATCAAATGCGATTGGTCAAAGACCTTATCATGCTTTGAAAGCAGATAGAATGAGAGAACTATTTAACAGGTTTTTGGTATCATGACAGCCTATATTTCAGAATCTTTTCAACTCATTTTTCCTTCGTAATGTTAGCTTTTAGGCTTGTCTAAACTACTTTTTCGTTCTGTGAAAATCTCATCTGCATTTCTTATGCCTTCGTGCCATTATTTTGTTTTTATTAAGAGTCTTATATATTTACTAAATTTGCAGGTATAAGGAGAGACGATGGGATGTCAAGCAACTTGTTGGATCTGGTGGAATGCCTTCTTCTCATTCTGCTACTGTTACTGCTCTTGCTATGGCAATTGGTTTTCAAGAAGGCTTTGGAGGATCATTATTTGCAACTGCATTTATCTTAGCATCAGTTGTATGTTCCTTTTTCCCACTGTTTTGTTCAGATATTCATATAATAAAGTTTTTGATGTAGAATATTTTGGCAGGTAATGTATGATGCAACTGGAGTAAGGCTTCAGGCTGGACGCCAAGCAGAGGTTTGGTGATTCACTTTCTTTCTTTGATTATCGCTTTCTTCATCCTCCCATGCTTCTTAATTTTTCTCCTCTCTTTTTCTTTGCATGATTCATCACTCAATTGTGATAGGTGCTTCTTGTTTGATCATTTCCAATTTAGGCCAATAAGATGCATGTTCACTTGTTGCTTCTGTTTCTTCAGGTCCTGAATCAAATTGTATATGAACTTCCTTCTGAACATCCTCTGGCTGAGAGCAGGCCGCTTCGTGAACTTCTTGGTCACACTCCTCCTCAGGTTTGGCATATTGGATTATGTTAGATCGTTATGGCATAAAATGACAGCCAATCAATCAAGTTCTTGTAGTGCACGGAGAAGATGATTTTCTCCTTAAATTTACCCTGTAGTAGTAAAAGTACTAATAGCCAACTCTTGAACTCTAAAAGGGTCAAAATAAACATTCTACCTGACGTCTGATAAACTATCGTTTAAATTGTATAGATCTAGATAGTTTCTTATCCCATTTGAGGGCTCTTTTCTGTTTCATCCTCAAAATCATCGGATAGTCGGCCTGTGTACAATCAAGCTCTATTTCAGCTGCAATGTTTGCCTTGTAATGAGTTAGCATTGGGGTATTCTTCTGACAATTACAAAACCAACTAAAAACTAGTATAACTTTTGGCATTACTGTTCTTTCAGGAAGCTTAATCTGGGAAACTATGTTGCATATTTCATCCTGCTAATGAGTGCAGTTTTATTATAGGTTATTGCTGGTGGTTTGCTCGGTGCTGTTACAGCAGTTATTGGTCGTTTGATTGTCTTAGCAACTAATCAAAGATAGTACCAAAGGGGATCGGGATGTCTTTGTAGCATCAAACCAGATGGCCAACCTCACAACAAAGAACAGAAGAATTGTGCCGGTTGCCATGTGATCTAATCGATCCTTTAAAGCTTGCAAACTGAGCTTCTATTCTATTTACTGGGAACATTCATTCATAGAACTTTCGATATTGAAACATTAAACAGATACAATTCTGTTGATTGAATTGTCTAATATAATAGTCATTAATGTAAAATTGTCATATGTAATTCGATAAGTATACAAAAGTGTTAAATACTCCATACTAAACTTTAATTGAACAATTTAGCTCTTTTAACCATTCAACTTAACATCAGATTGCTACGGCATGCAGAATTGGCAGGAAATGGGGCAGTGCAGCGGAATGGTCACAATTTGCTTTTTGGCTCTTTTAAGTTTTGCACTTAAATTAAGAAAATCAGGAGCTAACCCCCCAAATATGATAAAAAACAAACTTCTTGATGTATCAGAGCAAAAGGTACCTACAAACTAACAGTGAATGAAGGGTTTGCATCAGTCCTGTTGTTATTGACATTTCAAGCATTCAACAAGTACTCCATGAACCCCTTTTTCAAAATAAAGTACTCCATGAACCAGCAATTCTCCTCATCTGTTTCTACGAGTATTTTAATCTTTGTAAATAATTTGAAAGTTATTAAGCCTTACTATGTGAGCAGCTACAACTTCGTTTTTCAATAGCAAACCAGGTCAAACTCTGAAGCAGGCAAAGCAGCTCCTACCCCGATACTTCAGTGGAGCCAGATTACATTGTTGGATCATAGCAAAAACTTCCTCTTGAATGATCAATGGAGAGCTTTCGATGGAATGTTGCCAATATCCCAATGCTTAATTGCTAAAATGAGGGGAAGACAGTTCTCTAATTTATTCTTCAACCTTGTTATTTCAGCCTCAAAACACAAGAGAGAACCCTTTTCATCTCTAAAACTGGATCCTTCTCAACAGCTGATTTCACTCGCCATGCTATGTGATCATCAGGCCTAACTAGGATGGCGCCTTTGTCACTCATCTGACACATACTCCACCAAGATAATGAAGTCTGTGGTTTTTTAACTTCAACAACATCTACATAGTTCTGCCAAGGTGCCATTGCCCTTTTACTCGTTTCAACTCCCTTGGAAATCTCAGCAGACCATAATACACACACTTTAATGGGAACCTTAAATTCCTCAGCCACTTTGAATGCACTATGGGCAAGATGGTAAGACTCCTTGAATGGTGCTATAATGAGAAGGAACTCAAGCTTGTCCACAGATAAAATATCAAGTATTGAAATTGTCACCTACACGAAACATTTGAAACCTAAGAATAGAATCAATTCAAAGTGAAACAAGCATCCTTTACAGATATGACTTATTCCCAGTTGTGAAAATTAGAAGTAGAAAAATGGTATGAGAGAAATTTTAGTTTAAGGTTACCAGTAGCCAACTCCTTAACTTGAGTTTCATAGTTAAATAGATAGAGATAAGCATTTAGGAAGTGTAGAGGAGAGGACGCATTTTGGTTGAATCCTCTCTTTGGATGTCAATAAAAGGCAATATTAAACAACATAACTGCATACCTCACTAGGCAAATTAGATAGCAACCGGACTTCCATATGGGGCAACTTTGATCCTGGATTTGCAGAAGGGACATATTCCCTTCGACGACCAGTTGGTGGCTCCTGTCCATCCCTCACGTCAGAATCATTACCAGGAACTAGCGCTCCTTTCAAGTACCTAATATTAGAAAACCATCATGAATACCTCCTGGAATTGATTCAAACATGTGTTCTTTTCTTTATTGAACGTGAAAAAATGTCACATCATTGAAGATATTATCTCCTTTAAAAAAAAAGTTATTATCTTGTTTTCTAAGAACTACTCTATAGTTCAGAACAACAATTAGTGAGAAAGGCTATTGTCATTCAATAAAGTTATGAACGTGATTATACATCCACCAAGATGCCATAAGTTACACAATAAATGCAATTTAATCAAAGAAAACCAAGGAACTTAATGTCAGTAAGACTTAAGAGGCCCTCAGCTTACATATTGTGATAGGTTGGCATTGAACAGCTTATCTTGTGTTAAAATTGAAATTTTCATGTTTCACATATACCTGAAACCGAGATCCTCAGCAGGAAACTGAAGCTGTAGGCTCTTTCCTCCTTCAAATATACGCCTTAATTTAGCAATCCTTGAAGATCCAAGTGGGTTTCTCTCACTTAGAAGAGATTCTGAGAGCTGTGCACGACCAAGTGTGAAAATTCCTTCCAAAATTACCTTCTGTACTCCAGAAGGGAATAATGAACCAATTCCACTTGTCATGACTCTATGCACTGATAATACAGCACGGAAAAAATTTTGAGTATTAGTATAGAAAGAACTGGCTATAGAGGTTAATTATATAAGGAAAAGAAACACCACAATCATGTAGGAAACAAACATTTGGTAAAATAGTTTCTTAAACTGAATGAAGTTACCATTAAAACAAGTATGAACAAATAAAAGAGTAAGAGTGGCCACCTGAATTTGCAATGGTTGGATTAAGGCCAAGTGCTGTAGGAACTGCCATAGCTGCTTTGAAATTTTGGACACTAAGAGCTGTATTAAAAATTGCAATCTGAGGGACAAGAACAGATGACAGTTAATAATAGAATAGCAGATTATGATAGAGACACAAAGAAAGACTAGTACCGGCCTCCGCTCTGATTCATAAGTACGAAGAATTGAAGATGGTGAAATCCCCTTTGTAACAGCAGCTATCTTCCAGGCAAGATTATGAGCATCTTGAATGCCGGTGTTCATTCCTGCAATATTAACAGATCCTGTTTGTCTTGGAGTGTTACCAAGTGCATGTCAATAAAAAGAAACAGAAAGGAAGTGCCTACTGAGCATCCTTAGTCAGATATGAACATAAAAAATAATGATAGTACATCCTTCCCAAATGTATTATCAGCAATTGCTAAGTCATATCTCCCTACTCTCAACAATTTCGCCTATACAAAGTACAAAAAACCATGGCAACTTACCAAAACCACCAGCTGGAGGGAATCGATGGGCAGCATCACCAGCAAGTATTACTTGATTATCGCAGTTTATGAACTTTTCAGCAACCTCAGCATGCATCACCCATGGCTTTATATCGATGACATCAATGTCAGAAAGCTCTTGACCAACCAACTTGAAAACTAACTCCCTGCACATCTACAGCAGGTTCAAACCTTCAAAGAAAATGTTAATCAAATAGGAAAAGCAACATAGAAAACAAAGCAGCAAAAACCTTTTTGAAATCCAAATTTGTGATAAAAAAATTTTTAAATAGCAACTTAGGAGTTTCCACGGTGCTAAGAAACCAATGAGATCTTACGCTCAATCTAAATTTTTGAATTAATACTTGAAAGCAGTAAAAAGTTAATTGAGGATATCCTTCTGTCAAGTTTCAGTTCCTGGAACTCAGCGACAATGAATAGAGAGTACCTCAGGATTGAAATCTGCAAGATTTTGCTGTGGAGGATAGAATGGCATCTAAGAGTGGGCAGAAAACAATAGCTGATTGTTAGTACATGTTTACCGAAGCAGGAAAAAATTGGAAAAGCAATCCTGAAAACTTTTCTACCTGCACTACAAATTCACCTTGTTGGAGATCGTGAGCAACAAGAACCCCGATAGCTTCAGTATTGAAAATGAAAAATAGCATTCCAGGTCTCTCATTTATCAAGTATTGCCCAAGTTCTCTGCTTAAGAAATGGACACTGACAAGCTTTTGCATGTCCTTTTCACCCCTGAGCTGTATTCCCAAAAGCTTCCTCACAGTACTTCCTGCACCATCAGTACCGACAAGAATTTTGCAACGAATATTTCTTTCAACATTCTTCCCTTCCTCAAGACGAGAAGTTGTCACTGTAACAAATTGGCCACTGGATTTGATCGCCACACATTCATGACCCATTAGCAATTCCCTTGTCCTGATGGGTCCAATATTTTGGTCTTCCAGTCCAACATGTTTAAGAATATGGAAATTGAGGTCTTCTAGCTTCTTAAGCAGCAACCTAGTTAACTTGTACTGTGAAAAGTGCGCAACAGAAACTGGGCTCATAACTTTTTCAAAATCTGGGGAACAAACTAAAAGACTCAGTCTTTGTATGCCAAATCCTATAACAAGAATATCTGATTACAGAATATCATCTATTTCTAAGACTTAAGGGATGAGGGATATTCCCAAGCATCAGCATATATGGCAGTAAAACAGTCATGTGCTTTCACAGCGCAAGATCATGGCATGCCTAGTAGGCACTCAGTTCTATCAGTAAGATTATAATAAACGTTATTCACAAACCTTGGGGTTGCATATGGTCTACTGATCCCAGAATTGGACCAGTCAGTGAAGTACAATATATGAATTTCCTCCATAAATCTACCGGTGGTTGTGACCTTTGAATCTCCTCAGCAAGACCATCAATCTTGCGAAAAATCTACCATTCAAATCATTGCAACAAAACTAAGTACACTACGGCAGAAACAAGCAGAAACAATATGACTGGAAACTATGCACAAGAAAGCAACCTCCATGGACCGATTGTTGATAAAGTGAGCCTGTGGATGGTTTGAAAATGCCTTGTTTTTCTCCAGAACAGAACATTTGACCCCTGCAGAAGCCATCAAACACCCTTATAATTCCAAGACCATAAACCAGGCCTCAAGAACTTATCTTTCCAAAATACAAAAGCTCCCAGTAGCGGTTGACTAAACATGGACGAACAAGCTTTAAATATAGTTGGTTTTTCCCGAATTCTACAATCTGCAGATCAAAAACTAAAGTGAACTCATAACGCCAGCTCCATCCACTATCCTATAGTTGAATCTTCATTTTTCACTACTGCCTCGTCAAATGACATTACCATAGTCACCATGTCAGCATATTTCATACTACATCATCAAAAATGCAGGAGCTTGGAACTTCAAAACAATCTTATAATGCAAATACCACCCCACTACTTTCTGTCTAACCAAACAAACAAGAAGAACACAAAACAGAAACAAATAAAAATGAAACCGAAAACAATAAAGGGATTTGATGAATTACCCAATTTCGTGAGAAGAATAGAGAGAACGAGACCGACAGGTCCTGCACCAACGATCAAAACTGGAAGCATTGAATCGTCAGCATCAGAACATTTGAACTGCGATAAGGCTCGTCGTTGTACATTATAGCCATGTGGGTGAGTTTTAGTTCTGGGTTTACCTCTGTAGACACGAGCACTAAAACCTCTCATAAACCCTAAAATCCCCGTCACCATGACAAAAGAACTCACTTCAGAGATCAGTGATGGAGATTTGACGACTCAAAAGACTGACGGGATATTTGAAAACCTTTGAATTGGATTCATTAACGAATTGGATTCAATTACATTAATTCAATTGAATTGAATTCAATTCAATTTACATTATTTGGAACAAATCCCGTAATATTAAAATTGAATTCAATTACACTGTTTGAAACACAATCAAAATAAATTCAATTATTTTATATGACACATTTACCTTTAACTACAAAATAATTTTATTATTGTCAAAAAAAAAATAATAATAATAATAATAATTTTATTAACTAATAAACATTCACACTTACATAGAGCAATTTATAAACATCAATTTCATTATAAGTAATATC
>JAOTAY010000003.1:7869262-7889836 GCA_025629805.1 Erythroxylum baracoense | reverse complement strand
TAAAATAAAAGTGTCAAATTAATAAGAATTCGATATGCAATAACATGAAAATATAACTAAAGCGACATAATCCAATGTAGCTTCCTTGTATCTGCCATCTTCATAAAAATATCCTTATAAAGTGGATAATCATGTAAAGCCTTATAGCTTTTCCATATTGCACATTGTCAACACCCAATTCATCTAAGGACTTCATACATTCCATCATTATGTTATACTCTTGAGATCTACTCTCTGCGGTGGATGATGTTTCACTCAGTTTTTCGCAAGTAAATCATTATTCCTTTTTGATTGTTCACCAAGTACAACCAAGACCTCTTCTAGAATGTTAGAATGTGTCTTCTTTGCCTTCTTATTCTTAGGAGATTTCTTGCTCTTAAACATAGAACTTATATCGTAATCTTCATTTTCATTATACAAGTAATCTTCATCAACATCATTTTCATGTTCCTCTTCTGTACTATTTGGTGGAGATTTAGTAGATGGATGTGCATGCACACCAGTTGCAATAGTATCTCCAAAAATATGACACAAGTCTGAAAATTCCTTATATCTTTTTTTTTAATCTGTGAGCCATTTTATGCACCTATAATGATGAAAAATGAATGTAAGAATAAATATTATATAATATGATATATTAATAAAAAAGGACATATTTTACCTTAAATAGATTTTCCCAACATTCATTTGTAGCATTAACTTCACCAGTACTAGCGGAGTTGTAGCCGATTCTTGTTTCTTTCAATAAGTTATTGAAATTCTTCAATCTAGCCCTTAATCCATTGTATTTATTCTTCAATTGAATATCAGTATACTCCTTATTGAATTTTGTTTAAAGCCTTGCCTTAATATTCTTCCAACCAGATTTAGAAAAGGTAGTAGTCGTTCGATTTCCCTTCTTCACTTCATCAACTATCAAGGAGATTAAATACATCTCTATAGTATCATTCTATACTCCATCTTTTTCATTTATTTCCACACAATCATTGGAATCGTTCATATTGTTCAAACCTTCCATCACTAAATGTAATCATATATAAGTGACATGAATTATAACAATTTCTACAAAGTATTAAATGATAAACATGGTTCAAAATAACACATGAGACAACTATATTAAATGCTAAACTGCATTAAGTGTATGGAAATAATTTAACAAAAATAAAGGTGTAAATTTGATTCTATAGCATAAAAATAAATATGTAAATTTAAGTAAATTCATAATATAAGCATGATGGTCAAATCAACATCCCTCCATTTGACCCTACTTCGATCTCATGATAAAACTTCCTTCTTTTGCTCGTTGCTCTTACACACGAGCTATGACTTCCTCTTTCCTTCATAATTCTATCCATTCTTTTTTTCCCCAATCTCTAATATGGGAACAGTAGATTGGGAATATGCGAGCAGGAATTGGTAAAGTAGATTCTGTATATACATACATCAATAGAGAATTTACACATGTATCAATTTCATCACCTTCTATTACTGGTCATCTCCAACTAAGAATGGTTGCGAAATAAGAACTTATGGTTCTTGATATTAATCACTATTGTCAAACAAGTATAACAATAAAGCTTCATCAAGTGCAATGCAACAACATCATTGCTGCTCGGTTCCGGACGAGTATCGAAAAGTATACAAGTTGATCCATGTGGTTCCCTCTATAAAGGGCAGTATATAATTAAACTTGAGCAACATATAAAATTAGCAAGGGTTATCTTCTTGCTTCTCTCGTTGCCACTGGTGATCATCGCCTACTTCTTTATCTTTGAAGCCATTGGGATCCAAATCCTCATCTTCGTCTCTTACGCCAGCCTCAAGGTCCGCGACATCAAGCTTGTCTCCCGAGCTGTTCTGCCCAGGTAATTGTGAATCTAGATATTTCATGGTAATTTATTAGGTTAAAACAAGCTTATGATTAATGGCAACAAAAACTATCCACGGCGGTGGCAGGTTTTATGTAGCGGATGTGCAATCCGACAGCTTTGATGGGTTTGACAGGTGCAAGAGAAAGGTGGTGGTGACACAAATCCTACCATAATGGTCGAACCATTTGTGAAGGATTTTCTAGGCAGAGACAAGGTTTGCAAACCTATAGACGATAACCTCCTGGTGAAACGTTTGCAAACCTATAGACAATCACCAGTGGCAGCGAGAGAAGCAAGACGATAACCTCCAGGTGAAACGACGATAACCCATGCTCTATGCTCTACATAAGATATGCGCTACTAGTTTCTCTCCAGTGTCAGCGACTATATGCTCCACATGTACGAAAACACACATATGCAAGGCAACCAGAGAAATCATAGAAACAAGTAACGCAGCATATACGTGGAGAAGTCTCAAGTAGGTACGAAAGCAAGCATAGAAAAATACATAGAGAATCGTAGGAACATAATAAGCATAGTAATAAGCAACACAAACCTCTGACGCTAGAAAAGTTGAGCAAGGCCCTGAAGAACCTGTTAAACCTGAAGGTAAAGTCGACATAACTAGTTTAGAATTCACAAAAACCTGTTGTGATATATTACAGAAACGCATCTTTTCTGTTTCTGTAAAATGGTTGTAGTTTTTTTATTTTTAAAAACAACATAATGTAACAATAATGAACCAAACATGTTTTAAAATGAAGTTTTATTTTTTTTATAAAAACCACAACAAAAAAGGGAGAAAAAAATGAAAACAAATACCCCTTTAATATCATAATATAATTGTGGGGCCAGGGACATCCCACGTGGCCCCCCGGAAGGAAATAAGAGTCTTAGTGGTCCCAACCAAAGGAGCAACCATCCTCCGCAAGGGACGCCCCAGCCGACGGGATCTCGGGAATTATTTTTGCTCAATCCCATACTCCCACCATCAATTGAGACTCACCTTTTATTTTTTGGCATGATCCGCTTAAACGCTCTACCCTAATTACAGAGATAGACACGACTGCTCCTTGTACGTGTTGCCCCATCTCTTGTCGTTTTGACCCTCTTAACAGGGTCGCATTGTAATTTCCTCTTCGACTTTTCAAGCATCCTTTATAATAAAAAAAAGAAAAGGAGCAACATGCATTCCTAAACGCCGCCAACTCACTATTACCGTCACCCACTGGTTGCGGGACCATGGTCAGACTGTAAACGAGACCACACCCGATCAATTCATAAACAGTCAATTCATCAAAACTATTATTAATATAATACTATATACCACTGCCCCACGTAGCCCATCATAGCCACGTGAAAAGGTCAGAAGAGCACAACCTTTGCCCACCACACGAGCCACCACTCTCCGGTGTATCTACCCCGTCCACGTGTCTCCCATCAGCAAGCTACTGCCGTTTAGTTACCGTTAAAGGGACAACCGTAGAGGCCGTCTCACTTGGTTATAAAACACTTGCACAAGTTTCAACGTGAAAAAAAAGTTATGGTTTTTGGTTATTATAATGTGTTATTTTGTTAGTTTTACTGCCACAAATGCTGGCCGGTTCAAGTTTCCACCATGCAATGTTGTTTGTTCTTTAGTATTTTAATGTTAAAGATGGATCTAAACCATCCCATCTTGTAACCCTCCTCCTGGTTTGTCTGCAAAATCTATAGTTTTTAACGGATTATTCTTTGCTGATGAGCTTTTCCTGTAAAACCCTTATGTTTATTGAGCTTTTACTGTTGCTGTGAAACCATAAAGATGAGTTATTTGATCAATATTCTGGTGGGCTCTCTAACAATTATGAAGCTTTTGATGGGTTCTGATTTTGAGGCTTAATAGACAGAACGTACTTGCTATACGCTGTTTTAGTCTTTTTCTTTTGTTTTCTTTTACTCCCTCTTCTCTTTCTTTGTTGTAAGATATGGATGAGTAGAGTTTAACTTGAGGAACCTTTCGTTGTCCATCAGGGTTTTAATGCAGCTAGGTCCCAAGTGACGGAAGCTAGCTCGAGATATTTTGGAGCTTCCTTGTTTACATTTTTGGTTTTTGTTTGATGGTACCATTTTGGAATCTCTGTCATCTATGACTCGTAAGGATAAACCAGGGATTTCTGCATAGTGTGTTTGTAAAGAGGTTTAATGTGTCCTTTGTGTTTGGTCATGTATGTCTTGAATAAAATCTATGCGGCAATCTTTGGTTAATCTTCATGTGATCACCTTGTTGTTATAGTCCCCTAAGTTCATGGTAAAGTAGAAACTAAGTGTTAAAAATGGCAGTGTACTCGGGTCCTAGATATAGGCCCCAGATCTGTTACTGCTCCTAGTTTGTTATTTAAACTAGTTTATAACTAGGATCTTGACCATTTTACCTTTCATAATATCCTCTTTGAAGGTGGGGTATTCACAGATTAGCATAGTGAATCAAGTAGGATTCCGTAGCTCTTAGTTGTCACAGTCATAATATAATTTCTTGTGTCCGCTTGTGCAAAGCTTTGTTGAGAGAATGAGATCTATAGAGGATAAGGGGTGCTACAACCATGGAGTTGCTCAGGAGATTTCGAGTAGCAGTGCGATTACTTTTGAGTTCCATAAAGGAAACGGAGCTAATCGGAATTCTCATCATAGAACAGCTTTAGGCAAACCGACACCATCAAAATGGGATGATGCTCAAAAATGGCTGGTGGGATTGTCAAGAGGAGGAGACAAAAATCAAAGTAAGCCAAGAAACTCAAATGCTGATGACAGGAGACTGATAACACCTGTTCCACAGCAAGAACAGGACTATTCAAGTGAAGAAGAAGTTGGAGAAGCAACAAATGGTTGCCCTGCTCCAGTTAAGAATCGGTATGAAGTGGAGACAAAGAAAGTGCACTGTGATGACTCAGTTTGGAGAATCACCAAACCTGTGCAGAACTCAACAACCTCTGCTGTTAGATCAATATGTGTTAGGGATATGGGGACTGAAATGACACCTATAGCAAGCCAAGAGCCTTCAAGAACAGCAACACCAATAAGAGCTAGAACTCCTGTGGCCAGAAGCCCTATATCTTCAGGATCTTCGACTCCTGCTAGATGTCAACTTGCATTGCAAGGGTCAGAAGGGTATCAACAAGGTGCACCATTGAGTGAGACTAGAGGTGAACCTGGTTCTACTGCCAGAGGAAGTACAAACAGGCGTTATATTGAAGAATCAAATGGTTCCAAGGTGAACGAGAAAGAGGAGTTAGATCAAGCAAGACAGGTGAATCCCCTGGAAAAGAGAGCAGTGGCTTGGGATGAGGCAGAGCGTGCCAAATATATGGCCAGGTGAGTACTATTAGTCTTTATTCTTTTTCCGCTATCTCAGTTTGGTAATTTGAATTTTAGTTGTATGATAATATTGGTCATCTGCAGATATAAGCGTGAAGAGGTGAAGATACAAGCTTGGGAAAATCACGAGAAAAGGAAAGCAGAAATGGAAATGAGGAAAACTGAGGTATTTCTCTACCTAGGAAGTTTATTAGTCTCGTTTTAGGACAGACCAGGTCTATCTTTGGATCTATTGCTTCTTGTAAGCTGCTATAAAGTATCTTGCATTTGCTCTTCAGGCCCGGCAATTCAGTTCTTTAGTTTACCATCAGCAGGACCACTTACAAATTTTAGTCCACCAGAACAGATTTGCTGTGATCTAATTTGGAGAGTAGCATGAATCTGATCCGCCACATATAGCTTTTCGAAATTGATAAATTGCCCTGGAACAAGTGAATATAATTTCTAAAATTGCTGCATTTACATTCCTTGCTTGTTGTGAATTTAATCATGTTTGCAACTATGCTTCGACTGGACCAAACCTATTTCTGGTGAAAATCTTTATCATAGAACCATCGGATTCGTTTTCTGTCTACCCGGTTACTAACTACCAGTTATTGATTATAGCTAAGAATAGCATGATGCTTCAGCTATCTTATGCATGTATGTATGAATGTCTAAATCACAGGTGAAAGCTGAGAGACTGAGAGCTCGAGCAGAAGAAAAGTTGGCGAACAAACTCGCAAAAACTAAAAGAGTCGCTGAAGAGAAACGTGCAAATGCAGAGGCCAAGCTGAATGAGAAAGCTGTTAAGACTTCTGAAAGGGCAGATTACACAAGAAGGAATGGTCACTTGCCCTCATCATTCTCTTTTAAGTTGCCATCCCTTTGCTGGTAGCAATAACGGATAACATGTTTCACATATTTTCAATAATCTTCCATAACCATTCTCCTGTCACTTTTTCCATGTTTGTATAATTTGCTTATTGCGGGATCATTTCATATTTCAATTTCTTAAAATGGGTTCGCCCAAAACATTTCTGATATTGAATGAGCAAGAGAGACTAGTTTATCTGTATAATTCATGCAACCAGAAGATCATGATAAGTTCGTTATTGTGCCCCTGACATTTATTTCTTCTAATGAAAAATAACTTGTAGAGGAATATAGGAAACTGGAACTTAAATCTCACCTATCAATGCAGTTTGAAGAGGAAGATGATATGATTATCCCCTGCTAAGAACACTTGTTCAATGACCTTTGAGTGGACAAACAATCAAAACTCTTGAATAAGAGCTCAATCTTCAGTTTTATTGCTGCTGCTTGTTGAAGAGCCACCACACCAAAACTTTCTTTGATGTTTAAACACGTTCTTCATCTAATCTAAGGAGATTCTTCTCTATAATATTAGCCTCAATTCCAAGCTATGTAATTGTGTTGGGAACAAGTACAATGAATAAACTATCCTAGAAATGCTTCTGTAGTAGTCAAAAGATGTAAGAAGAGCAGGAGAATATTGTTCCAAAATTTAGTGTGGACTTGTTCATGTGCTTGTAAGCCTAACCTTATGCATGGCGATGGTCGGAGCTGGCCACCCGTGACCCAAGCCCGGCCTATTTAGTTATATTTTTTTATAAAAATAAAAAATAACATCTTTTTTAAAATTTTGTTTTGGTTGATTTATGACCTGAAAAATCTGGGTCAAAATCAGGGTGTCAAGTTGGGGTCTATAGATTAGGATCCTCAAGTGTCTCACTTCTCGTTGAAATGTGCTATGCATAAGTTTAATAACAAACTAAATCAATTTTAATTTGTAAAGAAACTTAACAAAGTTGTAATCCCTAAGTAGCGCATAAGTTTAATAACAAACTAAATCAATTTTAATTTGTAAAGAAACTTAACAAAGTTGTAATCCCTAAGTCCAACCATCTTAAGAGATTTTAAATTAAGAATCGAAATTAAAATCTATGTACTTAGTGCATAAGCCTCCCTATTTTAGAGGTTAAGACAATGTCATAATATATGCAACCTTCTCTTTATATTTTTATAAAGAGATTATTTTTGTGACTTGAACTCATGATCTTATAATTAGCGAGCAACTCTATCGTTGATATAGGTTCATCTTTAAGAATTCAAGTACTTAAACTAATTGATTTGATTCAAATTGGCTACCTAATCACTTCTTTCTAGTGAAGCAAAAAGTATACCATTATGAATAAAATAGATGTTCACAGCTTTTGGACTCAAAATTTTCCATGATTTATTTTTAATTCCTAAAATTGTTTATTTAAGAAGATAAGAAATGCGTAAAATTCAATTAAATAAATTAAAATTATTGTTCATATAATATAAAGACGTCTTATAAATTATATCTTATTTTTATTTGTTAGAGAAGAGAAAAAGAAAAGGTGAAAGCCCCATGATTGGCGATAAAAGCACGCGCAGCCTTTTAAAAAACTGGAAGGCCCTAATCTCTTTCTCTCTCTCTCTTTGATAGCGTCTGATGTTTGCTTTCTTCTCAATTTCGCCCCCCTTTCTCTCGCTCCGATCGACGCCTTCTTCCTTCCCGGTAAGCCATAATTTTCCTCTCAATTTCACTTCCCTTAACCCTAGCCTTCAAACCCACTTCCCGCTTTCTGTCTCCTTGTCTACATATTTCTTGGTCTTTTCTTTTACTTTTGTTCCTCATTGTTTTCTGTTTGATTTCTAGGGTTTCGTTCTGTTCTGTTTGTTTCTTTTTTTGAGGTTTCAAAAGTTAAATTTGGGTTTTGTAGCTGACCTGAGGTTGGTTTCTTTTACTTTGTATTGCTTATTCTAGTGTTGCTTATTGGTCTTGGGGTTTCGGATTTTTTGTTTGATTTGGACAATTGTTGATTTTGTAAGAGGGGTCTTAGGGTTTATATCCCGGTTGACAGTGGGTTTATATTCCGGCGTTGATTTTTGCAAATTCATGGCGGCTGGGCGACATGGGGTTTATCGAGATACCGAGTTTAGGGACCGAGAGTCTAATTTTGAATTGTCAAGGAGGGATTTTGCATATTCGAAAGATGAGTATGGGAATGGTAATAGGGAAAGGGAGAGATATAAAGGAGATCGTGATTACAAAGATAGAGTTAGGGTTAGACAGAAGGATATAAAGGAGAGAGAGGCTAGTAATGGTGAGTATCGATCCTCTTCGAGTAGGAGTGATTCAGGCAGTAGTGGGAAAAGAGGAGCTCATGGATCACAGAGATTTGGCTTATCTGTTAGGAATGTGGATAGAGAGCCTGGTGAGCTGTCCAGTGAGAGTGGCTCTGATGATGCTATTGAGTCTGAATCTCAGGTTCACAATATTGAGGTTGTTAAAGTAGTGGAGAATGGTACTCAGGTTCCTGTAGAGAAGAAGAGAAAATTTTCTCCTATTGTTTGGGATAGAGATGAGAAAGAAGTAAATCATTCATCGAAAGGCAGGATAAATGCTGCAGCAACCACACTTCCTCCACCGCCACCTCTACCCAAGTCTTACCGCCAGCCACCTAGTGTTATCCCAGATGGAGGTGTAGAAATATCTCCCATTAAAGGGAATATGCAGCAAACTTTTCATCGTTCTTCACCAGGAACAGGTCCAGGGACTGAAGAGCCAGTTGGATATTCCATGTTGGACTCTCTGGAGTCTCCTGTTGAGTTAACTTCTTCACCTCAGGAGGATAGGCAGGTGGGTGCTGATCATGAAGGGCAGGTAGATGATGAGGATTATGTACCAACACGGAATATATCATCTTCAAGATGGGCGGCTGGTGACAATTCTCCTGTTGATGAAGGGGAAATTGTAGAGGATCAGGAGATGTCTAAAAGAAGGAAAAAGGTGTCTCAGGTGGAGTCATCGGATTTAAGGTTGCGGAATAAGTCATTAACCCCAGAGTTTGGAGACACGAGGAGGGAGGGTTCTGATGGAGGCAAAGGCAGCTCATCTGCTGATGACCGAGGCAGTCGTGCAAGGTCTCAAACTGGCAATGATTCTGAGAAGGATGACTACATGGTTATTGATGAAGAACATGATAATGATGGGAGTAGTGGTGGTCACTCTGATACTGACTCAGGGGATGAAGATGATTCTCGTGAGACACCAGAACCTGCAGGACCTCCTCAAAGAAGTGTTAACATGCTTTTGGGTTGTAGAAGTGTTGATGAGTTTGAGAGACTGAATAAGATAGATGAAGGTACTTATGGTGTTGTATATAGGGCTAGAGATAAGAAGACAGGTGAAGTTGTTGCTTTGAAGAAGGTCAAGATGGAGAAAGAACGGGAAGGTTTTCCCCTAACATCACTGAGGGAGATTAACATTCTTCTTTCCTTTCACCATCCATCCATTGTTGATGTAAAAGAAGTTGTGGTGGGGAGTAACCTTGATAGCATCTTCATGGTAATGGAGTACATGGAGCATGATTTAAAAGGACTCATGGAGTCCATGAAGCAGCCATTTAGTCAGAGTGAAGTCAAATGTTTAATGCTTCAGCTATTAGAGGGTATCAAGTATCTGCATGACAATTGGGTGCTTCATCGAGATTTGAAGACATCAAATTTATTGTTAAATAATAGGGGTGAGTTGAAGATATGTGACTTTGGGCTGGCTCGTCAATATGGAAGCCCATTGAAGCCATATACTCATTTAGTTGTTACTCTTTGGTACAGGTAAACATTGCTTCACTCTGTTGTTGCTCTTCTTGTTGTCCTGTGTTCCTTATACTTCCAATTCATACAATTTACTTTGCTGGTTTAACATCTTCATGAAGGCTTACTTCTTGTTTTATGTGGTGCGGTTATGTGCTGCTTAGATGTTTGAATTTTATGATTTGCTTGAAAGCATTTTTGAGATTTTAGATCATGGTTATGCTGGATGAGACAATATTTGGTTAACCAACCGTGCATGCATGCCTAAAGCTCAATTGCTATATTTGATTCTTTCCTACTGCTCAGAACCATGGTTGTACAATTTTCTGCTATTATGTGGTTACTTCCACTCTTTTCAACCTTAAATGTAACTTTTGGTGGTGATAAAAACGAGTTGTACACGTGCAATTCAACCTAGGAAAATATTTAAGTTTTTGTCTTTCGTGCTTGTTCCCAACAAACCATATGGTTTATCTTGGTCGCTATCTGTTTCTATGTTTTAGGAGTGCCATTCTTGAGGTTATTTGGTGTGCTTGCAGGGCACCTGAACTGCTTTTAGGAGCTAAGCAGTATTCAACTGCTATTGACATGTGGTCTTTAGGCTGTATTATGGCTGAACTATTATCAAAGGAGCCTTTATTCAATGGAAAAACTGAATTTGATCAACTTGACAAGGTATTCCATGCAAAAATAACATATAATAGAAGAGAAAATGTACTCTTATTTTGTTATCTTTGTCTTGATTTTGATCACTAATCTGTATCGTACTTAAAGGCACATTATCTTTATTTAGTGGGCAGTGAGCTGACTAGTTTTTACCTCAATTACAGATTTTTCGCACCCTTGGTACCCCGAATGAGACAATATGGCCTGGGTTTTCCAAGTTGCCTGGGGTCAAGGTCAATTTTGTTAAGCATCAGTAAGTACTGGCTTTTCATACATTTATTTTGAGATTTACAGCAGCATTAAGTTCTTATTTTTGCCACTGTTTTCCCAGGCTTCCAGCTGGGTGATTCTGGTCTGGCTATCTGGGCTCTATTGGTGACACTTTCAGTTAATCATCATTCTTATTTTTGTATGTTAACCTTCTGGTATGCTCCTTTCAGGTATAACTTACTGCGTAAGAAATTCCCAGCTACATCTTTCACTGGTTCTCCGGTGCTATCTGATTCTGGATTTGATTTGTTAAACAAACTTCTCACCTATGACCCTGAGAAGGTAGATAAAAATATTTTAACTAGGTTCTTTAATTTCATATTCTGGAGTGGATTCAATAATGTGGTGATATTTGCCCTTCTTTCAGCGAATAACTGCTGAAGCTGCTCTTAACCATGAGTGGTTTTGTGAAGTTCCTCTTCCAAAGTCGAAAGATTTTATGCCAACTTTTCCTGCTCAACATGCTCAAGACAGGTATCCTGTACTGACTGGAAATTAGAAAGTATTAAGTAGAATTCTTCTTTTTATTTATATTTATCTTTGATCTTTTTAATCTTACAATCAGGCGTCTGCGAAGGATAATGAAGAGTCCAGATCCTTTGGAAGAGCAGCGGCGAAAGGAGTTACAACAAGGGGAACTAGGAACTGGTGGATTGTTTGGTTGAATATTAAGTTTTCAACCTTGATCCCTTTTATCTGGACAAGATAATTATGTTGTTACTAACATTGAAAATAGTGGAGGTGAGAGATATCACTTGAAAGGAAGTTGCGAACTTTGATTGTCAGATGATCATTCATACTTTTTTTAGCAGGCTTCTGTGGTGATTGGGTGGATGAACTATTTACCTCCTCCCATCAAATAGTTAAGTTGCAGGTTAACTTGTTCTCCAGCTCTGATATCGAGATAGAAAATGCATCTATGACACTGCTTGCATCGCAAGGTGTGGCGTGATAGTCCTTGAAAAAGATCAGTTTCAGCTGTTACTTGTGTATGTAACATATTTACACTAGTACATTGTAACAAACTCTATTAAAACTTTCAAGGTTAGAAACAATATGGATTTTCTACCTCCTATCAGCTCCAGTTATTTTAATATTAACATTGTGTTTGCAAGAGACGGTGGTGTGAAGTGGAGGAGACATTCTTAGCTTTTCATTGGTGAAGATATAAACAGTAACCATGTACGGCCAAGGTAATTAGTCAATTTGATATTCGTGGAATGTGTTCGGGATTATCTTTCTCATCCATAGTGGCTGCTCATTGGGCTTTTATAGTTTATTCTGCTAAAATATGTTGCGTTTAGATTATTACTAATGAACTTCATCAAGAAGAAACTTTTATTACCAATATGTTGCGAAAAGCCCTTTTTCAAGTGAGTTTGAACTTCTTCAGTTACATGCTTTAAGGATATATTGCTCTTTCTTGTTGGGATTGGGTTCTTATGATAAATGTGCAATTTTGGAGTTGACTGGCACTTGTCAAAGAAAATATTTTGAGATTCCTTGGCATTAAAGATAAAACATCTGTGGTGTAATAAGAGAATAATAAATTCAGACATCGGATGCCAGGTTATGGGTTGGGAGTGTTATCATCTATTATATGAGTTGTCTTTGATAAAATTTTCACAATTGCAGCTGCAGTGGTGTCCTATTCTTTTCACTTTCCCCTCTCCTGAATCAACAAAAACTAACGATCGACCTATCTTTTGTTTCATCAATTTAATTTGCAATATCTAGTGGTTAACTACTTTATTGTCGGCAAGACTTGAAAGGTTAAAACAACCTTATTGATCTATCAATTATTTACATTAACAAATTCATATTGATTTGCTTCTGTAATAATTCGAAAATATATGACGGCAGATGTAGGGAAAGTGGATCACTTTGGCAGTTATGTTTCTAGGAATTGGCATTATGCAATGTTATTAGGGACTCCATGGCGTTAAAGATATATGTGCACTGTAAAAGGGAACTAGTGGTTCAGTGAAATTGTTCAATAATGTTGAAAGATAAACAAATTCAATGACAATGAAAAAAATGGTTCTGCCCTTCTGCTGTTTCTGTATTGACGATGAGAGAAGATTGAAGATTTAACCAACCAGAATCTCTTCATGATATTGTTTGTGGATGTCACTGCAGTATCAAAGCAAGCAGGTCCGGGAGGTTACCTGTGTTCTGTGGATTTTATAGAACTTTCAATTAGTAGTCTTCAGGCATACTAGAGGTACTGTACAAACCTTGATTTGTTCTTCATTTGATTAATTTGACTGCCAGTGTTGTATGCTTACTTCAGCTTTGGTGTATTCTTATGAGCTCACATACTAGCTACTTCATTTGTGCTTTGTGGTAATTTTATTATTTTATATCCTTAGAATGGTAGTTTCAACAGCGAGCATATTCGTGAATTCTAGAGTAAGTGCACGTTGCTGAAAATCACTTGTGCAGATGTGCCAGTATGTTATTGTATGTGGTGCTGGAAGTTTGTTGACGCTACTGTTTCTCATGTAGCTTTAGATTCCCAGAGATGATTTTTGCATTCCTCTAAGGTTCTAAACAAGAGATTGCTGATTAACCTGCTTGATTAACGTGATTTGCTGTTTGATTGATGATGCTACTTCACGTGATGAATTGTCAATTGGATTTTACTTTCTTATTGTGCACTTGGGAGATGTTTTCTGAAGTTGACATCTTATGCAACTTTTTATAACTATCTACACAAACCTGAACTGAATTATTTAATGAGCTCCCTCCCTGGTTTATCCAATGTATATGTTTTCGTATCCTAAAGAATTTCTTCATTCTTTGATTTAATGTAGATGCATTTGGTTCTACTCGATGCCTTTTTGTTAGTGTTGGTCTACCCAATGAGCAACTACTGAAATAGGTGTCTTAGATGCATTTCATCATCTGTATGGTTGCAGAATTGTTTGGTTGCGGATCTTTATATGTTTTCTGCTGAACTAAGCTGGCTGTTATTGTTGCTTATAAATTGATGTGACTACAATTTAGGCACTACCGCAAAATGGATTGCTTTGGAGATGGAAAATTGTCAAAGCGTCCTCTTACCATTCTTGATCTACTTCCACCATCCAGAGGTTTTCTTAAACAATTTTAATTTCCCAGGAAGGATATCTGGTCTTTACACGTATAGCAATTTCAGCTATCACCCAAGTGCTGCTGTTTCATTGAAGTTGTTTAGCTGGTTCATGATGCATGGCATTCTGAAATTGATGTGGACCTTAGGCATCAGTGATAAATGAAGCCCAAATCTATCACGAAGCGTAAACATATGCACTTGGTGTGCGGTTGAGTCCCATTTTGGAATGGGGAGGTTCCGTTGTGTATAATGCATATGAATAATCCGATTCGCAGTTTAGGCTTAGTAAAACAATTTATCTAAGGGAACTTGCAAGGCTTAACATTTGATTATGCTGTCTGAATTACGAGCCGCTAATACTCTGCTCACAGATATAGCCAGTCTCGAATCTCACGACTCTTGTGGTCCATTGTGCCAAAGTTTTAGCAGTTGGAATGGATGACGTCTAACGATTTTACTTCCTCCGAGAACTGACATAAGGATTTAAAACTTGCAACAACTTGCAAAAACTGTCATTTCTTGACATAATTGTAGCACTAGACAGTCAGGTGTATCCTTTTAGTGACCCACATCGAATTTAATTTTCTCGCTCATTTGTACGTGGGACCTGAATCTTTTTCTATCCAAAGGAATGTAATACCAAACAATCAACGGGATATGACTTGACGAGCTTTGAACTCGGTATGTTTTGTAGTAACTAGTAGTGACAAACCGCACATCCTGAGGAATCCATTCCAAACCTTGTCGTCACTCTACATACCTTTAAAAAAGCATTTGTTTCCTTGGAGGCAAGTTCGATCCTTTTTTTAACGCGTCCTTGGACTTCAATTCTTCTATGCGTATGCATTCATGTAACTTTGGGATCCTTGATTAATCTTTTCGGTTTATATCCCGCCATTGTCAATGGCTATGATAAATCTCCTGCATCTAATCGGACGGCTGTAATTAAACCAGTTCTGTGCAATTCGCGTTTTGGAAAAAAAGATGGGCTTCCTACGGCTATCTTTGTTCCTAGTTTCTATTTTCTACTATTTGATTAATCTTTTTGGTCTACCTATGTGGTAGTTATGGCAATATGGGTTGTTTCAAATGCAAGAAAGAATGCTTTCGATGCACCCAAAATGAGAATTGCAGGAGAAAAGCAAGGTGCCATTATTTATACCCTGTCAATCTAAAGCGACCTCCTACATTCTTTGATGTCTGCTTTCAAACCCCTTTGTTTCAGGTTTGATCTTTGATTGTGAGTTCATTGATAAGCCCATCAAGTTTGAATCTTTATTTGAAACTAATGGCGGATAGCCATGTACAAGTGGACCAGTCCTCTACTGCTCGGGCCCCTCTTCTTAATCCAATTCAAAATCACAACCATCAACGACCACCGCGCTCACAGGAGCGAGCAAATGACGGCGTTGTTCTTGATCGAGTCCTTCAAAAGCTTGAAACTTTTCTGTCACTTCTGGGTTTTAAACAATCTTCTGTTTTATGGTCATTGCTTGCATGGGCTGCTTTTGCAGTGGTTGGTGTTCTGCTTCCTATTGGTATGTTAGAGCTCCCCAGTTGTTCAGAATGTGAGAAGTACCATATTGAGGATTTCGAGCTGGATATTCTAGCAATGCAGGCGTGTTTAGCTGCTGTTTCCTTGCTTTGCTTGTCGCTTAATGTACGCAAGTATGGTGTCAGGAGGTTTATACTTGCTGACAGATATAGTGGCCATATGACTCACTCTAGTAGCCAATACGTTCTACAAATCAAGGTTAGAATCTTATCAGTTACTTCTTCTTATTAAGTGCATGTTTTTTAATGATTTGTGATGATTTGTTCAGGTGAATATGATGGGTGGAAATGAGCTCTTCTCTTCTCTTGAAAGATCTTTTACTTTCCTGTGCGAACAGATCTCACGGATTTCTTTTGTTTTTGAATTTGATTCGCAAGTTTAAACAAGTTTGGAAATTTTCGTTTATTATCGGATGTCTGGTTTGGATTGCATTTAGCAACCAATATCCATGATCTACGTTGGTGTTTTTACCTAACTTATACCTCATAGATTGTAAAGTATGAATTGAATTTGTGGAATTTAGATACTAATTACTTGTTAAGCTATGTTCGTGTTTAAGATCTTTCCTGTTGTTAAGCTATGTTCGTGTGTAAGATCTTTCCTTTTCATCAATATTATTCGTTACTAGATGTGCAAGTAGCTGCATTCAGTTCTGTTATTATCATCTTTCATATCCTGTACTTGCAATTTTAACTGATTTTTGTCAGATATTGTGATCAATATAAGAGGGATGTTTATGTTTTGCAGAATTCTTTACAGTTGTTTGTCTTCTGGTCACTAACGTGTTTACTTCTAAAGATTGTGCGTGAGATTGTTCGCATATCATATGTACATCACGAATCGTGGTGGTTGTCTAGCACTATTTTACTTGGTTTGATCATTTCCTGGACCTATCTGAGTACCATATATCTACTGGCCACCATTTTATTTCATCTAATCTGCAACTTGCAAGTTGTTCACTTTGATGATTACGCAAAGCTCCTGGAAAGAGAATCAGATGTATCGATATTAATGGAGGAGCACATTCGGTTGCGTTATAATCTGTCCAAGATAAGCCACAGGTACCGGATGTTTCTTCTTCTACAGTTCTGTGTTGTGACGGCTAGCCAATGTGTGACTCTATTGCAGACCACCGGTTATAGAGGTAGAATTACCGTCATAAATGGCGGTGACTTTGCCGTAAGTCTTGTTCCAAAATGAAATGTAATAAATTTTAGACATTTCTACTACCTATTTGATCTCATTGGTAAAGTCAGTTCACAGAAAAATTTCTTCGAGATTGCAGGTATCCTCAATTGTTCAGGTTGTTGGGATAATTCTTTGCTTGCATGCTGCTACTAAGATATCCCATAGAGCTCAAGCCATTGCATCTTTAGCTGGTAGATGGCATGCATTGGCAACCTGCAGCGTTGCTGATGTATCTCAACTGAGAGTTTCAAGCAGTGTGGGGAATTTGGAGGCTATGAATGGTCAAAATTGTCTTCAGATAAGTTACTCTGAAAACGATTTGGAGTCATTGGATTACATGTCATTGCCAGTAAATACACAACTGACCTCCCAGATGTCCTCGTATCGCAAACGGCAAGCCTTCGGTATTTATTGGCTAATCTTGATTCTTTTTCTTACATAGCTGTCAAAGAACCATCAAGAAACTAGGCACTAATGATTTTCCACGCCTTTTTCATTCTCCCAAGTTAGGTAATTGACAGTATCAGCATTGCTATATCTTAGTTAGCTGGTTTAGTTACTCCAGGATCTGTACATAAACACCACTAACGCTGTGTCTCTTCCTTTATTGCCTTATCTAGTTTTCAGCTTAATACATGATTCTTTCTTTGTGCCTTTTGTATTGTCTTTACAGTAATGGTTCGCTCAATGGGTGTAACTTGTGTTCATGTGATTTTGTTATGCAGTGATGTATTTGCAGAACAATCCTGGGGGAATAACAATTTTTGGTTGGAGAATTGATCGTGGACTCATGAACACCATCTTCTTCATTGAGCTGTCCCTGGTTACTTTTGTATTGGGGAAGACCATAGTTTTCACTGCCAAGTGACGATTTGCAGTGACACGAATTCTATACTCATTCACTGTTACAATAGCCACACCTTAGCATGTGTCTAAATAATGTGAATTATATCCTTACGTATCCACAAAAAGATGGTTAAATGGGAAAAAGGTTTCAGCTCGAAATTCTAGTTCATCTAGCTTCTTCAGCTTTTTCCAAAACATATATGTTTACAGCCAATGAATTCCGGGCTCACAGTGGCTCCTCTCAGACATGGACCTGTTTTCCTAGATTGACATGGATTTTTTCATCTTAAAATATCCACCAATTATGATCATCAGACACCTTAAGCGAGACTTCAACTCGCAAAGTGAATTTACATGTCAACTGCCTGTCAGGACAGTCTTTTTGCTCTGAAACTGGATAATGCCGTACCTCAGTGAAAAAACAAAAGCAATCGGCGGAGAAGGGTGTCGTATTTCATTGATTAATCAACACGGTAAGCGTCCCTTAATATACTTAGAATAACTAGATAAGGGTAAATAAAATAAATGACAAGGATAAATAAAAGATATAACAGAATTGATTTTAGCCATGTCTAAAATAACGATAACATATATAGATATATAGATTGTAGCAGTTGAGATTTTAACATGTTATCGTCTCCTCTCAAATGCATAAGACGAAGAGATTGTGAACTTGTCTCGAAGTTGGTGAAATGCTTCTTAAGGGGTAAAAACTTTAGTCATAATATTGGCAATCTGAGCAGGAGAAAAAAAATGTCAAATGAATAGAGCTTTGTTAGTGACTAGATTTCGAACAAAGTGAATATCAATTTTAATGTGCTTTGTACGAGTATGAAAAGTTGAATCCGAGGTTAAAAATGTAGCACCAAGATTATCACACTAAAATGTAGGTTGAAGATTAGATAATACTAGTTCACCAAAAAGAGCAGTAATCTAACGTAATTCTGTAAAAATAAGAGTAATATTTGGTAATTATCCTCAGTCCTATATCGAGCAATGGCGGGTTACTTCTTGATGCTCTATGAAAAAAGATTAAGACAAGAAATATACAATAATTATATGTGGATTGTTGATCATTAGGATAGCTAGCCTAATCA
Source organism: Erythroxylum baracoense (assembly GCA_025629805.1). Taxonomy (NCBI): domain Eukaryota; kingdom Viridiplantae; phylum Streptophyta; class Magnoliopsida; order Malpighiales; family Erythroxylaceae; genus Erythroxylum; species Erythroxylum baracoense. Next base: position 7,871,263 of record JAOTAY010000003.1, on the reverse strand, counting down.
GTATCACAATAGGCTTGTAAAGAGGGGGGAGGGAGATTTGGTGAAGTGAATGCCATAAGAGGATATGGAGATATCATAGAATCCTTTTCACTGTAGATAGGGGTGGCAATGAATAGGGTTCAGTTCGAGTATTACTCTATCCATATCTATATCGATTTTTTATAACTCAACCCATATTCATATTCATATTCATCGGTTTTTACAATTTACTAACCATATCCAAATCCATTGGATTGCTTAAGTTTTGGATATCCATCGGGTTGTATAGCACATAAAAATATAACTTCTAAATAGAAAATATAAAGGGTAGACTTTTGCGAACGCTCCAAATCAAAATTAGTTTAATAATAATAAGTCAAGATTTTGATTTGTATGTCTTAAAAAACTATAAGATTGGAATAATAAAAATCATAATGTTTAGTACAAAGACAATATATATTTTTCATAATCAAGAATTAGAACAAAGACTGAAATATCCAAAGCTTCAAATTGTTTTTGCGTGAACTCCACAATATTCAAAACTCCATCTTTGGATCATTTGCATTATTATCATCTCATAAGAAAATAAAATATGATGAAAAAGGTAAAGACTGAGGAGTAAAGTGGGAATTTTAAAGTTGTTTCTTAACAAAAAATATTAATATTTTATTATATTTAACCATAAATATTTAAAAAACATAAAAATAGAGTTAATAAAAAACGGGTAGGATATTGGTATCCATCGGTTCGAGTTTTCACTAGACCCATATCTAAATCTATATCCACATTTATTTTTCAGCATCTATTTAAAATTCATTTTTTAGTCTCTATGTCCATTTTTTCGGGTCGGATAGTGCAGATATTAATCGGGTTGAAAACTCACTGCCATTTCTATCTAGGACTCACTCTTAACTTGTCCTTATTTTATTTTATTTTTTATAAGGGCTAATTTTTGATACTCATAAAGAAAAAAGTTAAAATACTTTTTTTACTTTGCTCTAACCTATAAAACTTTAGGAACGAGCCTAAAGATGATATAGCCAACTTTGATATATCTGCTTACCAATTTAAAGTCTTAAATTTGAATAATAACTAGGCATTATTATCACATTGATAAAAACACAAACATATTAAATTTATAAATACAAATTATATTAAATCTGTCGTTTAATTTATTAGTTTATTAATTTATATAAAGCATACTCAATAATTGATTAAAATATGTTCAAAAAATAGTTTGAAAGATAATAATTGCAGTAAAGCATAAACTTTTGGTGTGGCCAATTATTGCTACTTGCAATGGTGATTGACTAGTATTTTTACTATTTTGGTCCAATAATTAAAAAATCTAACTAGGCTAATTAGTTTAATGATAAAAAATTTGAATTGTCTAATTTGTTAATTTATTTTTTAACTTTTCGATCTAATTAATTTTGATAACTCTTGTTATTAAAAATCAATCAATTTATTAATTAATGGATCATTTTTAATAAATTAATGAGTTTTATAAATTAAAAAATCAAATAATTTTTATTTAATAATTTCTTTTTTAAATTTTAATTAAACTTTAAATTTTTCAACAGTTAAGGATAATCTCTTTCAATTATATTTTAAAATTTTTAATTTTATTTAACCTTAATCTGTTTTACAACAATTTAATACCAATTGAACCTTTAAAACTTTAAATTTCTTGTCTTACAGATTTAACTTCTAGTCTAATTTTTAAAACATTATTTTGATAAGAAAAGTCTAATTAAAATTGTTCAAACCGTTAGTTTATGCTTTCGGTGGGAATAATTAAGGGTATAATTCAGGGGGCAGATTATTTATACCCCTTATTTTGTGCCCTCTGTATCCTTTTGATTTCATCTATCTAATTTATTGTATCGGATGATTGAGATCAAATAGATATTGGGTAGTTACGGAATAAAGGTACAGAAGATTGTACCCATAATTGACCATCAAACTACTTAATAAGGATCGACATGACGTATTAAATCATGCATGTATTAATGATCCTAT
>JAOTAY010000003.1:7826368-7838905 GCA_025629805.1 Erythroxylum baracoense | reverse complement strand
GCCCCTTTTATAGTTGCAAACTTGAAGAAAGATTCAATTAACAATAATAAAGAAATAAGGACAACATTTGGTGGGAGTATCAAAAATAGTTGAGTGGCTCCAAATGTTTTTGAATTTTCGATGCACCACTCTTTGCCAACCACTGAGGTGGACCAACATAAATGACTCGAATTCTGTAGGTAGTTGGATAAGTTAAAGAAGACGAGATCTTCATACGAGATTGAATCTCCAATTGTGGCAAGTTCTTCTACAGTAATTGACACAACATTGAAGCAGTTGATGATAATGTTGGACACTACAAACATATTTCAAAACTTTTAATTTTATTCAATCTTTAATCAATTTTATAATAATTTAATACTGGTTAAATCTTAAACCTCTTATCTTACTGATTTAACTTTTAGTCAAATTTTATTGTTGCCCATGGTTGGTGAAGTTAACATTTAACAGGATATTATATTTTGTGAATAGAAAATATCATCTTAAACCAAACCAAACCAAACATACCCAAATTCCCGCCTAAGCAGGGTATGGGGAGGGTAAGATATACGCAGTCATGTCCGCAGCTCCGATAGAGATACAGAGACTGTTTCCTTAGAGACCCCCGGCGAGAAAATATCATCTTATATATAGAAAATTAGATGTAAATTAGCATATATATTTATATATATATATGCTTACATAGTGAATAAAATTAATCAATTTTGCCAAAGCCTATGAGGTTCATTGACATTCTAGTTCTTGCTAGTTTCATTAGCCAAAAAAAAAAAAAGAACTTGAGCTTCCTTTCAAAATTCATCTCGCTTTTCGTTACATTCATACTTCGGATAAATGTTTCATCTTTATAATTGATGTTGTGCATTCCTGTGTTCAAGCTTTTTTTCTGGTTGTAATAGATTGCCCTGCAGATCTCGAGACTTACTCAATCCGACCCAGATAAAAGTTGAGTTGAGGCAGCCCGCAGCTGTGGCTTCGCAAGTCGTTTAATTTTACATCTTCAATGAAATTCCTCAAATGATGCTCACTTCCTAACCATTCACCACAAAAGAATTGTTGCTATCATAGATTTCTTGTTTACAATATCAAAATATAATGCTTACAATTAATAAATTGGCTGGTACCCTAACGTCGAAGCAGGTCAGGTGCACGGGGTTATTGGATGGATTAACGATGAATGTCAAATCATGGAACTTATAGCCAGCCAGGCACGTCCATAATGTCTTAGGCTTCGTTTGGTTTCCTTTCAATCAGCTATTTTTTTTAGCTGATTCGGTGATTTTAACTGTTTGACACCTTTGACCAGTAGCTGATTGAGTGACAATCAGCCAAATTGAAAAACGCTGCTGCATACCAACGTTTTCTCCCACCAACCATAGATTTAAAACATCAATTCTTATTTAACCCTTTTGAAGATTGCTAATTATCATTTCATTTTTACACATGTTTTTGTATAATAAAAGGTCATAAAATTTGTTATTGAAATATGACCATATGGGCATAGAAGTATCTTGTGGCTTGTCATATAAACAGGTGTAGACAGTAATAGGTTACAAATAAAATGTTGACTTTAATTGAAAATGAAAATAAAAAGATCTGCATTATTATTATTATTATTATTATTATTATTATTATTATATATTTTATGTTTTTATTATAATTATAAAATTAATTTTTGTGAAATTAAATATCTAAAATTTAAATTCTTATAAGAATATTCAACGAAATGCTAACATATATAACATTCATACTTTTATAATTTTTTTAAAGTCATATCCTCGTAAGTCATTTTATACATAAACAGTTAATACTAAACAGTTAATTTTACCAAACATCTCTAACAAACAAATAATACAATCTACTAATCAAATCAGCTGATATAATTTTTGATAGCTAACAGCTGATTGCCAAACACGACCTTAGTTTCTGTGGTGGGTATGATAGACACGTGAATAGAAAAACCCTAATCGCTGAAAACTGTCGATGGCTTAAAAATACGGCAGGCGAAGTTCATTGATTCTTTGTGAAAGAAACTAATTAAAACTTGCAGTATCCTTTGCTATATCCAAGTTATAATCTTGTTTACGCCGCAAGTGTTGCCGAAATCAATTTCCATGCTAATGTTCTGCTTCCAAGGTAGTCTCTGGTCAATAGTGATTCAGGGGGGATCATACTCAATTTGTTGTCCTAAGTTTAATCTGTGGTTTTAAGTGTCGTTTTCGACCAGTCTCCCCTCAGGTCAGAAGGATCATGGAGATCCGTTGGGTCCATAAAGTTTGGAAGAGGTGTAGTTATACAGATGTTTTACAAACCCTCACTAGCAGTTGTTGAACAGATGGGTGAGGGACTTTCAAACCAATCTAACCTACTAGATAGAGATGCTGTTGGGGATCCCACGACCAGTTACGCCTGGACCTGAAGAAGGGAGGAGCAGTTCATAAGGGGGAATGCCCGCACCGCTTCTGTTTCTAAGCTGGATGTCCTTGTTTCTTGAATTTATTATCTCTTCTATCTCCTCTAGTCGAGCAGAGAACTTTTGGAACAATTGCATCACCTCATGATCGTTGATCCAGTGGCTGTGCAGATGGTTAACGTGACCCAGGTACTCTTCATCTGGGGAGTGAGTTGATAGGGTGTCTTGAACAGCCATCACTTTTGTGGCTTGAAGTTGAGTTGGCAATGACGACAGGAAAGTACGCTGAGGATCTAGAATGAACTTTCCATAATCAGGTTCATTTTCTTGTGGGATGAGTTTTCTCATGAGGGTAGGGCGATTTGGCACATACCCACCAAAAGGATACTGCCCAAAGTTTATAGCTGCATGCTGACCTGAAGCAATCCAGATCATTGTAGTAAGTATACCAGATAAATCTTCTTTTGTCTCGAGCTTAGGCCACCATGGTTCATCCCTTTTGTCATAGTGACCTTTGTTCTTTATTTCATTCCACCAGGCTTGGAGCTCTATATCAGATGTGACAGAATTGGGCTCAGAGTAGAAATGGTTGACATAAGACTCTACCCATTCCTCTATGGCCGACCATATCAGGAGTCCATCTGAAGCATAAGGGTAGTCTTCAATCACAAGTCTAACGCCACAGGGCATTGAAGGATCTGCCACTGCCATGCCCCTAAAAATCATACCACAAGCATCAGTGTGTATGAAGATTGACAGCAACAACCATATCGAGCAAAGGAAAGCTCCAGAATGGAAGTACTGTTTGAGAGATAAAGCAGAAAGGGAAGAATGAAAAGAATCTAATAATATGCTTGACTTTCTACCTGCGGAGAAGATCTGCAGGCAATGCTTCCATGTCAAAACGCCACATAATTTTGTAGGCTGCAGAACTGACTTCCATTGCATACTTTCCAGGGCTAAATGAAGCCTCAATTATCCCTCCGCCATTTATCAAACTTTGCCGGGCAAGAGCATTAATCTCCAACGTATATCGCATATGGGGATGAAGTAGTTTGTAAATAGGATGCATTTGGCTAAGCTGTCTGTGAGTTGCAATTATATAGGGCTCCATTGAAGCGTGAGTCCTCAACCTGAGAGAAAGAATCGTCAACAAAAGAAGAAAGTTCATGAGAGTAAAAGCCAGTCCTATGAAGAAATCAGTCAAATACCAAGACCTAGTCCCATTAAATCTAAACATAGCACCTTTGCTTTCTGAAAAATTCAACTTGAAGATGAGGGACGAGACCTTAATAATCACTACCCAAGCTTAGCTAAGGATGCATATGACATGACAATGTTGAAGACCTATTAAAGTTCCATGCATTTACCAGTGGTTTACTAATTGATGAATGCCAGCATCATTTGAACAGACATGAGCTTTCGCCAGCTTCCAGATCCAATGTTTTGTTGCATCATGCCCATGAGTGTAGACATGCTTATTGTATTTTGAAGAAGGCGTCGGAGGAAGTGAAAGTTCAATGGCAATTGGCCTGAGCATACCAGCCTTATTATGGAAGAAAACTGTCCTTGTGGCATAAGTTTTTCGATCGGGCAAAGCATTGATCTTCTTGATAAATGGCAAAAGCATGTCATGGTAATCAAGTATAAATAACCTGTTCTCTTCAATTGCCTACGTCATCAAGTTTCAAAAACAGAAGTTAAGACAATATCTAATTCAGCAGGAACAAATTTCATTCACAGTTCATTTAGCTTGTAAAAAAGGTCAGGTAAACCAGCACAACTAGTCTACATTGCACTAGATGGCGGAACAGTACAGGACATGGAAATCAAAGTGACATAGCGGCGAGAAAATCAGCTGAAGGCATATTTCAAAACGTTTTACCTTTTCCACACTCATTCCATGTAGTTCTTCCTCTATTAATTCTTTTTTAAGAGCTGATTCTGGAGGGCCATACACTGCTGGGTCTAGTTTGCTGAGAATCGGGAATTCCTATACAAAAACAATCCAACTCAAAGATTTGTAGCTGCACCAAATAGACTGTGCACAGTGCAATCTTATAACAGAAACAACAGATTATGAATTGAGAAAAATTTACCTTTAGGACTTCAATGTTCACAGGATTGACCCCAGCCAATGTCTGCCGTGCGAACTCATTATCACGCAACCATGCAAATCTATCCCCTGTACAGAACATGGCGCAATGTGAACAGAACTAGATAAACTCCAGAACTGGGGAAAAAATGGAGGAATAATGCACATACGTTTTATAACAGCTGGGACTTCATACTTCAGTAGCCTTTCCCCAATGCTAAGAACCTTATCCATAACACTTCCCGGAAAGGTATTCCGAATTACTTCTTTTTGATCTTCAAGTCTTAGCAGAACACCTTTGTTGTATAACATATCGATATCAGAGAAGCAAGTGAAAGGAATATCTGATTTTGACAATGTGGCCGCGATAGACGGAATAAGATTGTGAAGCAGAGCTTTCAACCTTCCTGCTGAGAAAGTGTTCTGCTTGATCTCCTCGAAAGTTTCATCACGAGGCACATAAACTGGATGTGGTTTTTCAATACGGCTCTCGTAGAGTGGATCTATATCGAAATTGTACTAGGTTAGACACAAGTTGGACAAATCTCCTAGAAATAATTCAGAAAAAATTCCCTGAAGAGTAATAAACCTGACTTCGTTGGAGGTCGACCAGTTCTACAGCGTCTAGGATAGGGCCATTCTTTACCACCAATGACCGGCCTAGCAAGATCATCGTCTTTATCAGGGTTGCCCAAATCGTTATAAGGAGCATAATCATAAAGTCTTTCATGTGCTTTTCTCTCCCCTTTTCCGTTACCGCGAATGCTGAGTAAGTCTTCACGTCGTAGATCCTTGATGCCTGGTGGTGTTTGTGATGGTAAGTATGCCTGTCATAAACAAAATGGCCTTTAGATAAGCAGAAAAAGGTAAGAGAGCATTAGCAAAATGAAGTAAAAGAAACACTACTGTCTAGCACTCACTTGATTGCTGAAAATAATTCTGCTTTCGGCGTTATCTTTCTGCGAATGGATCCATGTGTTGGCAGGAAAAAATATTGGACCTTCAATAAAACCATGAACAACAATCTCCAACACGTAGAACTCCTTGTCTTGAAGATTTGTGACAATAACAGCCCCAGGATTGCCAAAGTCGATTGGGACGGTGAAGTCAGCCGCATATTCAACTATATGTACATGACTAGGTGATGGCTTCGGCAACCATCCCCGCACTGAAGACAGCACAGTCTTTCCTGATTGAGTCACTACAGAAGCAAACAAGTAAACTTTTCATTAGCCTTCAGTTAAAGAACAAAAGAATCCAAAAGTATGGGGAAAAGAGAAAGCGGAAACCTCAAAAACTCATGTACAAACAGTTCAAGAACACCAAGAAAGATTTCATCTTTTGCACAAAAACAACCAGTTCCAGTTGGGAAATGAGTGCTAACCAGGATCAATCTCTTCACTGATAAGCTGAATCACGATCCCTCGACCAAACCCATTAATAAAGTAATCCCACTGATCTTCAATCTTCTCAGTGATCTTCTCTTTCATCTTCTTTCTTACAGTGATCACTGCTCTCACATCAATCATGCCTTTACTCTTGGCAGATAGCAATGGACCGTTGACCTCCTTGTTAGTTTCCGTCGACTTTTCCGACTCCACAGCCTTGTCCTCACTACTTATCACCGCTTTGATTGACCCAGAAGAAGCAACCCGTGAAACAGGTACTCTTCTAGCCCACAGAATCCCATGGCTTGTGGTCGAAGGTCGCTGGGAGTGTAACTGTGGGTTCAAAGCAGATATATATTTCACTGTATACATCTCGTAACCAGAATCTATCTCTTTCAGTGTTGTCCCAGTTCGACAATGGATTGAATGATAAAGATTAGACTTTTGCAATAAGAACCATTGTCTTGATCAAGTGGGGTGTCCAGAGACGCTCTTAGATAGAGTGTGAAGTTAAGCACCGGACATTACAGTTTCTACTTCTGCTGAAGTGCGTAGATAGGAGTCTAGATCTGAAAGTGAGCAGAACCAGTTCAGTTTGCAGTAATCTATTATTTGTTGGTATAGGACTGGAGGGTACAAGCTCAGTTTATTGCGCGTGTGATACACAGACCAATACGTTAGAAAGCGGGAGTGTCAAACTTGGGACAAGTTCCAAGACTATAGTATGCAGATGAGTGATTAAAGAATAAGGAAAAAAGATGAAGATGAGCTCTGCTTCTGATCACGTTCACGATAATAGTAATTGATAAATGATGTTTGTTAGATGTCATGTTTACTCTCTGTCAATGGGGGTAATGTCAAGTTGACTCTTTTTTTAATACTACTTGTGTAAATTTGTATCATCATCATCACTTTGTATGACGTAGATAATCCATTATCTGCACTACAGTGCAGAAGAATGAAAAGTTGAAGATTTTTCTGTTCACTAAAACTGGGTTCCATTTCGTTTTCACTCTTATTTCTGACTTTGCAAGAAGAAAACTATGAAAATCAACCTTTTAAACTACATATATCAGGTATTGTCGAGGTTGACGATTTAAGTGATGTCTTGTTTAAATTTCTATGCGAATACAGATTTTCTGAGAGGTTCATAGTTTATGAAAATTTTATGAGACAGTTCAATCCAAATCCTCAATATTTGAAAAATGAAGTGACTTCCAACTACTTAGAAGCTGAAAAGAAAGATTATTTCTCGTTGATAAACTACTGGTTTATGGTCGTTGTTTCTGCATGAATTCAGATGATACTTTTCTACGGTAGATTGGATAAGATACTACATGTCTACAACTGATGTCTTCTTTGAATTTTCTTACTCAAGATGACCTGCGTCACATGTCTATTTTACAATTCTTTCTTTTCACCACTTAGGAGGTATGGTTGTCCTTTGCAGAAGATAGAAAATGACCTTGCAAGACCTGTGCTTGGCAAATTCATAATTTATTTTTTGATAATTGCGTATCAATATATAACAATGATTATAAAGTAATATTAGCGTGGTTCCCATCTTTTACCGCTAATCAGACTCCTCAGTTCCACTACTTTTCTTCAGTGGCAGGCAACTTCAAATCTGAGACTTTCTTAACGACCACAAGCCAAGAAAGGGGTAGACAATGAACTGAGAAGTAAGAACCTCAAACATAAAGTAAGATGTACCATCTAGAAAACGTGCCAGAAAGCATTCCATTATTCTTTTCTTTTTGAAATATCCTTTTCAGATTCAAAGAAAGTTTGCCTTGTTTTGTTGTTGAAGTCAAAGATGCCTCCTCCATCGGTTATGTTGATAAACTAATGGGTAAGGTGCCCTTATTTTAATGGTAGTTTGGTCATCGTCAAACAGAATTGGAACAGATATCAAGAAACTTCCCACTTACTGTAACCATCCATATAATAAGAGATTCCAATCATCTGGCACGTTCATATGTAAATGTCAGTCCAGTCCCCTTGCCCAAGAGAATTGAATTGAGGTCACCATACCTTCTCAATAGAGTGAAGTGACCAACTAGTAAACTATAAATTCTTCATTCTGCGCACAGATGCCAGGCGTTTATTTCACCTAGAGGCAAACTTGTCAAGCACCCGATAAAGCATGGATTAACGGTGCAATTTTATCTTAAAGGAACACAAAACTATAATGATATAAAGATACAATCATCATCACATAACACTGTAACCTCTTTTTATTAAAAACATAAATTAGGGGAAATAGACCTCAATCTTCACGGCAAGTGGTATTGAGGTTGTATTCAGGATTTTGAGGTTAAGGGTTCAGTTGTTCCTCACCTTGTCTAAATTGTAGCATTAGAAAATGACAAGGATTCAACAGGTTTTAGCCAATCACACATATGATCCATTGGCCTCTCATATGCTTCTCACATGCAACATAGAGACTGCAATTAATGGAGGTGAGATTTGGTTTACTGGGCAGGATTACATAATGGCTCCAAAATAATTATGATATTCATGTTGAAGCCTAAAAGAGGAAGTAATTTCGGGAAAGAGGAACCGTCATGGCAGCACTACAGGTGATAAGCTCCCCATCCGCTGTCACGATGTATGTTTCAGGGTCCACTTTGATATCAGGGAGAGTATCATTTAGCTTCATGTCAAGTTTAGTGAGTTTCCTGACATTGCCTACCGCCTCCACTCTCTTGTTGAGCCCATATAAGGCCTTAATCCCATTGTCTGCAGCTGCCTGTTTAGAAGGGACATTAAGGAAAAACATGGAAAGATACTTTTGTCAACACAAGTATGAAGACAAGGCCTAGAAAAAGAAATGTTGTAGGAATGGAATGAAGGACGAGGTAAAGAGTGTCATGCCCTGCTAACAAAAGCTATGGAGTTGGAACCTCCTGCCTTTCCAAATGCTCCAAACATAGGCCTGGAGATTACCTGCAACAAACCAACATGAAACTTGAAGCAAACGATCTTTGTTTTTCAGTTTCCAGACCTCCTTTCAAGCAAACTCAACATGCATTTCCCATGAATATAATAGTTTTATCGTAAATACATTATCTTCAGCTCCAACATTGCACTAAATGTGAAAATGAGAAGTTAAACAACTTTAGTCAATAATGTTACTTTTTAGTAAACCGGATGCCTCATTCACAAACATGATAATCTGACACTTAGATACCAAATCTTACAGGTTCAGGTGTAGGAATGCTTGCATTTGGATCACCCATGTTAGCCCATGCAATTGCACCACCTTTAATTACCAGTTCAGGCTTTGCTCCAAAGAAAGATGGCTTCCATAGAACAAGATCAGCCAACTTCCCAACCTGCATTTGATTTATCAGGCAGATATCAAATGAGTAATAATGTCGCCCATAATATCTATATCATGGAACACTGGAAAAGTTTTAGGAAAATTTAGTAAAGATTGGATTGTTACATTCAACTTCTAAACATACTCTTATTAAGAATTCAGAAAAACAATTTTTGGTTCATCAAAGATAATAGAAAATTTACCTCAACTGAACCAATAAAATCAGCTAAACCATTTGCAATAGCCGGGTTTATAGTATATTTTGCAATGTATCGTTTGATGCGGAAGTTGTCGTTATCTGATTTACCAGGACCAATCCATCCCCTTTGAGATTTCATCTTATGAGCAGTTTGCCAAGTTCTGCTGACAACCTGGAAATCCCATTCAGACTTGTCAAATTTGAAGTTTAAACATAACAGTTATCTGGAGATAGACTGGAGGTTAACTAACAAAAATGTTAAAGAAGCTACAAGTTATATACCATTTGATATTATCCAAAACCAACCATATAGCAAACACAAATGCACCAATTGCAAAACGATATAGCAAGTTAATGCATCTTTGTCCTGATAAGTTTGCATTCAGTTTGGTAATAAGTTTGATCTAATGGAAGGACTAGAATAAAGGGAATGCCCATGTCTCTTTACATTATTCCTCCAGCAATTCAGTTATGAAAATACTGATCTCTTAACTGTTTCCCACCGGGGCTAGGATTAGTCTTGTTTTAATTGTTAGGACACATGATCATGAAATTCCACTAAAACTGAAATCTCTTCTTTTGATGCTGAATAATATAAGAAAAGATAGCTTTCAGGTTTCTTTACTTCAGTCATCCCAAGTGCACAACTCTCAAAAGATATTATCATCATAACAAATAAAATTTGTCAATTCTAGTTCTGCCAATTCTAGTGCTCCATAGCATATCAATAACAACTAAATTCGATGTTGAATATAAATATCCACTTATTTATGAGGTGATACGACTTTATCACAATTGAGCCTAAGAGGATATGCTTTTTCCATGCACAGATGTCAGTCTGAACCTCGTTTATCACAGTCCTAGCCCAACTCAATACAATTCAAGCATATTGAATATAAATACTTTACTAATTACCATGTGGCAGTAGAAAAACGACTAGCAAACAACAATATAAATAAAGTGCGATATGGAAGAAGAAATTATGCCAAAGGAAGTGAAAAAACCTCTCCAATACGACCCATGGCTTGTGAATCAGAGGATATAATGCTAATTGCCCCCATATCATGCAATATGTCTTCTGCAGCAATTGTTTCTGCCCTTATCCTTGATTCAGCAAAAGCTACATCTTCTGGAATGTTTTTATCAAGGTGATGGCAGACCATCTGCATGTGCCCAATAAAAATTGAAAATCAATTATCCTTACAATATAATCTTTCCCAGTAATTTTGGTATCTTTTCATACCAGCATATCAAGATGTTCATCTATGGTGTTAGAAGTAAAAGGTCGTGTGGGATTTGTTGATGATGGCAGGACATTTTTCACACCACAAACTTTAATAATATCTGGAGCATGACCGCCACCAGCACCTTCACTGCCCCATGAATTACCAGCGTAAGCAAACAAGAGATGTAGCATTAGAAAATCTATCAAACCTTGAAAATGCACATGGTTATTATCCTTCAGCAATATCTCAAAACATAGAGAACACAGCAATAATGAGACCTGTATGAAAGGAAGCTAGCTCGGTCATATCATCAAAGTTTCCATGTAACTGTACAAAGGTCATACTCAACCAAGTAGAAGTGACCAGCAATTGGATCAATTGGATTTGTTCCTATTGCATCTCTCCAGGAATCTTTCCCCATGAGAGACATCATGAAGAAAAGTCCCATGAATTGAAAGATATTTGATAGTTGTAACTTACACCCAGAAAAAGTTCGTGCCTAAATTATGTAGAAGATTATCCACTTGAACCTACTAAAGATTCATAAAATAAAAAAATTGTAAGTGAGTCCTTTACCTGTGATAAGCGTGAATGGTTCTTCCTTTAAAAGCGGCAATTGTATGCTCAACAAATCCCGATTCATTCAAGGTGTCAGTATGAATATTCACCTATGAAATCAAACAGATAAAACATCAGTGAAACATACAAGTCATAGTTTTACATTTTGCCTATCTATGAATGTGACCTGGATGCCATGTGCATCTGCTACAGCCAAGCAGTTGTCTATGGCTGCAGGAGTAGTTCCCCAATCCTCATGAAGCTTCAGTCCCATTGCTCCAGCTTGGATTATTTCATGTAGTTCCTCAGGTTTGGCTCCATTACCCTATAACGTAAACAATAAGATTGCACAAAGCAGAAAAGGAGTTGCAATTACTCAAAGAACTATTGGGGAGGCTAATCTGTGAAATGCAAGCTAGTGAAAGTTGCATGGAAGAAAAGAATTAAGTATAGAGTCATTGAAGCATACTTTTCCAGTGAAGCCAAAATTTAGAGGCAGGTCATCTGTAGATTGCAACATTAGTTTTAATTGTGATGGAGCAGGGGTACAAGTAGTTGCACGTGTTCCATCAGCTGGCCCTGTCCCACCTCCCACGAGAGTGGTGATACCTGTAACAACATTCAGTTTTCAAAAGGAAAGTTGATTTTCCGTAGGATGTATAATACAATTTGATCATGCTGAGGTCCCAGAGAAAAATGTGACAACATTCACCGTAATCAAGTCCACGAGTATTATGAAGAAAAACGTGTGCAAAATTCATCAAAAATGTATAATAATTTAGCAATAAAGAAAAAATAGAATACCACTGCTTTAAGGATATTTTTCTAGGTAAAACTTGCACAACATGTATAATCTTGAGTCCTACCATCAAAATTAAGAAAGCTGAAATAGCACATTAGGAATACATTGTACATAACACATGTGAAATTATAACCTACAACTAGGATGCCAGCAAGACAACAGCTTCTCACAGTTGTGAACCTGACAATGCAAGAATTTCATAAGACAAGTGATGTAGGAAAAATAGAGGAATTATGAACTAGTGGTTAAAATCACAAAATTAGGTAAGTGTGGATGATATTAGGCTGTTGGAGTATTAGGTTTCAAGGTTGAATTTTGGCTAGGAATGCATAATTTTTTATTTTGTAAAGCTGGGAATTTAAGGTTTGATTGCTGGAATTTTAGCTTAGAATTTTGGGGTTTAATATGGTTAGAATATAGGTTTGAGATGGCTAGAATGTAGGATTAAGAGGGCTGTAATTTGAGTTAGGGTTGCTGGAATTTTAGGAAAGAACACAAAGAATGGAAGGTAGGAAACTAGGAATCACTCCTAGG
>JAOTAY010000003.1:7777437-7807026 GCA_025629805.1 Erythroxylum baracoense | reverse complement strand
ACCCACGAATCAAAAGAAATGGAAGCAACGATGGAGAGAAAAACTACCTCTGGATCTCGCAATCTCTGGCAGATTTGCCTACGCTCTACACACTACACTCTTAGGTTGTTTAAGGAAGAGGGTATAGTGAGCCGTAAAGAAGAGCAACGAAGGGATTAAAAAGATTGGAGCTTTAGTTAACGACGGAGACAAGGAAGGCTTTTGGTATTTATTTTTAATTCGATTGAACAAAAGCTGTCAGCAAGTAACTGAATCAGCAAGTTGGTACTTTTAAGTTGAGTTTTAAATTTATGATACATGAAACATATTTAATCAAACACGTGTTCTGCGACCTTGCCGGTTACACAATGGCGAGACTCTCAACTTGCCATCCTTTGAAACACACCGACTTCTAGTAATCAAACTCTCAACTTGCCATCCTTGTCCCGCCCAATGTTATACATTTGCGTAATAGTCTTCCTTCTTTGGATGGAGTCATTCAAGATCCCCATATGGACTTCACAGACTACATCATTGGGTAACAGAGGAAATAGTTGACTCTTTACATGTATTAAATCTTATGTACTTACTTCATTTCACATTCAACTTGTGAGATGTGATGTTCGGAAAATGACGGAGGAGATAGATATCTGGCAGCAATCTATCACATTCAAGCCGAAGGAAACAATATGGCTTATACCAACATAAACACACACACGGTTAGAATTTCACCTTGCATCTGCTGCTAAATTTGACTCTTTGGGATATTTCCATTGGAAGTTTTTATGTTTTGGTCAGTGCCTCCATCTTGTTCATACAGTCTTACGTTAAATAGAATGAAATTAAAGCCTCTTTTAACGTAAACCTGTAGTAATCTTATAACTCTTTCTTTGGTTGTTCGTCATTAAGTTCACTGTTAAATTCAAAAACCACCATTCGTTTTCATTAGCTCAATTTCAATTAACAAAATTCTAATTAATTGATTTTAAAGTTAATTTCAACTCAAAAAATTTTAAAAAATTAAAAATTGATTTGAAAGACATAATTTAAACTCAAATTAATTTTTTAAAAAAAATTACATGATATAACAAGTGTAGCAACTTTAAAATTGATATCTCTCGATTGTAAAATTCTAATATTATATTAAATTATAATTTAAAATTGAGATATCTCAAAAATTAAATATAATACTAATTTTATGATGTTAAAAAAATAGACCGATTATTTATTGGACGATTTTTAAATAAATTTTTAACCAAATTAATTGATAAAAATAGATTTTATTTTGTTTTAAAATTTACAAATAATCAAAAAATTTAATCATGCAAATGATATTTTTGGGACTATTTCATGTTTGGATCCAAAGAACTTTGGACTCTTATAAAAAGAGATATGGCGGAATTTATGAAAATTCAATTTCCTATATCTTAAAGATTAAAATAAGATTTTAATGAACATATGCATGGCAATTGGGCCAGTCCGGCCAAGTCAACTGTTCAAGCCTAAATTAAATAGACCAAGGATTGGAATTTTTGAGCCCGATTGAGTCATTGGTTGGGCTCTAATTAGGACTATCCCGAGTTTATCAGGCCAGGCCCAAGGAATTAAGAGCAAATCATTTTTTATTTTTTTTAAAAATAATTTATCAACCGTAAACTTCTTTAAGCTCTGCTACTGCCTACTCTTAGATTATCCAGATTCGGGTAATTCACTTAGTTCATGCAAATACTGACGGTGTCACTTGTTTCCTCATTGATTTGTAGTTTTTCAAAGAAGGGTTTCCTATGGATTCTGTTGTCTTTTGGTTTTTTCAATGGTCTCTGTTCAGATGTAGATCCCACTCTTTTAAGTGCATGATTAGTTTCCAGGGGCTCGGTCAAGCGTATTTGCACCTGTTTATGTTTTGTCTTTATGGCCTTTTATTTCTTTATTGGATTCTTTTCTTCAATGTGTAGTCTTATCACAATATAATAATGACATACATTTGGATTGATGAGAAATTTCTCCTTTTTTACTTTCCACTTGGCCAATTTTCTTCTCCATTGTGGACCAACTGATGATTGGTTGACATGGGCTCTTCTTCATCTTCTTCATTTTCTTCGTTAATAATGGCTTCTGACTCAATCTCTCTCATGATTTAATCATTCATGGAGTTCCTCTTCAGGTGCATAAATAATATTTGGTCTAAGGTTTAGTTTACCTGCTATGTTTTGTTTTAACAAAGTATATTGTTCGAATTTGGTGGGCCTTACCCAGAAATTCAAGACCTTCCCACGTTATCTTTGCCCTTCTTTGACAGTAATATTTCGTCTGTTTTCCAGGTTGAACTTAGTGCTCCAGCATTATCTTTGATTTGGGTTCTGAAGTAGAGTTTCTGATCTTTTGTTTGGTTGCTGTTTCTGGTTCTAACCAGTGTTGTTTGGTAAATCATGGTTCTTGGGTTGAGATCGAAAAACAAGAAAGGCAATTCGGTGCAGATCGATTACTACATCCACGTACAGGAAATCAAGCCTTGGCCACCTTCACAGAATCTAAAATCAATTCAATCCATTGTGTTCCAATGGGAAAATGGCGATCGAAATTATGGTTCTTTCATTTCCAGTTTTGAAGATGGGAAATTTGTCAGCGAGTCCTTTAGGCTTCCAGTTACATTATGTTGGGAAAACTCTAAGAAAGCCAAAAGTTTCCATAGAAACTACCTAGAATTCAACTTGTATGAACCTAAGAAAGACAGGGCAACAAAAGGTCAACCTTTGGGATCTGCTGTTATAAATCTAGCAGATTTTGGAATCATTGAGGACAATGCAATTATAAGTGCGCCAATCAGTTTGAAGAAGAATTATAAGGGCAACGTACAGCCAGTTCTTTATATTAATATTCGTCCACTTGATAGTGAAAAGTCCACTTTGTATAAAGGAGTCTCGTTGGAAAAGGATGGAAGTGAATCTGTTTCGGAAGTTACCAATGAAGATAGTGAGATTGCATCATTTACTGATGATGACGATGGTGTTTCCTCTTATGTTGTGGAGTCTAGCAAAAGTTCACCAGGTCAAGAATATCAGGTACTCTTTCAATTGTTACCATTTCACTCATTGGTCCGTTATTTTATTGTTATGTTTCGCTAGCTTTGGTGGTTATAGCTGTTAGATTGGAAGAGTTCGCAAAATGTGTCTTAAAACATACCGAGTAGCGGTACTTTTAAAGAAACTTGGGTTTATGAACTTGAGGTCATAAAGTTTGAATTCCTAATTCAGTATAGATGTTGAGCACTCAAACCTCTGACAACAATTTGCCATTTAACTGCAACGTACAGAATGAACTCCAAGTCAGCCATTTCATACCTATGTATGTTACTGTAGAAGCTATTGTTCATTCCATTCATCCAAATATCTCCACCTTACTACTACTCAAATTGTATTCTTATTATTGAAGTTTAGAGGACTAGCAATATTAATACTTTCCTTGATCAAGCTTCCTATTTCTTCAGTGAGTAAATAGCAAGTTACATGAATATTACAGAATGGACAAAGGTCAACCCCATATTCATGTGTAGCACCTCCTAACACAGAGGAGAGTACAAAATCAAACCATGTAGGCTCTGTGGAGAATTTTCCCAATAAAGATGCAAACGGGAAAGCTTGGTTGCATGACAGAAGTGAAGCAGAGTTGGCTGTTACCAGTACATCTCACACTAATCTAAGTGGTGTAGAAAGAAGGAAGCAGCAATCCAATGGACAGGATAGAGATATTTCAGTGGGAGATCAACTAGATTTGCAGCAAAAACTTATTGATAAATTGCCTCATGATGCTATGCCAAAGCAGGTACAGTTAAGGAGTAACACCCTTGCAATGAACAGGACTGCAACTGCAGTACAAGCCAATACACGCAGAGATAAACTCAAGCATCTTAAGTCCATTCAGTTGCAATTTGACTCGACTGAGAGCATTGAGCCAATTAGCGATCCCCTATTCCTTGAGAATGCAAAGAAAATTAATATTTCTGACAATGCACGAAAAGCTGTTAGAAGCAATTCTTCAAGTGAACGAGAATCTTTAGATTACAAAATTAATTCAAGACCAGCTGTTGAAATTAGAGATAAAAGAGTTGGTGAAGCTGCTGATGCCAATAGTGGCCTTAATTCTGTTGATGCAGAGAAAAGTTATTCAGTAAATAAAGTCCAGATTATGAAGAAGGTGAAAGAAAATGATCTTACTCAAAATATACGGGCAGGTGGTACCATTAGCGTGCCAAGTGGTAAGGAAGAACCAAAAAACAGATTGTCTGGAAACAATGTGGAGTTGGAATCTAAAGTTGAAATCCTTGAGGAAGAGTTGATGGAAGCTGCCGCCCTTGAGGTTGGTCTTTATTCAGTTGTTGCTGAGCATGGAAGCTCCACAAGTAAGGTACACGCTCCAGCGAGGCGTCTCTCAAGGTTCTATTTTCATGCTTGCAAGGCAAGATCCCAGGCTAAGAGGGCCAGTGCAGCTAGAGCTATCGTCTCAGGATTGGTTTTGGTTTCTAAAGCATGTGGAAATGATGTTCCAAGGTATGCAGCAATACCTGTTATTCTGACTTTAGAAATACAAGCTTACAATATGAATTCTGTGGATTAATACAGACCACTAATTGATTAAGTGAAATAATATCCCCTGTAATTGGTAATGAGTAACCCTAAAAACCATTTCTGACACTTTCAGTAATATAAGTTTGCTGATTCAAGGATATCTTCCGAGACAATGGAATTGAAGCATACTATAATTTATATTCAGGCGTGTAAACTGTTGCTTGACCATCATATTGTATTTTAAATTATAAGATTAATCGAAAACTAACTTTCTTGTGCATATTGATTTAAAGATCCTATCTTCTTTGATCAGATTAACTTTCTGGTTGTCAAATTCAATTGTGATACGAGCAATTGTAAGCCAGACAGCAGAATCTAGAGATGGAAAGGCTTGGCATGAGTCCTCAACGTATGAAGATCCCAAAACCAATGGAAAAGAAAGTTGTGATGAGTGGGAGAAATCTCAAACTTATATAATGGCATTGGAAAAGTTTGAAGCATGGATCTTCTCTAGAATTGTTGAGTCAATTTGGTGGCAGGTCAAATCTCAGTTCTTTACCAATTCTGCATTGAGTTCCCAACTTTCTAAATACTCTGGCATGTGGACCATGCTCATGCAATTTTTCCTTTTATGTTCTTCAGACCCTGACTCCACATATGCAGTCAACTGCACTGAAGGGCTCAAAGTCAAAGAAGCACCACTCTAGAAGGAATGGACTGGGGGATCAAGAACAGGTGAATTTTGCAATTGATCTATGGAAGAGGGCTTTCAAGGATGCATGTGAAAGGCTTTGCCCTATCCGAGCAGGGGGCCATGAGTGTGGCTGCTTGCCTGTCTTAGCTAGATTGGTAAGCTTATAAATTTTTAATTTTGTTTCTCAGACTAGAGTATATGTTCTTATTTTGTGTTAGTTGAGAAGGAGAAAATTTTCAACTTTGTCATTCTTTTTCTGAAACTTGATCTTATAGGCATGCCACTAATGCGTGATGAGTGTAAATTTCCAATAGATTTTGAAGTGTATTCATTAATATACTAAACAAGATTGTTCCTCATTTCTAAGCCCTACCCTTTATGATCCTTGAAGCAATTTTAAAGGTTTTATTTTGCAAATCAATTTCTCACTGCCTGGCAGAAAAATGACATTTTTTATGTTCTTACTAATAGGTAATGGAGCAGTTGGTTGGTAGATTGGATGTGGCAATGTTAAATGCCATTCTTCGTGAATCAGCTGAAGACATGCCAACAGATCCAGTTTCGGATCCTATCTGTGATCCAAAGGTTCTTCCAATACCAGCTGGAAAGTTTAGCTTTGGGGCTGGTGCACAACTGAAAAATACAGTGAGTACTTAAAATGATTGTAAGGATGTGTATTGCTTAGAATTTGTATTATGGTTATTTTATACATTGTATAATGCTATGCTATGTACCCCAAGGCTGGATATCAGCCCCTCGGTTGCTTGGAAAGGCTTGTTAACCAACAGGGTCAAACTCAAGCTTGCCATTCAGAGGAGTTTATCCTGTCCCATACATTCCAACATCTTTCGATCAATAGTCCCCCTCGTTCTATCCACCGTGAAATATAGCCTGACAGTAGTCGAAACTGGTTCACCTCTTTTACATTTCGATCAAGGAAGTCGAAAATCAATTGATAGAAATTGCTTAAATATACGGTTGGTGTATTTTCAGTCTTTCTGTTTTTATCTGCATTGTTATCAGATCCGTTATCCAAGTTGAGAGAGACAAATTGAACAAGTATGGCCACCCCCTACTGAGCTGTACTATTAAACTTAAATTGGGCTTATCTGCCAAGAATTACGGTAGAGCAGTTTATGAATGTCAAGTAAGGCTAAATGATACTTCAAGTAGAAATCTTACAGTTACTTTTTCAAGTTTGTCAGAACTGGTTCCTTAACTGCTAATAAATTCTCTGTGATGTGGATGATGGAAGTAGTCACGAAAAATCAGAACTACTTTCTTTTGATTGAGAAATCTTTTCCTGTTTGTTTATTTCTCCAGGTTGGAAACTGGTCCAGATGGCTTACAGATTTGTTTGGAATAGAAGATGATGACTCTCTAGAACACCAGGATGAAACTGATGGCAGCAGGTCAGAATGTGAGGCATCCTTCAAGGCTTTCAATCTTCTCAAAGCATTGAGTGACCTAATGATGATTCCATTCGAGATGCTTGCAGATAGGTCTACTAGGAAAGAGGTGTGATCCTCGCATACATTTTTTCTCTTCTCTTATGCCTTTTGGATCATTGTATGTATCTTAGATCTCCCCTTCATCCATAATTGTAGGTATGCCCAACATTTGGTACACCATTGATCAAGAGGTTGCTGAACAATTTTGTCTCGGATGAATTTAACCCAAATCCTCTACCCACCACAATTCTTGAGGCCCTGGATTCCGAGGTTAGTCCACCATTATGTTAGTCATTCTGCATTGTCCTCTCTAGAGTGACTGATTTCTTCTTGATTGATGACTTCCTTCGACTGATTATTATGACTAACTTCTGTTGTCATTATGGATTAGCTAATGTACTTTCTGGTCTTTGTAATACTATTTTAGGACCTTGTTGAGGAAACGGGGGAATCAATTAAAATCTTTCCCATAAATGCTACTCCTACAATCTATTCCCCACCTCCTGCGTCTTCGTTACAGAACATTATAGGAGACTTCCGAAGTCAAATGTTGCAGAGGAGTGGATCAACATTGCTAAAAAAATCGTATACGAGTGATGATGAGCTTGAGGAATTGGACTCACCTATGAACTCCATAATAATGGACAACTCTAGGACTTCTCCTTCTTCTTCAACAACTTCAAGTTGGATGGACAAGGGGAAGTGGAGCAGAAAAGTTGTCAGATATCATCTCCTTCAGGAAGCGTGGAAGGATAGTGAATAGTGTTAGTTCTCTCTCTCCCTTCCTCTGTTTTGTATACAGAAGCACGAGTTTAATATTTATCATGAATAGTCAATTTTGTTTCATTGAAGAGGTAAACAGAAACTGGCAACTTAATACGAGAATAAGCTTATTATTTCTGTTGTCACTAAAGCTATAAGATCGTGTTAGTTAGTATCTTGTCATTTAGTTTAATAAAGGTGAAGCGAACCATATTTACAAATTTGTATCTCACTGAACTGTGGTAAAATGCCGTTCTTAATGTTAACGAAGTTGAGTGAAACCTTGGTTAATATGTTCTACTTCAAGAACACATTGTCAAAAAACAATTTTCACTACAAACAAACTTTTCCCAGACTCATAGTATTTACGTTTCAGGTTTTAATGTTTTAAGTGATGCTGGCGTTTCTTTTCCAATGTACCCAAAAGGAAAAGTCATTCCTTTTTATCCAAATGAGTTATCTAGTTATCTTAAAGCTCTGTAGAATTGATTATATTTTGAATGGAATGGAAGTGATAGGACTAACGGAAGTAAAAGAAGCCAGGATCTGCAATTTGTACCATACTCTTGATCGAAATCAGCTATCGTTTTGATGTTAATACACTCTGGAAATGGAAACTGGTAAACATTCACATGTGGAAGTTTGCAATATAGCTGAAGGTAACTATAAAAGTTCCCAGGTCTCGCATGCCAAACTGTTGGCTTGTATGGAGAGGCAACACAGGAATACTCTATTGTTCCAAATTTATAATTTCAGGATATAGTAACCTAATTGGAGGAATCACAACACAAGCAGAATTCAGTAGATTTTTTTTTGAGAAATAAAAAAATTCATTAATAAATAAATAGTTAACAATCGGTTCATTTGGCTCTTACAAGGGACAGACATGAGACACTAAGATCATTAAACAAAACGGCGACGCTCAACAAACACCATTAAGGTCAAGAAACGAGAACGTTCATTTACGAAGTAATGACTCTTAGGACATAACGACCATTTCCTTTAAGTAGAATTGCATAGTTACTTATGTTAGTAAATAAAATAACCATAAAAAAAAGAATTCTGTTTTACAATTTCCTAAATTTACGTAGGATACCATTAATAATAGGTCAGGTTGAGTTCGGATCCAAATTTAAACAAAATGTTTGAACTTAAGTTTGAATGATCACATCCAA
The DNA here is from genome assembly GCA_025629805.1 of Erythroxylum baracoense. NCBI lineage: Eukaryota > Viridiplantae > Streptophyta > Magnoliopsida > Malpighiales > Erythroxylaceae > Erythroxylum > Erythroxylum baracoense. Next base: position 7,798,400 of record JAOTAY010000003.1, on the reverse strand, counting down.
ATAATTAAGTCTGAATGCTTAAATATAGATATGATACTCATACATCCCGCAGTAATAACTAATATAATGACTTTTCACCTAATTTGCACCAGAGATTTGGAACAGAGTAGAAAGTAATAGTGATTTGTTCTATGTAAAAATAAAATAAAAAAGAACCAATGATTTAGAGTTTAAATCTAATCAAATTTTATTCGGTCTATCAAATTCGATTCTAGATGAGTCGGATTGAGACTAATTTACTATGATTGGTCGACTATGAGATTTATTTTTAAAATAATATTTAAAATTTTAATATTGGTATAAAATATAAATAATTTATTGAGTCATTTATTAAAATAAAATAAATATAAAATTGTTTTTGAAATAAAAAGTGCAATCTTTTACAATAATACATGAAAAGTATTATTCCTAATTCATACAAAATTAAATTAGATAAATAAAGATTTAAATAATATAATATTATAAGAATATTAGTTAATCTAAAATAAAATAATTATAAAAATCTGTAAGCAAAGTATTTAATTAGTTGTATGAATAAATATTATGATTAAAAAAATAAATAGACATTAATTAAAACAACTGAAAATTAGGAAACGAACAAGTTGTTTTCAATTTGGTCCAAAAATGGCCTTTTTCATTCTACCTTTAAATATCTCATGACTAAAGAAAATTCTTTTTTGTGTAGGCAAAGACAAATTGCGAGACCGCTGACGTCAGATGTCTGAGGTCTAAGTTTGATTGATCTGCAGGCAACCAATCATTACTAGAATTACTAACGTAGAATCAAACCTATAACATAACTGTTGTGGACGATCCTTTCCTGCTAGAATTTATGGTGGCCTTTCATTTTGACCAGCAAATAATAGATAACATGGGAAACATTTCCTGCCTTCTTTTCTCTCCTCTGTAAATACGTGTGCTACTTCTGTTCATTAATTGGCTTCTTATTTGTTGTTGTTGTTCTTAGCTTTTTCTGGTCACAAACCTAAAAGATCAGACAAGAAGTTCTGCTTGTCTGGGAATTCATGGTAAACGTATGGTTAAGGAAGAGATAGCCCTCCTTTTTCTCTAGTTCATTCATAGTCTATGTTTGTCCATTGTTGGTTATTGCTCTTTTTCCGATAAACTTGTTGCATTATTTTGTTGGGAATTTTCAGGAATCAGCCGAAGCCACCAGGATGAGTTCCAGGCACCGTCCCCTACATACCTGTGGAGCCTGTTTCATAGCGATTGCTCACAAAGCATGCACAAAAGCCCAAGATATTAAAGGACCTGTAGGTTCAGTGACAAAAAAGATGGCAAGAGTAGCCTCTGAAATTTCTCCATTTTTCTATGCGTTTCAGTATCAGCTGCTAGCAAGCCTCGTCTTCTTGGACGACCGCATATTAGGCCTCGAGAAAACAATGGAGGCCATTTTTCCACCATCAGGACATGTGTTCGATAAGGTTGATGAGCTCGTCGAAATCATAGAAGTTTTGCCTGAGAAATTCGATGATGCTGTCGACAAGTTTCCTTTAATGATCCACCAAGTTCCTTTCCTTGATTGGGCATTGGTTCTTGCCATCTCATGGCTAAACTTTTGGCTCTCTATACTGATTCAGTTGGGATCAAGGAGTGCAAAGGAGAAGGAGATCATTGTTGATATAAATTGTGATGAAAGTAATGAATCAGCCAACAATAAAACCCAAATTGATGCACCAGAGAAAGCTAAGGCAGCAGATATACCAAAAGCTGAGACTGAAACATTATCATATAAAGATGCATTAGAGAAGGGAACAAAAGAAAAAACGGATAAAGAGGAAGAAGATGGAGAGGCACATAAAACTGTTTCCGACACAGAAGAAACTAAGGAAGAGGTGATTGAGCAGAATAAAGAGCATAATAGAAAGACGAACATGGCAAGCAAAGGTGATAAAGAGGTCGTAACTTGGGAAGGAGAGGATAAAACCGCTAAAGTCATGAGCGACGATGACCAAATCTTAGAGCTATTTGAATCAGCCTGGCTCATGAAACCAAGTAAGAAGATTGAAGACAAAGCAATGCCACGTTCTTTGTCAAATCAACTGTAGCAGAAACCTTGCCGTGACATTGGACTTCACACAGATTATGTAGTTATCCAACAGGAGTGGAAGAAACCTCCGATGTGCTGGATTGTCTTGATGAGTGAATGAGGGCAGTAAGATATATAATGTATCTGGTGTATGATCACATAGCATTCTATAGGTATGTATTCCAAGTTACACATATGACTGTGCCCATTATATGAGGAAAGCAACGTAACCTAGTTCTGTACCCTCTCTGCCATTGCTGAGAAGGGGTATAATTACTGATTATAAAACATAATGTACATAAAGATAAAGGAGTTATAATTGTATTATCAGAGTTACGTGTGTTTCTTCTATCCATGCAACTTATGAAACAAAGACATGAAGCTGTGTGTGTTATTCTTTACGTTTGAGATAGGTTGCGAAACTCTCATGTGAACCAAGATTAATATTTAATAGAAAGATGGTAAATGTAATTTTATAATTAAAAAATTCATTTTAAAATTTTATATTTTTTTAGACGTCCAACTTCAATCACATCTTCTTCCTTCTAAGAGTATGGAATTAGTCAAAGACCTGACTAGCTAATTCAATTGGATTAGATACGAATCAAACTGATTTTCGATTTGATTTTTACTTTTAACCATTGTTAGTTTCCAAACTGTTTTACTGAGAAACCGTGAACCATCTAAGAAGAGCCAGAGTCTCAATCTGGGTTTTGAAAGTTTAAATCTTAAAGAATTTGATGGAAACGAAAATGAAAAGCTTTGATTAAGATAAAATAAAGAAAGAATTTGAAGTTGAAGAAACCTTATTAAGTGAAAGAAGAAGCATATACTTTGATGTATGATGAAAGCCAAAAGAAGCAAAAGAGAGAGAAAGAGAACTAACCATTTACGCTTTACCAACAACATCGGGTTCTTCTTCTACCTTTCTCTATGTATGTACGTATTATTTTCGACTCAAATTTCTAAAATCAAACTAAACTTACTTTTAATCATACAAATTGAGTCTTTAAATCTTAATCTTTTTTTCAATGATTTAATATCTGATTTGATTTTTAAAACATTATTATAATATACCTTTAAGATTGTGATTGGTTAGACATAAAATTTTAATAGAATAGAATAAAATGGAATATAATTAAATAGAATGGTTTATAATGAAATAGAATATAAATGCATGTAATATTAAAAAATTATTGTTTGAGAAGAATAAAAAGATTCATAATATAATATAGTGAAATATTATTTAGATAAATTTATAATATAATATAATGTAAAATTATTTATTATTTTAAAATAAAACACTCTCCTGTCGTACTATTTTAAAATTCCCAATTAAAAATAGACAGAGAAGAAGAATACGAAGAAAAGAGGCAAAAGCAGGTGTCAAAGATGACGTCAGAAAAAATTTAACACGCCCACCGTGGGGCTCGAACCCACGACCACAAGGTTAAGAGCCTTGCGCTCTACCGACTGAGCTAGACGGGCAACTTGCAATTGAAAATCCCACTTTTAAATAAAAGTCGATGTGGACCTCGTAGCCTTATGCTTGCAGCCGCCAGGGATTTCTCATATAGCGTCAAACTGTTGATTAAAGTAAAAGCCCACAATTCTTAACGCTAATCTAGCAACGCTTCCATTATGATAACATTTTGGTACGTACACCCCTACTCTGATGAGGATTCAAAGAAATATTTAAGGAAAAACCATAGCTTATAAGGGCCTGTACATCTCCTCTATGGAAATCAAAAATATATAATGCCCGTGATGTCAGGACTAAGGAAAAGAGAGAATAGAAGATACAACAATACATTTACAACTTTCTAACACTGGTAAACCGAATACCTCTTGCTCTTCCAAAAAAAGCTTAAAGCTTTACCCATCTTTCTTCGTGAGACAGATTTACAAAATGGCTTCGACTCATTGGGAGGTACAGCAACGGAACTACTCTCGGCTCGCTGAAGGCGAGCCTCAGCGGATGGCTGATCTCGCTGTCGCTGCTCTCGGAACAGCAAAAGAAGTTTTTGTGCCTTTTCTTTCCCCCTTGTGGTTCCATTCACCGAGATAGAAACCAATGCAGGTATAACTCCTTCTTGTAGGACCATTTGACTGCATTTTTCACTTCCATTACACAAAATGTAGAGGCAAGATACAGCTTGCTCCTGTTCAATGGCTTCGCCGATGTCCAGTAATGATGCCAGCCAACTAATAAGGCTGGTAGCTGATACCATTTCCTCTCTTCCAGACTGGCTTGAAGCTAAATTTATCAACACTGCTATACATCTTTCTGTACATGCATGATCACCAGGAGCAGCAAGCAGGGCTTGGAGGCCACTAACAATGCCAGCTGTAAGGAGGTTGGGAATGTTCGAGGGATGTGAAGAGAGATTAAACAGGGCATGAAGGGCATCAAGCTTGCACTGGGGTTCAGTTTCACCTTGAAGTATCTTGACCAAAAAGGGCAAAGCTTGACTTGAGCCAATGATGGGCTTTGCTTCCTCAAGGCACGAGAGATTAAGATAGAGGGCAGTTGCCGATCCATGGGTATCACAGGTAGAGATCATCTCCTCTAGCAATGAAATAACACCAGCTGCCAACATCGTTTCCTTGTTTCTACAATTGAAAAATATGAAAAAAGAATCAATTAAATGGAACCATAGCACAAATCTGGATTTGGAAAGTCTACTAAAAGAGGATCAAGAACTACAAAACACATAGCACAATCACTCAAAGAACCTGAAAAGCTTAAGTAGTAACTCCCTCTTTCTCCTATTTTTGAGAAGTTTAGTAAATGGACTGGTGCTAGATAAACTATTGTATAACTTCAACACATTTTCGTAACACTCCGGTCAAGGACCAAAATGACTAAAATGTACTAGCACCCTATGTTACATTAAGATATACTCCAATTTATGTAATAATCTAATGACTGCTGATTCGGTGTTCAGAAAAGAAAAAAAAAAAGGATCCACAAACCTGTTGTTGTTAACAGCAAGGTTAAAGAGTGCCATAGCACCAATCTCCTGGGCCATACAATTCTTTGCCTGCATGGCCAACTTCAGAAATTGTAGCAATGCTTCAACAAAGCCATTAGCTCCCATAAAAATCCTAGCCTCTTCGTCATCCTTAAGCAGAAACCTTATTTGTTCAACTGTTTTACACTTTTTCTTCACGTCTTCCTCTTCATCCAGGATGTTCAGAAAATCCTGATATCTTTCAAACACGTTAACCTCAAAGTCTTCATCCTGTGGAGTATCCAACAGTTTTTCGGACAAATTTTCCTCACCATTTTCCTCAGCTTCCTCAATAGGACCACTCTCCTCAAGAGGAACCACTTTTACCCCTTTCAACTTACCAGAGTTGACACTGTCAACAGATCTTGAATTTGTGGACTCAAGTTGAGAAATTGCCAACCTCCAATAGTTGAGGTCCAGAGAATCTGGGGGACCATCAGGAACGGGAACTCCATTCTGTTCACACCAACTGGTAACAAGGCCCTTAACACAGTAATTAGGAGTCAAACTAAGATGGGGCAACTTTTGTTGAGTCTTTGGGCAGGTGTCATGCCCATCACTCAACCATTTCTCAATGCAGATTCTTTCATACGTTTGTCCAGAAGCAATGATAACAGGATCATACATTAGATGCAATGATATCGGACACCTCAATTCTTCAGGTGGAACAGGCATTTGCCCAGATTTTCTAATGTTTGGCCTGAAATTGAAAGAATTAAGCTTTGAAAGCTGTCGCTCAAAGGCATGACCATCACCACCACCATCCTCTAAACAACCCTGAACTGTTGGTGAACAAGGTGTTGAACCCTGTGAGTCATTGTCATCAGCAATTTCACTTCTAAAAAGTTTTGAGTATTTCCTCACAAGATGTAAGAGATAAGCAACAATTGACTCTTTGCGTTTATCCTCCTCAGAACGAGCTCTTTCTATGAGTTTTTTCAAAGCCCTTCTCTCTGTAAGAGCAGCTCTAGAAGAAGTAACACCAAGTTTTGTGACGGCATGGTGAAAGGATTCCAATTCATTACTGTCACTACAGTTGTCAAATTTTCTTCCCTGCTGGAGCAACCCAATAATTTCATCGCCTACTTGCTTCTCTAACGGATCAAGTGAGAAAATGATTCCCTCAAGCTCACTTACAATCTCCAAAATCTACGGGATAAAAAACAAGATCATAGGTCAGTCACACTTTAAAACAATATGTATATTAACAGAAAGAAGAGTAAACATAAACAGCTTTTTCCCACAACTAAGATTCTAAAGAAGATAACAGTATCAAGGGACAATGTGCCTTTAGATAGCCTGCACAAGCAATAAATTGTGTAAATCTATTGCAGTACATGGCAAAAAAGCACAAGTGTTCAGTCAGATGCTCCAACACCCCATTTATGATTTGCATTTCTTTCTCGGGTTGGATTACCACCATTATATTACTCACTTTTGACTAGACCAAAATGAAGTGAAGAAACAAAAAGATCATTACCTGGCATCCAATTGATTGAGGCACAATATCTTCAACACGCCTAAGACTATCTACAAGGGCACTTCTTGCCCTTTCAAATCTCAAAAGAACTGAATCTCCAGTTATAGCCTGTACCATAATCGTAATTCCTTATCATGAATGCAAAAACTTTCCATGTACAACAACCAAAAGAAAAAGAACACAACAATCAACAGAATATGATGAAGGAAAGAAAAAATCATACCAAGTAAAGTTTACTGCATTCAGCGCAATGCTGAAGAACATTCTTAGATTTATCAAGTGCCATGTGAAGTGAACATAATGCCTGTATACCAGATCTGCTTCTAGGTCTTGCGGCTTCCAAGGATGGGAAAATTGATAAGATTTTACAATGAATTGCAGAGAGTGCCTTGCACATTTCCCCATGTAGCTGAATAAGAATTGGCATATTTGTGTGTTAATCAACTTGATTAATTAAACTTTCAAACGCTTGTAGCAAACAAAAAGACCACACTCTTATACCTTGGCATCACTAGCTGCAAACAAACTCTCTTCAACCTCGATGATATCCATCATTCACATCCAATCGGAAATTTATTGAGAAAATCTATATGATCTGCAGTGAGAAAGAACAGGACAAACTAAAGAAGTTAGAAAAGAATGTCATCCAAATGACTCCCACGTTGATAATTTCAAAAAAGGAAGCAGAAATTTGCAAGCATCAAGCATTGCAAACTAAGTGTAGAATCCCATTTTTCTGACAATAAGGAAAGGCCAAAAAAAGAAGAAATCAAACAGGACAAATACAACGGCAGTCCCTCAAAGTTTCCGATAAAGGTCTCCAACATAAACAGGAAAATATAAAGCTACCAGGCCAAGTAATAATATTATGTTTATAACTAAACAAATTTCCACATTCCATTTTTACTCTCAAGACGCCAAAATGAAGACAACTGCATAATACAAAATAGATTCTCTTACAATTCCCAATTTTAACATAAGAAACCTTCAGAAAGAGACAACAATAGTTTAGTTAAAACCAGGGGGTAGAATTAAAAGAAACAAGGTTCGATTCAATACCAACATCCTCGAATCGGAAACTATTCGACGATTACAATACAAAAGCACAGATACTGAGAAACCCATTTGATTAATACGTTTCAAGAAACAAGAAAACTCTGAAACAAACAAGGAGAGACGGGTATTGCAAGACGATGAATACCAATCAAGAAAACAACTTTTTTTTTTAATTTAGACATTTCATCAAATACCCACATAAGTCAAAATTTTTCACGATGAAAACAAAATGAATGTGACGACTGAAAAGAGATGCCTTCTCGGACAAAATCCTTACACAAACAACTCGTATAGGAACCGTAGTCACCTGTGTGTAATCTATAAACAGCGAACCACAAACCAAAAAAGCAACAAAAGAGAAAACAGAAATAACAGCTCGAAAAACCTTTAACACGCTAATCACCAAAAGAGCATAAACGCGCCAAAAACTGGGAAGTTTTAATCATAGGAAAAAAAAATCAAAATAACGAAATCTTCCGTTATTTTAGAACGACCCACTAAAAAAAAGCTAGGGTTTGTTTCAAAAGGCTTACCAGGAGAATCGGAGTGAGCCAAGGAGGCTTCATAAAAGAGCATTTAAGACAAGACCAACTGAGAAACCAAACAGAGAATTCTTAAAGTTTTCAATGATCCCTCCAACAACAATAACAGTAAAATCGACTACAACAAAAGAAGTTAGAACAAAAGAAGTTAGGGTTTGGGCTGCGAATCGGATGTCTGAAAATCTCGCGAGCGGACTAGAAGAGTGAGAGAGGATGGAGGAAGTTGGCTTTGAGTGCGTGTCAATGGAGAGGAATATTTAGGAACAGTTTATTTCTTTAAATGGTTTTAGGGCTTATTTGGTATTTACCAAGAAGTGCAGTGGTAATTTAGTCTCCGTCTATTGTTTATTATTGGGGGAGAGAGTTACCGTCTGATGCTTTGAACTGTTGGGGGGGTTTTGGGAATTTCCGCCAGATGTCTCCCCAGTTCACCGGCCGACAGTTGCCGACCTCCTCATTTGTCGGATAGCAGCAGATCTGTTATAAATATCACCAAATTATTATATTGTCCTTTTCATGTGAAATTTTAATGGTCTCTCTTCACTTTCCAAGGTACCTTTCTATTTGTTTTTAACATAACAACAAGCCCACAAGATATACGCCCCCAGCCTTGCTTTTATAGTTGCGATGCATTTATTTGCAGTTCTTTACTATTTTATTAATTTTATCTAATTTTTAATTAAGGACCTAAAACATTTAACTCTCATTATTTTGAACCACATTATTAGCAAGTGAAATCTCAATTTGGAGAACGAGCAAGGGCGTTTTGGTAAATGAATGATAAATCTGATATGATTGGCAGCGGATGTCTCCGAGCAGGAGTACGGAGGCAGGGATCACCTGTTCTGTCTGATTATAATAATGTTGACTCGCCAAGGGTCCACGTGGTCGTGTTTTTAACCATCGATTTTGACAGAGTCAATAATTACCCACCACCCAGATCCATAATCCCCGCAGTTTTCCCCAATCAACGGTGAAAAAGGATCTTCTTGTATGACATGATAAGACCCGCCAAAATTTCACCACGTGACGTGAAACGAACAAGAAGCCATCAGCTTCAGCATGCTGAAATACAAGGGAAGCTACTCCAGCTCTTATAAATTGAGAAACGCCACTCGTTGATCACCCACAAATGTAGCAGAACGGAAAGCTTTTATTGCTCCGATGTGGTCCAAGAAGTGGCGAACGCAAATCCTCCATGTAGAATATAAAAAATTTGGATAGTAAAAGTTAGAAATGACGTCAAGCTTGGATGTATTGCCAACACCTAGTTTTGTATTCAATTTAATGGAAGGGAGACTTATCAGCCATTACATTGGTTTTGAATTTGGAAACTGCACTTGAAAAAAGTAAACTTGAAGTGGTATTCTAATTTCAGCTAAGCCTACCCTTTAATGACCTAAGCTACGCCCTATTCAAACATTGCCTAATTTCTTAACAAGGTCAATTAAAACAAAAGAAGCGGCAATTAGGTGTTTGAATTTATTTTGTCCTTAGTTCAATTAGCATAATGCTAATAAGAATTATAATAAATATATTAAAATATGAAAATGGATATAATTATTTTCTTAACTATATTGGAAAGTACGAAGATAAATATGACTTTCATTCTTCACTACATTATAAAGTTCGAAGTATTGTTCAAAAAGAGAATATAAAAATACTTTCATCCAAACGTTACGTATTATCAAATATATACTTTTTCATTTCTTATCTATTCTTTTTTTCTCGCACCGATTAACCAAGCACTCCTTAAAAAGATACAAATTAACACATTAGATTCTAAAAACCTGAGTTGACCAAGTTTACAGCCAAATGCCCCTTAGTAAATAGCAATAAAAAATAGTAAATAGTTATCAATATGAATCTAAAAATATAAGTAAAATTCATTTTTTTTCATTTGTATTAAAAAAAATTTTCATATGCTTTACTTGGTCCTCAAGTTATATCGCTAAGACATGGGATTATCAGTATTTACAAGGTGCATGTGGCAATCATTGTAGTTATGTTCAAAAAACAAATAACATCACCAAACTATTAATTGAGAGTTATCTTTGAAAGAGCAGAAGTGCATGTCAAGGTGTTCCATTCATATTTTCCCCACATGGGCCGTCCAGATTTGATTTTGAGTTGAGTTGGGTATTTTTACTAATACTTTGGACGGTTGAGGCAATTTTGTCCTAATTCGACCAGTACCGAAATTTCAGGCCGACACCATATCCCGCCGAGGGTCCAATCACTTGAAATAACACACAAAGTGGATGAATTTGACCAATCGGCAGCTATAATCTGATTAATTGCGCCGTAATTGTTCTACCGACTGTCTGAATTTCAGTACGAGATTGGAATTTTATTTTATAACCAGATAAACTCCAGCCGACGTTTCTTTAAGTACATTGACTACTTTATTATGAAGGTGATCAATAAGATTGACCAAGTGGTTTGGCCACTAATGTTCTTCAGCAGATTGGTATTCTTGAGATGACCCCTTTTGACATTTTGGTCCCTTCCACATTAGGGGATTTGAATATAGCGTAAGATGCCTATCCCAAAAATCAAACCTATGCATGGAACTACATTAATGAGTTCTTAAAATCTTATTGTTGCTGGTGGGTTCAACTTGTTCAGTGTCACGTGTAATGAATCCTCCCATCATAATGAGCAGCCATCTTTCTTTCCTGCGAAGTCGGGCATCTAACTTGTTAAACACTAAAGTTGGAGCGCTCAGTGTGATGACTTCCTTGCCTCAAATGCAACGTACGTGATGTAAAGATAAAACTTTGTATAGAACTTTCGTGCCTTCCACTCGTCTTTCGTGCCTTCCACTTCACCAAAATACTTGTCTAAATTCAGATGCAAGAAAGGAAATATCAGTCACGACTCGAGCATTCGAAAAAATAAGAACTAGTGAGATCCATAGAGAATATACTTAGGATACAAATGTAATACGTAACGATACCTTAATTACGTACTCCAGATAAAATATAAAAGGGCAAAAAAAAGAGAAATGTAGAGTACACCTGATTTCGGCTCTGAAACTGAAATGATATCGAATTTACTGTCATCTTTACGGGAATCCATCACTGAGACACACGTCCCACGTCTATTGCGCCATGTGTCGGAGCTTGTGATGCACGTGCCTGACACGCCCACGCCCCACAGTTATTGTGCCCTGTCGATCGCGTGTGACACACCCGCTTGACGATGCTCACAACTTCGCCAAAAAAAATGCGATTTATGACAAATTTTGGGTTCATTTTTCAAAATTTCGGGCCCGTTTTCAACCTGTTTTTTCAAGGCTAAATATATATATACTACTTTCTTGCAATAAAAAGCAAGAAAAAATCGAGAAATAGAAGTTAACTCTCCTAAAACCTTATGGAGAGAAAAACAAAAAAATCTCCGTTTCTAATCACCCGATCACGTCACTACTTTGATATCATGTGTAATACGTAACGATACCTTAATTACGTACTCCAGATCGAACGTGAAAGGGCACAAAACAGATAAATGTGGAATGTACCTGATTTCAGTTCTGAAACTTCAAACTAGGTTTTCGAAGTCGAAACGATCCCGAATCTACCGCCTTCTTCGTGAGAATCCATCACCAAGACGCGGGCTAGGTCTTTCTATAGTTTTCTCAATACGTAAGCTCTCTTAATAAGTCAGAGATTCCTTATGTTTACGATTGATACGAGCAATTGCAGGAGACCTTAACTTATATATATACCTTTCATATTGGACTTTCCTATCACAAGACCAATACGGACCAGATCCACACTAAAAGAGATTCATTTTTCATCCAGACTTTAACCTATTGATTTAGATCATTTATTGGGCTACTTTATGATCTTTATCTGGATCAAATTACGTAACTTAACCAATAATTTATTTAAAAACTAAATTACAATTAATAACTGTTCATTATATGAGAAATTGACAAAATTACCCTTAAAGATAAAAATATCTTACAACAAAATGTAAATTAATCAAATAAATGACGAACTATTGCTATTTTTAATAAGTTGCCATAAAAAAGGAAACTAAAATAAATCATCATTAATACCAGATGAAGTCCTGATGAAGTGCGAAATTTGGAGAAGTTTGATAACACTTAACTTTATTCTTATCTAGTAGAAAGATTATTTCCGAAACTGACATAAATATCATCTAAAAAGGACACGAGGACTTTATATCCTCAAATGATTGTAAATTTACATAAATATCATCTAAAAAAGACATACGAGGACTTCATTAAAGTTCTAATAAGTAATGGGATATTTCCTGAACTAGATTTGGTTTACTTGTAAAAAAGAAACTAGAAAGAGCTGTTAAAACTGGGGGAATGAAATGGTACAAGCAAATCAAAATCCTGTGAAAAAAATTGGTGAAGATGGGCGAGGACATGTCTTTGATTTGAAAATTAGAATAAGTTAAAAAAGACATAAATTTCCAAGATGTAGGGCCAAGAACCCTGTCCACGGTCGAAAGCTGGAACGTTGGTCCAGGTTCCAGGAAGCAGAAGAAACAAGCGCATCACGTCCTATGTAGTCAAATTACCAATGTTTAGGTCCCGAAGTATCTAACGTAACATGCCCTTCCATAATTGCATGAGGCAGTAGCAGAGTATTAGCACGAAACCGTTGACCCATCTAATTCATTGCTAAGAAGAGAAAGATTCTACGCAGTCACTTTTCCTGGGAGAATAATTGTTTAGCATCGGCTTTGTTCGGTATCAGTTTTTCGTCACCTCCAAATTTTTTTAGTTTTTTTAGTAGTTTCAACTTTCACACGGGTAGTGAAAACAAGACGTTTATAATTGATCCGACTAAAGAGCATACGTAAAAGATTAGAAGATTATCAAAAAGGAAAATTCTCTCTTTTATTTTTTTATGGTGACTTGAACTTAAAACCTCCTACAAAAGAAAGCCTTAATGAGGAGTTGAAACTAATTAAGCCACCCTTATTTTTCTAATCATTTTCATTTTGTATGTTTATTTCGAGGGGGCTTCTCTTACTAACTCTCGACTTTTTTATATTCTTTAAATAAATAATGCTTTCCTTTTTGTTAACATAGATTACGAATAATCATAGGCTCAATGGGATAAGTATGAACTAAGAGATTAATAATAGGGATTACTTAAACTGGTTCAAAGTGGTATAAAGTTAACATATTAAGCCAAACAAATATCTCGAAATGCTTTTTATATATAAGCAATCTTAGTTATTTTATCTTCCCTTTTTCTTTTAATTCAAACTAAAAAATGCTATAAGTATCAATGTTTTAAAACCATGACTGTAAGTTAAATAGGTAAAATAATAAATTTAAGATTTAAAAGGTTCAATTGGTATTAGACTATCATAAAATTGATTAAAATAAATAAATTTTAAAAATTAAAAATATGATTGAAAGATATTGTCCTTATTCATAAAAAAATTTGAATTTTAATTAAAAAAGAGATTTTTAAATAAGAAATAATTAATTTTTTTAATTTATAATAACTTATTAATTTATAAAAATTGACTTATTAATTAAAAAATTAATTAGTTTTTGATACCAAAAATTATTAAATTAAATCGAATCAAAAAGTTAAAAATTGAACTAAAATGTTAGACGGTTTAAAATTTTTAGGGTTTGACTAACTGAATCGGTTAAGTTTTCCAATAATTGATAAATATGTAATTATAATATTGTAATTTGACTTTGAACTCTGTTAATTTTTCCTGTTATACTCGCTAAACTGTTTTAAGGTTTGGATCCTATGATACTTATTATCATTTTTAATAGTAACTGAAGTTAATTGCAAACTTTTGTTGGGTAAAAATTAGATATATGATTAGCTCAAAGGTGAGAAGTCTTTATCAAGGAAAACTTGCATGCAAGTAGGCTTTTGCAAAGTGAGACCAATCACTTGCATTTAATTTCTTTGACTGGGTCTCCAATGATTGCCCTTGGGTAAATCGACAGGATTGAGATTGGTAAATCTGATCATCGGCGAAAACCAGGCGGCAAAAATGCCAAGTAATTTTTAATTTTATTCATTAAAATAAAAAATTTAATTACTCAAAAAAACTTTGTCAATTTTTCGATTATACGGTGAGCTTTAATAAGTAGCAATAAAATATCTAAATTTTTAATTTTTTTCAATTCTAGTTCAAACTTTAAAAAGTAACAACAAAATACTCAAACTTTCAATTTTTTTTAATTTTAGTCCGTTTTTTTGTTGTTCTCCCGATGCCCTTAATTATTTGTTTTTTGCTTGTTTATCTAACGTCTCAAACTAATCTAGCATTATAGCGTATTATACCAGTAAATTCTTCATTTTAGTTCGTTCTCTTGATGCCCTTAGTATGAGGGCATCGGATTGTTCAATCTAAAAATCGAAGGATGAGGATGTTGAGATAACAGACTGAAAACGAAAGAAAAAATTAGAATCAAAGCGTAATGTCATTTGTGATTTAGGTCATTTTTAAATAACGATGTTGTTTTATTATTGTTCATTTATTGTGTTAATTTTGACTACCGTGTATTAATAGTTAAATTTTTTGAAATAAGCGATAAGTCATATCAGTAAACTTAACGAAAACGTTAACGTTAACCTAGAATTAAAAAAATTAAAAATTCGAGTTAGAATTTAAAAAAAATTAAAGCATTTTATTTCTACTTTTAAAAATTTAAGATATAATTAAAAATTGTCAAAAAGTTTAAACTTTTTTTACTAATTAACCCCTAAACAAAAACCAAGACTAGATGCTTACTAAAAAGAAGCCGTGCCATGTGAGTGTGCTAAACTTAAAGCAATGATTACGTATACTCTCTTGACCTATGGAAACCTAATTAAGAGTGGGCTAATTAAATTATCACCCAACACTTACCATCATGGAGATAGTGCATTCCTAGTACATCATGAACATCATGTGTTCGTCCCACTTGGCTTGAGATTGACCCAATTTTAAATTCAAAGTGGCCATATTACCTAATCCTTGGTTCTATTGTGCGTGCGCCATTACAGTGGCTAATTACGCAAGTTGTCGAAAAGTTATCTTTTCTACTTCTTTCTCATCTCTTTAATTAGGTACATAGAATGAGATATATGTTAGAATTTATAAATTATATAATTTAAAATAATATACAGTTGAGTGATAAATTCAAATTAACTAACGCTAACAGAATCAATGTGCCTCTCCTGTGAATCCTCGACCTTTCCCATGCACCGCCCACCACCTTTGAGAAATATAATTGTTGTTGGCTTATGTGCACGGTGCCTTTTTCCTTGTTTTTAAATGCATGCGGTGGAAAAGTTGCGAGTTGTATGTACCTCGTGCTTTGGCAGTAGGGTTTGTTGGGCTAATCTAAGAAAGGAACAAAAAGTGTCGATTCTTTGTGGTTGATTTTGCCATTTAAAAGGCTATTAATAATCATATTTTTATTCTCATATTTAATATGAAAATTTTATTAATTTTAATATTTAATTGTTCATATTTTGTTTATATGTCTAATCCACTCACTTGCAACCAAAACAAAAACCGGACAAGTTTAGACTGTCAAAGCTACAGCTATACTATATGGCTATACCGTATGGTTAAAATATGAAGTCAATGTCAATCATCTACCAATAGTTGAGTTGACAGATTATTGTGATAATTCGTGACCTGCCATGTTTATTGGGCGTGTTTGCGAGGAGCAATGTGAATTGTGAAGTCACTACTCACTCGGTGCATGTGATATTCTAAGGTTTCGCAGGCCCACGTTCTTCTCATGAAAACTACTATGGTCTATGAATTAGAGAGTAGTACGCAGTAAGTGTATTTTCAAGTTCTACATAAGTAGTTTTCTATTTCAATTACTAACACTTGGTCCATATTGCTCAAGAACAGAAAGTGATGTTCTTAAGGAGCCACTTGAGCATGAAACGACAGCCCAATTAGATGCTCAACGTTAAATAAGCCCAGAAATGAAAGAGAATGGTCCAATTGTTTTATTTACATTACAAAGCCCGACCAAAAGCCACCGTCTTGCTTGCCCGTAGCACAAGAAAGAAACTCTCTACTCTACTCTGCCCTTTTTCTATAATCAAATCCTAAAAAGCCTTCCCTCTCATCACAAATCACAGTCAATCTTCTCTTCGGTGTTTAGTTGTAGATCCTTTAACGGAGCAGCATAAGGTGTGCTATCTGTTTAACCTGAGCTCACTGATTTCTGTGGTTTGTTCTGATTCAGAATCTTGATAGTCGTCGTTTCCTTTCTATCCCGATTAATTACGGTAGTTTTGGCACCATTAAGCCTTTTGTTTGATTGGAAATATGCGTGCGAAGATCTGAGAGCTTTATTGTTTGTTAATCTTTTGTTTGTTTACGAAGATACATAGTTTTGTGGACAAACTGAACTTGGGGATAGGTTTACATGAGACGTTTATTTTCTTTTGATTACTTATATTTGATGTTTTTAAGGTTGTGAGAACCGCAATGGAAGTGATAACAGGTTAATTTCCGTTAAATATTAAATATAAGAATGCACAAAAATTTTTAACTGTTGTTCACTTTGGTTTTAGTTTAGACCATGAAGCTTGATACAAGTGGGCTTGAATCAACTGGGGTACTCTTTGAAACCGGCAGGGAGCTTGTTGATGGGTTTAGTAGCGCACCATCATTTGCTGTTCCGATTACCAACGATGTCAGTATGACATTCTTTCATTCTTTTCAAGTAATTTGTATTTGTAAGAGAGAAATTAGAATTATTTAGTGACTGACTGAATTTGAGTTGCCTTTTTGGGAATTTCAGTTTGATGGCTTCCAGAAGGAATCTATACAGATGGTGAAGCCTGCTAAGGGGACAACCACCCTTGCTTTCATCTTTAAAGAGGGTGTTATGGTTGCTGCCGATTCTCGAGCAAGCATGGGAGGCTATATCTGTATGTTATATATATTGTTGATACACAACTTTTCAGTCTCTTAGCTGTGGATGTTGTAACTAACCCCTGACAACTTTTTAAACCATTTCCTCTCTGATTTTTGCAGCATCTCAATCGGTTAAAAAAATAATTGAAATCAATCCTTATATGCTTGGTACAATGGCTGGAGGAGCTGCTGATTGCCAGTTTTGGCACAGAAACCTGGGCATTAAGGTACCTTACTTGCATTTTTTCTTATTTTTTTACCATGCTTCTGAAGTTGATAGCTTTTTTGCCTAAATGGAGGTAATTTTATACCCGTGGATTCTCTAACACGGAAATTTGTAGCAGGCATTGTCTGAGCGTGCCATTTTAACGTGAGCTTCGAGGACAGCAATAAAATTCCATCTAAACTTTCTTACTTTCCTTCTACTAGCTAACGTATTCATAGATATTGGGGAAGACAAGAAAACTTATTTTTGTTTATGTTGATATCTGATAGCATCTCTTCAAAAGTTTGGGTTATTAATGACTTCCCATTGTGTTGCATAATATATCTCACTTGATTTATGCCTTTGGCTATTTCCTGTTTGTCTCATTAAGGCCATGTAAAATAAATGCATATAAGTAAACTGTATATTCCTTGTTTTGGAAAATTAGCTGTAGCAGACTGTAAATGCCCGCACCATCCAAATAAGTCTTGGCATGTTAAACAGTAGAATAAGTAGCCTTTATGTTGTGTAGCTCCCTGATGAGATCATGAGAATAATTCTTATGGAAGTTATTCTTTTTTGGTATTCCGTTGTATTTATTTCATAGTGCTAATGAAAATTTCTTTGAATGACACAGTGTCGACTTCACGAGTTGGCAAACAAGCGCCGAATTTCTGTTACTGGGGCATCAAAGCTCCTGGCAAACATACTCTACTCTTATCGAGGAATGGGTCTGTCTGTAGGGACCATGATTGCAGGATGGGATGAAACAGTAAGACTTGCAAAATAGTAGTTCGTTGTGTCCACTCTATTCCCAAAGCTAACATGCATAAGTTTTATGGTCTTTATCTTTCAGGGTCCTGGATTATACTATGTGGACAGTGAAGGTGGGAGGCTGAAAGGAACAAGGTTTTCTGTTGGATCTGGTTCACCTTATGCTTATGGTGTACTGGACAGCGGGTAAGGATTTCTTTATTTTTGCTTTTGACATGGTCTTAGCGTTATGTATTATGTTGAGTTGGTTCCCTTGGAGAATAAATTCTCCAGAATTTATCTTCCTTTTCTAATGAAACAAATTCTGGATCGACCGTCTCTTCTCAAAGATATCGGGAAAAAAAGAAGAATTATTGAAAGGCTGGTACAAATTGTATTAAAATGGTAGAGAAGAAGTGTGTAAGATATGCTTAAGAATAGACAATGGAAGAATGGAAAATATATACTTTGCTGCGATATTTTGTCTATCTAATTGCATCCATGCTGACTTTTCTATTTCATCTTTGCATTACTTTGCTCACTTATATGTTGTCTTATAAATGAAGTAGCACTGCTTCCTCTACATCTTTTGCTGAAGCACATCTACCAACCATATCTCATACTGCACCTTCATATGCAAACGGAGTGTAAGCTTTTATTACAATGTTTTTTTTTGCTAGATACCGCTATGATATGTCGATTGAAGAAGCTGCAGAGTTGGCTAGAAGATCTATCTATCATGCTACTTTTCGTGATGGAGCCAGTGGTGGAGTTGCTAGTGGTACTCTTTCTCTCTTTCTCTGTGTGTGTGTGTCTCTCTCTCTGCATGTACTTCATGCACGAGTACTTGTTTCTGTTGTTCGCTGTGTGATTATAGAACTTGCAAATATGCTTTTGAGCCATTTTGGGACGTTTCTTGTATGTGATCAGTTTATTATGTGGGACCTAATGGATGGAAGAAATTGTCTGGTGATGATGTTGGAGAGCTGCACTACAAATATTATCCTATCACATCGTCCAGTACAGAACAAGAAATGGGTGAAGTAGCGGAATAATGCGAGTCTAGTTTGTAGTTGGCTCTCTTGAAGATGCTCTTCCTATTCTCGTTGGGTGATGGATGTGACTTGCAATAGTCTTATGTAGCTGGTACTGCTAAATTGTTAACGTCGGTTTCATGGAACATTATGGATATTACGAGTGGCTGCGGTGAATGCCGCAGAAAATGAACCTTACCTGTGATGGAATTTCATTTCTCCAATACATTCTATGTTACTTCTTTTTGAGAACCTTCAGTTGACTTCTTCTACATGACGAAGTTTTCTTCCAGTTTTATGTGCTCATAAGAAAGTGATTAGGTTGTCATTATTTCTTGCCAAGGCCAAGGCTGATGAGCAGCTCTGAATCGATAATTGACGCGGAAGGGTTTCGAATTTCTGCAATTTCACGGTATAGGTTAGTCAACACCACCCCAGTTTAAGGTTTAGACTTCGATTCAAACCTTTAGGTTTGCAATTGATTTGAGGTCACGGATAATTGATTGATGTTTAGTATTGGCTAGACAAGTTGGTACTCCTCATGATGGATTTGATATTCGCGTCTTCGTAAGATATAATTCAACCAAATAATTCTTAAGGCACTCCTCATGACGGCTTTGATAATCGCTTCTTCATAAAATAATTCAACCAAATAATTCTTAAGGGACTGTTTAGTATTGCTTTGTTTTTAATTTTTTCGTATTTTAATTTTTAATTTTTATGTTAAAAATATAAACTTATTCGATTGAGCTTTATAATCAAAAATAAATATAAAAAATTATTTGGTTAAAATTTTTGTTATAAAAATTGAAAATAAAATTTTGATTGAGATTTGTAATAAAATATTTCTTGAATGCTAATGTTAAATTTTATTTTAATTTATTAAATTATATTCTAAAAGTAATTAATACTCATCGTCATTAGAAACAAAAATATTGATATTTAATATAATTCAAGAAATTTACACTTTAATTTTATACAATACGAGTTTATAAAATATAAAACTTATATTAACTAATTTTAATTAAATAATAAAAGTTGTTCATCATATCATTATTTTTTAAAGCAAAATAGTAATATCACTTAATATTTAATAATGTCATCTGATAGGTAAATTTTCAAATTTTAAATTAAAACCTCTTATCCAGCAAGTATACAGATCGAAAATTGTAGTATAGATAGGTATCGTCCCACAGGAATTGGTTAGTCACCAAAATGATCCAAATTTCGTTTTGTTCAGGATACTCAAATAATTAGATATGAATAAAAATTAAGAGTCATACGTACACACTTTAAGGTTGTCACAAAAGTAAGAACAAAAATTTAGAAAATGATGAATCAAAGTATCAATTTAATAACTTAGGATTGTCATTACCTAACTATGTATTCTCTCACTTAAGCAGTGTTCATTATGTTTAGTCCAAAATTTCCTAATGTCCTGATTCTTTCACTCTCATTACTTGGACCAAATAAGCCCTGATTAATGATGTAAATGATTATGTAAGCTCTCACTTCCCATTTTTTACTTAACCATTAAAAGGATATGAACAGATTTTTAGACAGCCACTTTTCCATTCAAGATCTTTCTCCAAATGATAAGGTAACTTGATATATGGAGTGTTATTGGTGTAAGCCCACTCTCATGGCACTTACCAACACATTTCTTAACTCTATATCTCTATGTGAGCTAAGTATGGACAGCCATATATCATAGCATCAAACACATCCATAACATTGAATAAAGTGAGGTACTACATAGTTTAGGCAGTAACAACCCTAATAATTACTGAGAAATCCATCAAAATCTCATCCAACATGTTCATAACATATCCATACATCCTTCTTGATCAACAAAATACAACAAAGAAGCAAGAAAAGAGAAGAAGTAAGGCTTATATGTTGAAGAGCAAAGCTGGAATTCTATAGTGGCA
>JAOTAY010000003.1:7720547-7747085 GCA_025629805.1 Erythroxylum baracoense | reverse complement strand
CATTACAAGAAATGATAGTGACATTCTCGTAAACATATTTCAAGGTGGTTTAATTGAATTGAACTCCAATATTCAATGATCTAAAGTTGGTAACGTTGAAAGTTATGTTGCTAAATTCAGATCCTTAGTTCTCTACTACAAGTACCTAAAGAATCCAACTTTACCCCTTAAGAGGCAGTTGTGGTGCGAAATGTTTAAGTTATCGAGCTTTTCTATCACTAATCTATAAGTTTGATGAATGGTTTACCTGAAATTGAATTTATAAATTTGTGGAACAGTCATAATCACGTTATTGCGGATTATTAAGTTTTTTTCATTATATTAAAAAATAAAAAAGTCTTGGATTGAAGTTACGAAGGAATGAGTCAACAGCCGGATCGGTGTACTATTAGATACTATCGAGATCTTGTACTTTCAAGCCTGCAAATTCTAACCTGCTTTGCCTGGTAATCAACGCATCAAAAGAGCAAACAGCGCAAATAAAATTGAAAATTCGTCAAGAAAATGGTAAACAGACAGCGAATAGATTTGAGAAGGCGTTTCGCAGGAATTCTTGCAACTTCTGTTCACCTTGTTCCTCCATTTCTTAGGTATCCTCGACACAACATTCCTTTCATTGTGGAGATCAGAAGTCTAGTGTCTTTGGGGGAAAGTTGTTGGAATAATTAAGAATGCTGATGAATCAGACATAATGGTCCAAAACCAAAATGATTTTGCCTTGAATCGACAAGGAACATGTAAAAATCCTCTAAGAACCAACTGTCAAAAAGTAAGTTACAGGAGAACGGCTCATGCTCGTAGATGCGCCAGGACTAGTAGTTTCACTATGCCAGTCTTAATCACGAAGTAAAGAAGGTGATAAAGATTTTCTTCCGCTTAATTTACTGCCCTACTTATTTGCACCCAACGGTTGTTGAGCAGTTGGGCACATACACATAACCATAAAAGTTGGAATTTATTGAATCTGACCCGCAAAGTATTGTATGTAACTGCAAGGAAGAGACTTGGAATTGGATAGCTACGGCTGAATCCTGCACATCATGACAATGGAAGGTTTGACTTTCAATCTTTAGCTACCAAAATATCATTCCAGGCAAGAAATCAACTCTTAATTCTATTAATATTCAAGCTTATAATTTCATGTTTTTTTTTGTTTTAATTCTTAGTGTTGCTAATCACTCTATTCTGAAGATTTTTGTTAATGTTTCTAGTCTTAAATCCGATAATGTTACTTAGAAAAAAACACAGCCTTAAGTTCAAAGACTAAAAAGATGATTGTCTAAGAGAAAAGTAAAATAGAGTAGTTTCTATACAGGAGCTGTTTCTGGTTCAAACAGCAGAATTATTGGTGAGTGAATTCATATCCAAATATAAATCATTAGGATGCCAGGATGCTAGAAAGTGGAAACCAAAGTTGATGAATAGTAGGCGGTAGGAATAAAGATAATGGACCAAAAAGCAGGTTCTCTTTGTTGTGCAAAAATGTTGTTAGTATACAGCAAACAAACAAAGCAAAAGAAAGGAAATTTCTAAGAAGGGGACCACCTCTGAGAACGCCATTACTTCGCTTTCAAGACCAATCAACTTCCCTCTCCAGCTGATTGCAGTTGCGGTGACCAACTTAATCTTCCTCAAGCTTTAAGCCTTTAATGTTCATGCCTACCCCTGCCATTTGGTGAAGAGAGTGTCTACTGTTCTACAATGGGCAAGTAGAGTTTTCAAAGATATGGATAACTCTATTGAGCCTGTCATAACCCTCAATTACTCCCCCGAGTCTCAGGGAAATACCGTCGGTAACAAATCATCCCTTAAGGCCAAGAACATGGGCGATGATGGTGATCTCAATTCCAATCCTCAGTCGGTGTCTCCGATGCTTTACGAAGTGAACTTTCGCGACTTGAGTATGATGTTAATTCTTTAGTTTAAGGATGAGTAATGTTATGTATGGAAACTTTCCTGCTGGAGATTCTGGTTCCTTTACTCTCTCATAAACGAGTCTACATGTTTTAACAGCTTCTTAAACACTGTTGACTTCTTTATGGTCTGAGTCAGCCCATGGTTGTCTGAATAAGGGCGTGTCTGGTCTTTACTGTCATCAGCCTGCATCTGGTGAGGCCGTGGATCTATTTCCTGAGGTCACACACACGCTTTAAAGTAATCCATATTTTCTAAGTAATCTAGGATCTGTGCTCTGGTTTGTAGACTTGAACCCCTTGGGGAAATGTTAGCAGATGATAGCAACCCTCAATTTTTTCCATCAACTTGTAACTTCCTTAACCTGTTTGTTGAAGGGCAATTCGAAACTTCTTCACAGAATAGCAGTTTATGGATCATATAGCTCTGAGATTTTCAATCTGCTGTTTGAAGTTACAACTTCAACCTTCCATTTTTCACATGCTGTAGCTCAGTTTGATCTGTTCTCGATAGATTTGCCAGCATGATTGAAGTATGCTGTTGACTTTTCAGGTGATCGGGAGATAATATACTTTGATTCTCAGCCTTGGTTAGATTCTGACTGTGAAGATTTTGCCAGTGTCAATGGCGGTAAGGTCTACAATAAACAATTTTCCTTTTATTGTCTATATTAGCTTATGGTTTATGATTATTCTGTGCCAGCAGATTTTACCCCAACTCTTGGCTCTACTCCAGTTCACCCCAGCAGGTCCACAGAAACACCTGAGCCTGAAGAATCACTTTACAATGGCAGTAAAGTGAATGCAATACCTCCTGAATCGTCTCCAACTAGTGATATAAACAAGCAAGTTAAACAACTGTTTGAGCTGTTCAGTGAGACCTTAAGCGATGAATTGTCTCCCACTGATGCCAAATCCAAGTTACAAGAAAGTGAGAAAGCGAAGCCTCTGAGCCTTTACCTTCCATCTAAACGCTCAAAATCAAGTCCTTATAAATCACTAGCAAATTCTTGTTGGCGCTCCGAAACAACAGTTGATACACGCTCTGGGGTAAACAAACCGTCATGTTGTTCAGGTTGTTGCCTTCCAAATTTTGTTAGGAGACTGAGCTTCAAGGACAGAAAGGGCAGGCTAACCGACCCCAGATAGAATAATAAGTTAAGCCGTACAATTACCTTTCTTCGTATATCCCATGAACCGATTTCTTCCAAGTATGTATAATATACAGTACAAGAGCCGGTGTCAGCGTTTCCATTTTCCAATACGCTGAAAATTGAGAGGTATTTCTTTTGGTAACTTGGACTTAATGGTGAAACTGTAAATAACTGGTTTGTTGAATGTATTGTCACTTGGAAGAACACGTAAAGTTGATATTTGATGGTTTATAGTATATTTTATGAGATAATTTATTAAAATATTCCTTTATTTTTATTTTTATGCAGTTATTTAATTAATTAGTGTATAATATAAATTTATAAAATAAATATATTTTATAAATAAAATTGTAGTTATAAAATTCATATTTATTCTCGTAAATGAAAGTTCAGTTTTGTCTTTTTAATTTTGAAAAGATAAGCATGTAAATATTTGGACAACCTTTTTTTTGAAATGAAGAAATCCGTAACTGCTATCTTTTAGATACATGTTAAATAAATCTCTAAATTAACGCAATAATTTACCGATCTTACTACTCGAGAATTCTATTTGACGTTACAAGAATGTAAAGATTTGTGAATATTTTATTGAATCTATTATAAAGAATCCACAACTCAAGAATCTGATTCAAAATAACTGGGCCGTACAATTGTTTTTAAGTCAATAATTTATATTTGACTTTATTACTCTCAAATTAAAAATGTTTTAATGTAATTTAAACTATATATTTGGTTATATAAATTTGTTTAAATAGCATTTTTAGTGAAAATAATACTCATATTTAGTATTTATTTATGTATAAATAATGAATAAGTACATTATAAAGATAGAAAAAGCTAAAAACAGTGTATGAATGTTCTGTAGCACACCCCACTGTGCTCAGACTTTCTTATTATATATAGGATATAATATAATACAAGGGGACAAAAGAATCACGGTGAAATGATGAGGATCCTAACTGAACCTATGGGTGTAATACACGTATAAAGGAAAATAACAGAAAGAGCAGGTGCTACAGGGAATAATAATACAGCTATACAACACTGTACAGTTGTTTATGTTCTATCATATAAAGATAAAATATTATATTTCTATGATAATAATATAATAGTAAAATGATAATTCTCTTGCTTTATGTGGGTCATTTGAAAATAGCTTCTTTACTAATTAGGGGTAAAGTTGCGTAATACTAGACCTCCCTCAGCGAGATTTATACTGAATGTTGTCGTTGTTATTATACAATAATAATTCTAGAAAATAAAAACAATCATGATAATAATCTTAAAAAGTTTAATGGAAATATTAACGATGAATAAGAATTGAAAATTTTGAAAATTTGAGTATTTAATTGTTACTATTTAAAATCCTAGTTATAATTGTAGAATTGAGTAAAGTTTAATTTTTTTAATTAACACCTAAAAATAAATTAATAGGAGTTAAATTTTTCTATCACTCTTTCTTAAATTATATCTTTAAGAATTAAACAAATAAAAAATAATATTTAAATCAATTTTTCTAGCAAACACTTTAAAGATAAAATCTTTAATATACCATACTGATATAGAAAAATTCCATCCGTTCTGAAGATCAACTAACAAAATCATAATGTTAACAGGAAAACAACTTAATAAAATGTAGTTCTATAGCAGTCAATTGTACTGTGGAATTAACTTACATTTAGAACATTATATAAACCACTTATAAGGGTCTCTTTGCGAAAATCAAAGGAGGGTCATCAATTTTACGCAGTCTTCTTTTTATATTTTATAAAGAGACTGATTTCGTGACTTGACCAGTGACCTTTTAATTACAAAGAACTAATCTTATTAGTTTTACCAAGACTCAGCCTTTGATTTAATTCAATTTGAAAATTTTAATCATTACTTAAAATTTGAGATAATTAATAATTAATGCAAGTGCTAAAATTTCATTCAATAAGAATATATATGTTGTATACTCTATTTCATTTCCTTGAGATTGTAGTTCAGTTAGTCATAACACCATCGTGTTAAGGTAGAAGTTGCAGGTTCGAGCCTCGTCAATCCCGATGAATCTAAATCCAATAATTCAATAAAAAAAGATATCAATTTATCTCTCCGTTTTCTATGACAACTAATCAAATTTTATTCCTAAGAAAAGGAGATCTTTATATATAATTTTGTTTTTCATTTCTCATCAAAGAAAATACAAATAAATAAGGTAATTTTCATTTCTTCAACGAGTAGTGATTGACATAAATGTGACTAATATCTTTTACGCATTTTTATGAAGAAAGGGATTCATCCATACTATCGGTATAGTTTGTACGACCACGACTGATCCTAAAAGGAATGAATGAAAAAAAAACATGTCGTATCAATCGAGATTTTTGAGAATATTTTATTTGGCCCCCAATCTTGGTTGAATTCTTAATGCGTAGCATTAAAAAGTAAATTTAGGCTTAGGTCTAGTGGAATAAATGGATAGAGTCCTACAACTCCAATTATAGGGAAACAAACAAGCTATGAGCTTCCAATTGTTCTTAATTTGAATTTGAATGATTTTCTAATCTAATTAGGTGTTAAAATATATTAGTACGTGATGCGGAAAATCTTTTTCCATGAGCATATTCTCTTTTTTTAATGAATCATAATTGTTAGTTATTCTACAAAATGTGTAGAAGAAAAAGTATAGTGATAAACAAATTTTCTCCAAAATCAAAAGAGCGGATAATTCAAATCAAATCAATTGGATGTCTGACTCGGGCCTATATGACATGACCAATCAATAGAAAGACTCCAAGATTTTGCCTTTGTCATATATTTCATACATCACACTAAATAGATATCATATTTATGAAATACGATTCACTTTCAAGATGTCTTGGTGGTGAATACGTAGAGATCAGAAAGAACACCAATGAAGAAAGCGCTTTGCTAGGCCGACACTGACACTGAAAGAATAGGAGTAGATACCCCAATAGTCCTAGTCGTAATTGAACCGTGCAGTACTGTAGTTAACGCATTAAGTATCTTGCCTAGGGAGTACATTCACAAGAATGAAACTCAAAGGAATTGACGAGGGTCCGCACAAGTCCCCTTCATTTCGTAAGTTGTATTTATTTCTACATCGGTTTCTTCCTCCCTTTCTTCCATTTCTGAAGTTTTTTGCAGTTTTTTAGTAAAAATAGGTGACTGTATTATACCTAAAGAGTAGACACAAGTAATAAATAAGAGAATACTAAAGATTCGAGCCATATAATTTCTCAATTTTGACAAAAGATACTTATTCGATCAAATAAGTACATTAGATCCAATAGAATTATTTTGCTATATCCAAACTAATATCAATCCAACCTATTTTATGAATAAAATGTGACCAATTAACTAATCAACAAAACTACTTGTACCAAATAACATCTTATTGTTGCATCGAACTAACCAACAAAACTACTTGACTAATCTAACTAACATGGAATTTCGTAAAAATGAAAAGGTTAAATAATTGAAAAATGAGATTATTCTAAAATACTCATTAAATGCTAAGATTATGCATTGAACTTCTCATAGTAGATCCATAATTAAAAAGCGTTTTTGATTATTTCAGAAAAAACGAAACAAAAAATACGGTAAAGTTAGGACGATTATTGTGTAGGGTTTACCTAATACTAAATACAGAGGCACATAATAGATCAATATGAACATCATGAGCTACCATGTAATAAACTCTGTTATTGTTGATACTTTCTTCTCGATTTCTTCTTCTCCTTCTTCTATAACCCGAACTCGGAGTAGGAAGAGATAAGAGGCCCTCATGGACAATATCTTTTAAGTCCAAACTAACCTAAATTTGGGCCAATCAATTTGTCTTCATTTTATGCGCTGGTTTTCAAAATCCCTCTCAACTTGTGTAGGCCTTTGAAAAGTCTGGAGTCCAGTTTAGCGCCACCTATATATATTCCTCATTCATCGTCAATCGTCAATCATCAGTCAAGAGTCTGAGTCTCCTTCAGTTTGTTCTCTTAAGTAGCTCAGTCGTCGTCTCATTTGCTTTTGTTTACCAGTTAATGTTTCAGTGACGGGAAAATGACCGGAAGTAGCCGGAGACCTGCTCGAAGCCGGATCAAGTCCTCCGCTCACGGCGAGGATGACGGCAGCGACGCCTCTATCCGGCGAGATAAACCTAATCTGAAACTGCGTAGAGATAGGAGTAAGCATCACAGCGCCATTAGAATTTTCGACGTCGATCTCAGAATATTGATCGGTATTAGCGCTACCGCGTTCGTCATTATCTTCTTCTTGATTCAACGCTTAGTTAAACCTCTCGAAGAATCGACAAGACCTGGGGTTATAACTCCATTTCCTGCTCCTAAACTCGCGAAACTTCCTCAGGTAACGATTCTCAGTTTAACGATCATATTCATTTTCTTTTAATTGTTATTATTATTCGATTCTTGCTTTTGCTTTCAAAAAATTTGATATGAAGATGCGTGTGCTTGTCTTTGGTGGCCGTTACAGTTTCAAGGAGAACACAGAGAGAGTTTGTATTGGGGAACCTATCGTCCTCAAGTGTATTTAGGAGTTCGTGCTAGGTGTTCATTTTATCTTACTGATGTGGATTTTCTTTTTGCGCTGTGTTTTTGGCGGTAAATGACTTGTGTGATTATTATAGGACTCCGAGGTCATTGGTAGCTGGTTTAATGTGGCTTGGTGTGAAGGATGGAAGATATGCAATGCGTCATGTGTGCCAGGATTCTGATGAGCTCACTACGTATAGTTGGACAGAGCATAATGGTCGCGATTATGGAAAACAGGTGTTGGTTGATCAAGACTTGAAGCTTGAGACATATTTCTTGAAATCTAAGAGTGAATATAGTGGATATGGAGGAGATTGGGCAGTTCAAATTGATACGCAGACCCGGAAGTAAGTAATTTGACTGTTTTCTGAATTAAATTCCTCTCACTTATTTCGTTTGCCCATCTTTTATGCTCAACTGTAGGAGCTTTTTGGTTATCACTTTTCCAGATCAAATGAGATGTTGAGAAATGGTCATCTGTTTTTCTATTTGGCTGATGAAGATGGAAGTACTCTAAGTTTGGGAGGTAATATCTTAGATATCCGTCAAAGCTCTCTTTTGGCATCAGGTTCACGAACAGATGTTGGAGGTTGGCAGCTACATTTGGTATCAAAGGTAATTGAGCAATGAAGTGCCATGGTCAATTTCCTGAAGTTTGCTCTAATCGGCTATGAATGTAGTGGTACTGAGGTTAATCAAAATTTTAATGCACTGATTTTTTGACATCATGATTTTCATATTGATGAGATTTGTGATGTGTGGGTTAAGCAATCGTCATTGGTTTTGCTATTGAAAGCCTGGATTATATCCATCCAGATCATGTGCCTTACAACTGCCCAAAGATTGTTTAGACTTATCTTAAAGCAATAGAAACAAGAATAAGGACAATTGTCTTGGTCTATGGAGGGAGACAGATGGTGAAGGGAGAATGTTATCTCAAATAGTCTGTAAACTCATGAAAGTCCTTGCTCTTATCATCAATAATTGTTATCCACAGACTTCTGAAGCATCCTTCCTTCATAGCTTGAATTGCTGATAGGTAAGTTACCTGCATTTCAGGATGCCTTGGAGGTCCACTATTCTGGTTTCCGGACACCTCATATTCACAATTTATCAGATCTTGTCCTGCATGATCTTGGTGCCCAAGTATGTCCATTTCGATATTTCTCCTTAAATGACATCATGCAACTAGATGATGTCTTTGATTATTTATTTGTAATCTTTCCCTTAGTTCTTTATTTGCATCTGCTTTTATTAGGTAAGAAGACATGGTGAACTTAAGCTGTCTGACTCACTTGAAGATTTTTCTAACATTTTAGTATTTCAGGTAGATACTCTTTTCACATCTATAAGTGAGTTTCACAATTATTTATCATCACATTGTTCGCCTACGTTCCCCTTTAGGTCTGTGTGATTGTTGGATTTTCAGATTTTTGCAGAAATTCCGTTCAAGATAGATATTGTTTTTGTATCTGGAACTGGAAAGGAAAATCCAAGGATAGAAGAACGTGTAGTCAACCTAACAGGTTTATTTTATGTTCTTTGTAAGAATTTATCTGCCTAGCCTCATTATTAATTGAATTCTGAACTCATGTGCAACAGTACAAAATGTTCCCTTACAATGTGGAGAAGTAGGGAAGCCTCTTCTTCTAAAAATAGGATGAACTATCACTATATATGATTTGAGTATGACTGTTTTACTTGCTTGTAATGTGAATCAATCGGATCTTTTGCAAAAAAATCTGATCTCTTACTGAGTAACATGATGTATTGCTCCCTTTAGTTTTCAGAAGATGCTAGAAGATTCTTATGGCATACTACTTTTTATTGACTAATCTGTAGATAATTTTTTTAAATTTCTATAAACTTGTAACTTGATAGAGTGTAGATCGGCAGCCTATAACTAGTTGTGCATTCATGATCTTTCCTAATTTGTAATACCAGGAACCTCTTTAAGAACTCAACTGCAAGTAAAACAAATGGAGTTTGATGCCAAATTTCAGAAGTGCTTTAACATCACTGACAAGGTATTTATCTTTGAAAGGTCGTCTAAGGGAAATTGATTGAAGTTTCGAGAATGCTTTGAGGAGACTATGTATTAATCTTTTTGCATGCATCTATTATCTCATGGTTGAAAGTGGTTTGCTGCTTCTTGATGTCTTCTCTATGGTGACACATAGATACCATAAATCAGATGTAATTTTCAATTAGTCATTATATCATTTCAAATCTGAATGAATTGTTTGATGGTATATGACAATATTATGTGGTGGCTGCATACAGATAGTCTAGCTAGAAACAGTATTTGTGATTTTACTTAACCTACTTTTCTGGAGATAATAGATGTATGAATTCTTTATAGGAAACAATATTTGTGATTTTACTTAACCTATTTTTCCGGAGATAATAGATGCATGAATTCTTTATAGGATTTAAAGGTTTTGTTGTTTATCTTGCTCTTCATAAGATCCATAAAATGCATTTCTATCAAAGGTCGTGATCGTTGTGTGGAGGTTAGTAAGATGAAAGAAATTAGCCTCTTTATATATGTTTAAGGCACAGAGTAATACAGTGCAATGTATACTTCTTCCAAATCAAATCTTGGCAATTACCAAATATCTCAATTTTAGATTTCTTGTATAGTAGTAATTCTACTTATGCATTACGGTTTGTTCAGGTTGAAACTGAGGCAATTACTGTTGGTAAAGTTGCTATTGCAAACATGTTGGGAGGCATCGGATACTTCTATGGTCAATCAAAAATTTCATATCCTATGAAGATCAATGTGAGTTGTATGCTTATGTTTTATGTTTTCTGTTTTCTGTTTCTGAAAAAATTCGTGGTCTTTTGTAAGCGATTAAACATTTGTACCAAGTGAAGTGACTAGATGTCTACCAGCTACTGTAGAATTTTCTCAGAAAACTATCTGACATTAGGTCTTTCTTCGTTATGACTCATTGATTGCCATGAACTATTGCTCCAATGTTAATTTATCAGCATCTTAAGTGTTATCATGGTAAACTGTGTTTTTTGCTCTCGTAATAGTGAAGCTTTAAGAACTATCCTCTTTTCAATCTGTTCATATGACAAGTCATGCAGTGTATCTTGTTTCCTTGCAGCAGAAAGTTCAAAACAATTTTCTTGCTTATTGGCCAGCTGAGCTTTACACAGCTGTTCCAAGTCGACCATTCTTTCCTAGGGGGTTTCTGTGGGATGAAGGTTTTCATCAACTCTTGATTTGGTTGGTTTCCCTGCATTTTTTTTCCATTTTCTTTTTTCTCCTATGTCTTCTGTACTAATTCATTTTGGGATGGTATTTGAAATTTCAATATTTGATTGTTGATAACTGCAAGTTATTGGGCTAACTGATATTGTTGGGGCATCTATGATGACGTAGTGTGGGAAGGAAAAACAAAGATAAGTAGAATAGAATAGGCTATAATTGATGCAGATTGTAGCTGGAACTTGAAAATAGAGCTTAAGGTTTGTAGAAAAACCTTTTAAAGCATAAGATTTATTGATTGATAAAAGACATCCCGAAAATCAAGCATAGGCAGCCTATTTATACTAGTATAGGGCTTAATCCGTGTTGTATAACTTGTGACTGCCACGATCCCATCATCTTAATTCAATTATGGATGACTTGATTAATTCAATGTATTGTGTGCACTGAAAGTTTTATTGTTGAATCACCAAGTCGTAACGTGGGTCAAGTGAGAGATTGTTAGATTTATTTAAGATGACCCATATCATATATAATAGATTGATTCTAACTAAGGAAACCAGTATGATGGTTAATGGGTTTACAGACCAAAAGAATCAAATAGGCCTAATCTTAAGCCCTTTCCCTCTCCCTTTAAATGTTGCAGAAACAATTTCAGGAATTATGACAAAACTGAAACATTATAGAGGTTTTCTAACCATAAAAAACATAAGCATCGAAAGTAAAGAAGAGAGGAAATAAATTATCATCAAGAACACTGTAAAATAAACATGAATCCAGGTTTGTTTATATTATTGTCTTTGTTCATCGATCCATAAAAGTTTACAGTGACTACTTAAACTTCAGTTCATAACATCTATTGTATCATTTTTACTAGTTCACACCTTTAATTTTAAAAGTTAAATGGGTGTTGACTAAATGCAAATGTATTATTATTCACTGTATCTTATCGTTTTTCATGGCCATGAAATATAAGTGGTGTCTTTAATGGTTCTGTTTGTGGTTTATCTTTCAGGTAGATATATTGCCTTCCTTAGGGAGTTGTTTTGGTCATATTGTAATATGATGATAGACTTAAGGCCTTGAACTCTTTGCCATGTAGATTTAGTTTCAACTATAGTAAAAATTATTTTAATTTTTCAAAAAAATTATATAAGTCTTATTTATTATATGATAGACTAAGATAGAATTAGCGCACCACCGCTTTCAGTTGTATTAATGGAGCTCCTGAAGAAGTGCAAACAAGTAGAGGGTAGAATAAAAGCCCTGGACCACCCCGCTCATAGATATTGTCTGCTTTGGGCCTTGGCTCAACCAAGCCCTCATAGTTTTACTCTTCCCACCCCCTATTCATCATGAACAAGGGACTGAAGAAACAGAAGGTGAAAGTGAGGAAAGAATTGGAGACCTCTCCCTCTAAGACACGTTTTCTCGAGCAAGTGTGTGGAAAGAGCAAAACTATGAGGGCTTGGCTGGGCCAAGGCCCAAAGCAGACAATATCTATGAGCGGGGTGGTC
Source organism: Erythroxylum baracoense (assembly GCA_025629805.1). Lineage (NCBI taxonomy): Eukaryota > Viridiplantae > Streptophyta > Magnoliopsida > Malpighiales > Erythroxylaceae > Erythroxylum > Erythroxylum baracoense. Next base: position 7,734,722 of record JAOTAY010000003.1, on the reverse strand, counting down.
TGGGTTGTTACAAATGGTATCAGAGATAGTACCTGGATCGGTATGCCAGCTAGGACGCTGGACCTCTAAGGTGGTTGAATGTTAGATTCCTATATCGATTGGAGAGGGGAACGAAGCACGCCTTAAGAGGGTTCAGATACCTCTTCTTTACAGACGCATCTTCCCATTGGATGGGAAGAGCAAAACTGTGAGAGTTTGGCTAGGTCAAGGCCCAAAGCGGACAATATCTGTGAGTGGGGTGGTTCGAGCTGTTACAATGGTATCAGAGCCAGTACCCAAACTGGTATGTCAGCAAGGACGCTGAGCCCTAAAGAGGGGTGGAATGTGAGATCCCATATCAGTTGGAGAGGGGAACGAAGTAGGCCTTATAAGGCTATGGATACCTCTCCCTCATAGACGCGTTTTCCTATCACCCACACCATCATTGTCAAACACCATAGTATTTTTTAAGCAAGTTTTATTTTTGTAAAACCCTAAAAAATTTGCAAGCACACAGAATCGTAACTTGTAGTATTGAGATGTCGATCCCTCAAAGAATTAGTAAAACTAATTGAATCCTATTGTTATCTAAGGTTATATCAAATGTGATAAAAATGAAAATAAAGCTACAGAATCAAATTAAACAATTGATTATGAATTGATTGAAATTAAAATTCCGAAATTAACACAAGTAAATTAAAATGGAGCACTAATAATTGGGAAATCATATAAGACAAGATCAAACAATTATGAGAAGATGGGATTTATCTATCATCATTTTACTACCCTAGTCACTTTTGATGTAATTGGTATCAGTCCCAAATCTCTGAAGGGTTGATTATTCTTTCTCAAGATCTAATCATTAAATCCTAGGCCTTGAGTTTTTGAACAATTCCTAGCACTCAATCTTTAACCACTAAGCTCACTATGTGTTTAGGTTATAATTGTGTTAGTTTGTTAATTATTTGTGTTTTAAGTGTTTTATGGGTTAGTACAAGCTTTTGAGCTTAAATATTATATTTTTGAGGTACTTTGATGTGTTTGCTAGTGTTTTAGGGTCAATATCGAAGAATGGAGGAGTTTCAGAAGACAATTGGGTTGAAAAAACGACCCACGATTGTAGTACAATAGGCCACGATTGTGTGCCACGATCGTGATAAAAGGCAAGCACTCAGACAAATAGTCAAAACTTTTGCTTTTCTATTCCACAGAAGGGGCTAATTGACTACTTATTTTCTAATTTTGGATTTTTGATAAAGATCTCAACGTTTCTTTCTTCTTGTATTACATAGACACAAAAACTAAAGGAAAGCTTGAGAATGACACCATCATACCAATTAGGAAGAGAATAAGTGAAGAACCAATTGATAGTGGCTTCCCATTCCATGATAGCTTTTGTATGTTTAAAATTACTAAAATTGGAAGAAGTGAGATCAAGAGAGCTTTAAAATTTGAAGAATCTTATATACTTTCTAAATTTATCAAATGAAAAAACCATTGTGATCGGATTAGTTGATGATACAATATTAATAAGAGGATACAATAAGGTGAAGAGGATACATTGCCAAGGATAGGATAGCACAGTAATATTATAGAGGGACATATCCACAAAAAAGGGAAGTTATCTCTTTCCTATCTTCCGTGCTTTCAGGAATATGTCTAGTCCAAAAAGTTCTTCTAGAAGATCATAGAAATCTAGGTCTCCTGTCTCGTACCTAAAAAGCCATGTTGCAATTTTGGACGAGTTTTGTGAACTCAATGAGCAAACCATCATTAATGATCTCACTCCAGGCATAAAACACAAATATCATATAACCAACAATCACAATAAGACATAAAGAATTTCATATACATCACATACATTCTTTCAAAACTTGTACATCCCAATCAGACACATTTTCATGACATATCACTTGACTTGTCTAACAGCATTTAAATTTCAACAATTTGGTCCTCTAGCTAGTCATTAGCTCAAGGAGTTTCAGTTTAAAACTTTCTCAAGTAGAAATATTTAAGTTTTTTAAAAATTCCCATAGAATGTGACAACTTATGTAGATTAAACATAAAATTGGCCTATCTAATCAATATTAGGTATGTAAGACTACAAAATAACTACTCAAAATGATGGGTTCATTTCCAAAGAGACATTTTGACTCTTAAGTTAATGAAAACTAAAAGGTGATTAGTATATAGAGAAACATCCAATTATTTTTAATGATTATGGTGAAAAAACTTATATTAGGGTGTCTCCCCTTTATAGGAAATCCTTCAAGAATTATAGTTAGATTCCATATATCTTAATAGAGTTTAGATCCAACTTCTACTATGAAACTTAATTGGTTTTTTATTAGGACTCTAATTCCTCATATAGATAAATCCCATTTTGATTGAACTTACCATTTTTGAATAAATGGGCCTAAAACCCATAATCCTAAAGAAGAGTGATGGGTTGTGTTGAATAAAGCATGCCTGTTCCATACAATCATTAAGGATGTATCAAGAATTTACAAATCTCAATATTTTATAAATCAAATATGTCATTGCTCATTTGAAATAATAAATATTATAATTACATGTCTAACAAGTATTCTTAATTGAATCATTAACTAACTACTTGAATTAGAATTCTAATAGTTCCCATTCAACTAGAAAAATAACCCTTAGTTTTGCTTTAAGTAAAACCCCATCATAATACTTTAATTAAAAGTCTATGAATTATATTTCAAATCAGATTCTTAATGTCACAAGGACATTACCATTTTTTGAGCTTTTTCCTAGCAAGATTGAAATTTGATTCAATAATAAGTCATAGTTCAATTGAAAAATAATAAACAACTACAAAACCATATAAATATCGGTTTGAACATAATAATTAAGAAAACTACAACCAATTACAATTAAAGAAGGTTTGTAATAATGCATAATCCTTAAGTAACAAAATTGGAGCTAATTTTATGCCTTTGTCCTCTAACTCCTATAATTAGCCTTATTAATACATATGATAAATCTCCTATTTTACAAATCATATTTGCATCATTAAAAGAGCTTCCGAATTTTCCTAACCCCAAATTTGGTGGACTTATTTTCCCAACTAGTTTATTGACCTTTTTGACGCTTCATAATATTATCCCAAAATATATAACCTTTAATGATGAGAATCGCCCACATCGCTGTGATCCGACCCAAAGGAATGGATCATGGCCATTACTCAGACCCAAGAAAAGAAACTTAAACAAGCAAAAAAAGATGGAGATAATGGAGAAGGACAAGCAATTATGGAAGTCCTTCCAAGTGAGCTCCTATTTAAACCAATCGAGGAACCTTGAGCTGAATTTCCATACCCTATTATAGCTTAGTGGAAGTTAATTTCAAGTAAGGCGATGAGGAATTCTAAAGAGGTTGAAGTAAACAAGTTTGAGGACATAATGGAAAATCTAAAAATGAGGCTCATAATAAAGTAATCATTCAAGAAGAAGGTTAAGGAGCATATAGCAGAAGAAAACCTCGAATATAGCATAGAAGAAAGAGGACCCATGGAATTTTCACATTCCTTACAGTATCAATGGAATCAAAATAGATAGGGAATTTTTAGATTTGGGAGTGAGTATCCATATGATGAAATATAAACTTTTCACCTTTTGTATCTCCTCCTTTCTTGTTTCTTCTCCTTGTTTAGGTTGTTGCAAACACCAAACCCTTCCTTAGTCACCCATAAACATGCAAAGAAGATGAAGAAACAATGTATAAGAGTGTTTCTGGATGAGTTCTAATAGATGCTCAAGATGATGGAAGATAGGTCAAGAATCTTATTATATGCACTTTGATTCATGCAACAATTGCATGAATTGCAAGAACAAGACTCAGGACACCTCACTCTCACTCTAGAACTCTTCTAGAGCCCTTTTGCTATCATTTATGTGCGTAAGAAGTGGAAGAAGCTCGTGTAAATAAGTGGAGAATTCACTTATATATCATTTCATGGCCTCTGTCACGATCGTGGCCACCTCCTCCTCCTGTCGCCACCATCCGACAATCTCTGATGACCACAGACGCATCATCTGAATGTGGAGTTTTTACTATCAGAGTACCACGATTTTACTTTCCGTGTCCATCTTTCCAAAATATACTTATTCGGTATTCTCAAAATATTTTTCAAGTTAAAAACCTTGAAATTAGTGGTGTAGATGTGTTTAGAAAAAATGACGGTTAATGACATAAGTGAGTAGAATTTTGTAAGCCTTAGTATAACCAATATGGATGTTAAATTAACCTAAAATGAAGTAACCTTAAAGGATATGAAATTTTGAAAATTACAGGTGTTAATGATGTCTCTAAACTTATAAAATTCGTGAAGTATTGAAGGTAGTAAAGTTACACTTCATAACATAGGTCTAATTCTTGCTATAAGGTTACAAGTTAGTTATAAAAAAAAGTAACGTTACAGTCTCCTTGCTTAGCCTTCCATAATTTAGATTTTAGTTCAAAATTTTGAAAAGAATTTTATTATCCAAATACAGCTCTGATGCTACATCTCATGCATCTTTTGTTATTAGCAGAAACATATGGGGTTTTTTGATTGCATGTTCTATAGATTCCTTGCCAAGTATTTTCTATTGACAAAGTCAATAAGGATTATCAAGGAGATAACAAATTTCCAGTAGAGTGGTGGAGAATCTCTCTACGAAGCTTAGGAGAGATTTAAAGAACTTCAAAGAAGCTGTCCCCATCATGACCTCCCGAAGGAATTTGTTCTTTAAACATTTTATAATGGAGTGAATCCGAGCACAAAGGGCACAATTGATGCAGCAGTCGGAGGTTCAATGATGGGGAAGATGGTAGAAGCAGCTCATTTCTAGACCGAAGAAAGGAATCTTTATATCCCTATATCGATGTTGAAAAAGAAGTTACAAAAAATTGCTTAACCTTCAACACAACCATATACCAACTCATGTGACTTTTTAGAAAAAAAAGTTGGGAAGACATAGTCTCTATCATAGTCTATTCCATTAGTGTTAAAACTTTATTGTAAATATGGCCTATATCACGATATTATCTCATGTTGTGTCTACTCAAAATCCTAAATTTTATTTTGTATTTAACAAATAATTTTATTCATTTTAGGTGATTTTTTGCATCTTTTTTATTAAGAGTCGTGTATTTTTATTCTCTGTAGAATTTCAATCTTATGGAAGAAGTCTTTCTCTATAGTGTTAAATTACTAATGAATAAAAAAAGTTAAAAGTAGACAATTTTAAGAATATAGACTTCTTGAAGAAGCACTAGTCAATTATATCCAATAATTATGCTCTTTATAATGGTAAAATAGTAATGGCTTTTAATTTTACTAAATAGAGATTTAACACTCTATAATTTCAAATTAGCTTATCCATTGTACAATAAGATTGTTACATGAAAAAATTAGTATATATGTCACTTTTTTTATGTGTTCAATGATTTTAAAGAAACTCCATATAAGACAAATTAAAGCAAATTCATGCTAGCATAAACTCCCCTTAAATAATACTTGGTGATTTCATCAACATTATTTATCCATCAAAAATTGAAGCCAATGTTAGTATGAGGAATCGCTAACGACTTCAATAGCTTTGTGAGTTTATCAAAGGTTGTGTTCATAACTTTGAGACAATTGGGTGAGTTTTTTAAGGTTTATATTGCAAGACACTTAGAGTTGAATGAGGATCCCAATGCTTATTTAGCTAATTTCTTAGAAATTTGTGAAACCTTCCGATATAATGGGATGTTGGAGGATGTTGTTAGGATGAGGCTCTTTCCCTTTACACTTAAAGATCGAGCCAAGGCCTTATTAAATTCTCTCCACCAATCCAAAATCACAACTTGGGAGCAGTTGGTGCAAGTTTTTCAAGATAAGTATTTCCCTATAAATAAGACAATAGGACTAATAAAGGAAAGTATCAATTTCCAACAAAATGATGAGAAGTCCTTATATGAAGCGTGGGAGCGGTATAAGGAGTTGCAAAGGAGTTGTCCTCATCATAACCTACCCAACAAATTCCTATTGCAAACCTTCTACACTGGAGTTAATCCACCAATCAAAGTCCTCGACAAATCTAACAACACGTGGCAAAAAGTAAGCATTTCATTTCTTAACAGATGAATAAACATGTGATGGACCTGATGGATAATCAATCATCTCATAACTACCTCCAAGACATAAAGACGTTCTTACCTCTACAGTAGTAAAGAAGGATGATATTTACAGGATAACCTTATGAATTTAGCACATTTTGAACTGTCTTGAATGTATTTCATAGACCAAAAACTCTACCAAAAATTATGCTTATTTTGTAACCTTCTTCCCATCACTTTATAAGCAGAATCATTGTTAGTAATGAACTGAACAACATTTTTTGGCCCTTCGTCATTCACAACTTCATTAAATATGTTAAATAAAGTATCATTATTCCTAACAAGGCCAGATGTGTCAATAAACTTCAAAAACATTGAGTCATTTATAGAACAAGCCAAAAAATTAATAATAGGCTTTTGTCTCTAATTTGTCCAACCATCACACATAATTGAACCCATAAGTAGCCCAATCCATTCTTCTTTCTCCCAAATAACTTTAATATCATAAACTAAGCAACTTAAAAGTTTACCTCTGTAGTTATCAATGGAATGAGCTTTGTATCCCAGACTATAAGAGGCTATAGCATCTACCATTGGTTGATAATATTAAGATTAGGAAGCATTGAATGCTACACATGTATCATACCACCACCTAGCCATTGTTATATCTACATTGTGAGTCGCATCTCTTAAATGAATGGTACTACAAAATGAAGACTATGCTCTAAGAGTTGTTTGTTGTGCAAAAAAATTAGTCGTCTACCTTTTTCTTTTCCTAACATCAAATCCAAATGCAATATTCATTTCTTGCTGGGAAGGAACACTACCACTACCACTACCACTATCACCTTTAACATTTCCTTTATCCTCATGATCACTAGCAACGAACTTCTACTACCAATTTCTTAATTCAATCTCTCCCTTCTAGTGTTGATATTCTTCAAGCAAAGTTTTCATTTGCCACTTCACACCATGGCTTACTTTTTTACGAGATTTCACATCTCCTTTAACCCCAGCTAAATGTTTCTTTAATCGGGTGATTCTTCTACCTTTCATATGCTTGCTAGAAAACAAGCCAATAGTATGATTCTTCATACCGAGGACTAATGCAACATGAGCCCAAGTTGGATTATTGTATCTTCCTGAAACGGTTAAATGTTCAGGAGTACTTGAACTTCCTTCCACTTATCTGTAAAAATAAAATGAAGACATATATAAAAATGAAGACATATATAAAAATAAAATTACACAATACGCATTTCCATTTTATATCATAACTCATTTTGTATGATTATATCATACATAATTCAATTTCATCCAATAAAATTCAATTTTATTCAACATAATTCATTAATAAGTAAAAAACCAACAATTCAAGTATTCAACATATACAATTACAAAATGCATATGCTCATCTTATGTAATATAACTCATTTTGTATGATTACATCATACACAATTCAATTTTATCCAACACAATTCATCAATAAGTCAAAAACTAATAATTCAAGTATTGAACATACTTAATTACACAATAAGCATGTCTATCTTATGTAATATAAGTTATTTTGTATGATAATATCATACAAAATTCAATTTCATCCATCATAATTCAATTTTATCCAACACAATTCATCAATAAGTCAAAAACCAACAATTCAAGTATTCTACACACAATTACACAATACGCATGTCCATCTTATATGGTACAACCCATTTTATATGATTACATTATACACAATTCAATTTCATCCAACATAATTCACTAATAAGTCAAAAATCAACAATTCCAGTATGCAACATATTGACCATCAAAAGTCAAAACAAGAAAAAATTGGCTATACAAAAATTTCGGAGTCACATAAAAAGAGAGACATTTTTTTTAGTTTAGATTCGATAAATTGAATTTTCTTTATTGACTAATGAAGACATAATGAAGTGTTCACAAAAGGTTTTCCATATAGCAATACAATTTGAGTTTTTTTTCTTTACTTCTCAATTTATGAAAAAAGTTTTTATACAAGTTAAAAATCTGTTTGAAGTAGGATCAAAGTAGCACTCTATCAATTTAAGACCAACCCTTAATTGTTCAAAAGTTGAATAATTGATTTATACTTATTCAAAATATGCAATTTACAAATCAATCAAAATTTTAATCAATGCAAACACCTAAAAAAATACATATACTTTGTTGCCTTTATACTTAGGAGATTGGAACAAAAAATGATTTCTTCTTTAAATGCTCTTAATTTTTATGCATTAGATAAAAAAAACATGAAATTTATACAACTTATCTATTTCATTAACTAATTGGGATAACTTAGTTTATTTAGTTATAATGAATAAAATTGAAGATTATTCATAATTATTTCATTAATACGATTTACATTAACTATCAATATTATAACTTATTATCTAATAAATTAATAACCAAATACCTAATATTAATTTTAAGAATAAAAATTATGTATTTGTAACAAATTATTATATCAATTAATTAATTATTTTAAACAAAACACTCTATTCACAACAATTCTAATGATCCAATTCCAATCCATTCCATTCGAACCAGATAAACAAAACACTCCTTGCATTTCATTCAATTCCAAATTTCCAGTCCAACCATTCACAACAATTCAATTCCAAGTTCCAACCATTCATAAAATTCACCTAAGTTTCAACTATTCACAACCTCACAATCACAAATGCAATTCAACTTCAAAAAGCAAAAAAAAATCTAATTGAAAACACAAAAAAAAATCACAAATTTAGTGGATCGGGTTAGATTTTTAATGACTCAGGTCGGGTAAAAACCATATTTGAAAACCAAATCTGGTTTCTCTTTCAGGCTGAGCAGGAGCATGCAATGATCATGGACAGAGGCAGATGCAGACAACAGTAGGCAGAGGAGAAGGAGGGATAGGTGCGATGGCGACTGGACTGGAGAGGCATGGTGGAGACTAAAGAGGGAGGCATGCTAGCAGGCAGTAGAGGATGGCAACAACGAGCTGTGAGATAAGGAGAGGTGAGTGGAGTTGTATGCAAAATTTTCATATTAACATTATAGAACACACCTAAAGACGAAGCAATATGAGTCATCCTAAAAGATAAACTCTTTTTCTTAACCACACTCACTATTGATCGAAAAATCCTATAAGGTGTGTTGATTTTAATTTTTTGATCTATGCACCATAAAATGAAAAGTTCTTTGGCCGAGCATTTGTTGCTTTTCGTTTTATTAAACACAGTCAAACATATAAATTTATGTAAAAGTAAATGCTCAACACTTATATTAAAGAATTTGGTGCATTATGTGTGTCAAAATGTTCTTTACTAGTGAGGGTTTTCCAATAAGAATTGACATCAAAATCAACGTGACCATCTAAAATTTTTGCATTCGACAAATTGAAAATTTCACGCATGATAGGATAATCAAGTTTAAAAACATTTCCAGCTAACCTAAACCAATACACATCCATTTTAGGGTTGTACTGGACTGTTGTGAAAAACTCTAAAGTTATAGTAGCATAAATAGGTACATCGCACCGATTGTGGGTGAAAGAAGAAAATGAGAGGGAAGCTTAAATTTCTGTCCCGGATGAAATTCCCACGATCGTGGGAATCACCACATTTCCTATGATTGTGAGTTTTCTCTCTAAAAGCTTTCTGGAGAGATTTCCTATGATTATGGGAATTGGTGATTCTCATGATTCCAAACCTGATTCCAAACTTGATATTGGTTCTCTTTGATCCCATAACCTACAAATACATCAAATTAATATCATCAACAAGATTTTTTAAAAAGAAAACAAGTTGGAATTCTAACAAAAAGCAAATTAAACATCAATCACACTCAATTCAATCATGTTTATAACTAAAGAACCACACCAATGAATAAACAAAAACAAATAGAAAGGGAGTAGAATTCCATGGTTTACCTCTCATGCAGTGCTTCTTTTACCTTCTATAGCTTGACTCTCTTTTTTCCTTAAGGTAGTTCAAATCATTAGTACGGTGGGAGTGCTAAAGAGGATCTTAGACTCTGTATATGAGCCAACTCGGTATGGACTCCACCTTCCTTGTTGTTTTCCTTCCTACGCCTTCTCCTACCCAATTGTTTCTTCCGGGATGCGTTCCCAAGGTCTTCAATATCTTCCCATCCTACTTGTATTTCTGATTCCTTGATATCTATTGGGGGTAACGGAGGACGATTATAGCACCCCACTCCTATAATGCATATCCCCGAACATACCGACAGTATTCAGGAATACACTCTACAAGAGTGGTGCGCTAGAACGGTCAGTCAGATTCAATACAAATTTTTTTCAAAAATCACACGCATATCACTAAAAACCAATAATCAAATTCGACCTATTTTTCATAAACATCATAATCACAATTGTCATTACAACTCACATTTGATCAAGCATTAAACATATTGTCAAAATTTCAATAATCTTTTAGGCCCATTACAAATACCAAAAATGTATTTGATCATAACTATTATTAAAAACATAATTCATTTATACAATAAATGAAGCTTGCGGAATGAAATATTTAATTCTAAATTTACAGAAAATATATGCAGATGTCAATTGATCCTAACTTCTACCTCTTATTCGAATGCAGTGGCTAGACTCTAATTTGTCTAACTGGGGATCTTCCTTAAGCTTAAAAAATGTTGTAAATATTGGGTTGAGTTTTGTAAGCTCACTCTAAAAGCAACACATACCTACCCAAACCTCTAAAATCCTTAATCTTTCCCCTAAATCTTGGTGTTTTCTCCACTTTTTCCATCATTATTCACCCCCTTAACACTTATTTCACATTACCCACGCAAAAATCCAAAGATTTGGTACATTTCTCTCTATCTATCTCTATCTTCTCAACATGTTAACCTCTTCCCCTACACCTTCGCCGCCATAATCTCCATGAAGCTTTCTTACCCTTTACTTTTTACGTTGTTTTATTTATCTTGTTAGTTGTTTTACTTGCTTGTTTGTTTGATGTTGTGTCTTGTGTTTTAGTTTCCTTTTGTGGTTGCCTTGTCACAATAAGGACAATGTGTTGTCCAAGTGTGGGAAGTTGACATTTGCTTTGTCAATTGCATTATTTTAGTTTGTTTTATTCACTATTTGCATTTTGTTAATTAAGATACATGTTTTAGGCATATTAGGTTGTTGTTTTATGTTGTTTTGTGTTAGCAATGGATAAAGGGTATCTTGAAACTTATAAAATTTGTAATGGTGATGGCTAGTGAATAATTAAAGAGGCAAGTATTGGAGAATATTGTGTAGCTATTTGGAAATTGTTGGAACCACTATAGATTTGCTAAGCTTTGATCTAGTTTTTTCCTAATAAGATTATCTCCTCGTTGCTTGTTGCTCCATGAAAAGAAGTTTCCCCCAAAAGCTATATCAAAAGCTTCAATATCTGAATAAAATGCATCTAATGCATGTATCACACAAAGGAGGTTTAAATTTAGGTTGTGACTTAACTATGCATCTAAAGTGCGTGATTCGATTTAACTCTTGAACCTAATGGGGTACTAGTGTTAGTCTTGGCTATACGAAATTGACCTAAACTCACCATTACTATAGTAGTAGTCTAGTTATTTTATTTTGACTAGCATTACGATGCGCGGTCAATTTTGGCGTCGCTACTGGGAAGTCCGATGTTTAGTTTTTGTTTGTGATTTTAATTAGTGGTTTGTAATTGCTTTCTTTTCAGTTATTTTGTGATCCTTTCTTTTTTTTGTTTCGTGTTTGTGAAAATAATTAGTTAAAAAATTTTCATAGATGGAAGTAATTTTTTCTTTAATTCTTACTCTCAATCCTATAAACAAGGATGGAATGATCAACATAACTTTGGTTATGGATGGGATAACCATCAGAATTACTTTTATGACAATTTATAGGATGCACAACAATTCCCGTATAGACTAACTTTTAACCCTAAAAATTTAAAACATTGTCGGCCTTCTCTTTTCTTCATCTTCCTTCTCTCCCGACTCCTGCAGCTGCATGCACCTCGTCATCTTCTACATTCCACCTTCTCATCTCTCTCTCTCACTCTCACACCAACGGTCCAACACTCTCTTCTTCTTCACTCACCAAGTCACCAGTCATCGACCAACCACCACCGTCTCTCTCTCTCTCTCACATCGGTGGTGTATCTCCTTCAGTTCTCCTCCCCACACGTCTGCATGTCCCAATCCACAGGCTTCACTCACCGATTACGAGTCACCACACATCCACACCACCACCACGTCGTTGCTGCTGCTTGCCGCCTTGCCTAAATCCACACGACCACCGTTACACACCACGTCGTAATCGCACGTTTACACCACCACTACAGTCCACAGGCTTCACTCAGCGTCACCAGACGTCCGCACCAGTCACCACCACCAAGTCCAATACCTGAAGGTCGAAGTTAGAACTATTTTTTGGGTGTGTTTTTTGAGTTTCCTGCTATTGAAATTTTTTATGGTTAAGCTTAATTGCATATTTGATTGTGGTCGATTGTTGTTGGATTTATGAATTGGTTAGGAATTGATTTTGTGATTTCGTTTGAATTGATTCAATTGAATGAGATTTTGCGTGTATTGGGTTGGAATTGCACAAATGGAGTTGAATGATTATAAAATGGATGGTGTTGTGATTTCTGATTCTCTGAATTGAATACTGGAGTTGAATTGAATGACAGAGTGAGACTACAGTTTTGTGATTTGCATGGGTTGGATTGGAAATTGGAGATGAATTATTGTTTGGTTGATTTATTTCTGGTTTGGTTACAAAATAAATATTGGTTTAATTTATCCTATTAAGAGATGTTTATGATAATTTATGATAAGTTTTTTGATGAATGAAATGCATGGCCTCATTTGAATATGTGATGAATTGAATTGATTCAATCATTCAATTGAAAGTTTGTTAGATGAAACTTGAAAGTTGAGGCCTAAATATATAGGCAATAAAATAACTGTTAATATCTTGGTAAAGATCAACTAAATAAATCAAAAATTTTCAATCTTAAATCTTAACAGAAAAATTTTATCTTCAAATCAATAATAAATCTTATATTTACTGCTTTATCTCATTACTTTCAAATTTTATCTTTAAATAAAAACAACAGTTTTTCCAAATTTGAAACATTCTCACGTAGTGTGCGAGTCTATGGTCTCACTGTAACTCAACACATGATCGATGAAATCTACCAGCTATTATAGAACTCTAGGATTGGGAGTTTAAAGTTTGGTGTTGGTAGTTGACTTGTGACGAGTAAAACACTACAAGAAAATCATAAATTAACATCATAAATTTAATTGACTTGGAAGGAATTTCGCGCAAAATCTCTGACGACATATAGTGACAACGTAACTATTCCCGTCAATTAAAATTGCAGGAATACTTCCCACAATTAAATAGCTTCAGACATTTACCGACAGAAACTATTTCGTCGGTGAGTTTGGATCAGCATTGGTTATTTACCGACGGAATAACGTTCGTCGTTAAATTGATATCTAGTTTATCAACGGATAATTTGTTTCGTCACAAAATTAAGTGGTAAGACGTCAGGCTAAATATTTGATGAATTTAAATACCGACAGAATTTAGTTTCCTTCGATAATTGACGACTGGTTAATAAATAAAACGACATCGTTTAGTTTAAAACCAAACGACGTCGTTTTGTTCTTCGTCTTTAACCCGACGAATACCTCCTATTTTCTTCTTCTTCTCTCCATCACCGTCGTCTGTTTTGGGCGATTATCCTTGCTTCCACCGTCATTTTCTACACATTTTCTGGCCCATCGTGCGTCGTTTTCCAGTAAGTTCTCTATTGGGTGTATTTTTTCTCCAAAAAATGCAATTTTTATATATGAACCATGGGTGTTTTGGGTGATTATTGTTGTTGTGTGTTGTTTTTTGTGTCATTGTTGGTTGATTTGTTGTTTACATGTATTATTGTTGATAAATAATGGAAAAATGCATTTATTTTGTGATTAGTTAGAGATTATACATATTGCCTATGAGGTGTTCGATAAAATGCCCCTTATGATTGTTGTAATTGTTGTAATAAAAATTTGTTG